>ML675700.1:496193-568373 GCA_007922155.1 Mesoclemmys tuberculata | reverse complement strand
CTAGATGATCATATTGGTCCCTTCTGACCTATGAGTCTATGAGTCACTGGGCCAACAGGGATCCCACCGAAACTTGCTGACTCACTCTCTGGCAGTAAACCCAGACTACAAGATGGTCCCCAGTCTATTTCCTACCACAGTCTGGGTGCAGGGCTCTGTAGTCCAAATGTCCTCTGTCTCCTCGGGTACGTGGCAGTCCCCACAGCTCTTCCGGGCATTCATCTGGCAGCACTCCCAGCAACTCCTCAGGGTACCTGCCTGCCTCCTTCGACCACAGTGCGCTGCTCCACTCAGGGCCTGCTCTGGGATCCTGTCGAGATCCCAGCTCCCTGGAAGAGACAACTGCTCCCTCCAGCGCGTCACCACCAGCTGAGCTCCAGGGGTCCCCTTTATACTTCCCGTCCCACCGCAGGACTTCTGATGACGTGAGGGAGGCGGGACAGTGTAGTGGTCCCTCGTTCCCCAGTTTGGAGGGAGGCCACTATGCTTCACTACACTTCTGTGATCACACACCTACATACAACATTTCAATGGCCTTCACTGCACTGCAAGGATAAAATGGTTTTACTGACAGCCCTACAAATGATAGAGTTGTGGAAAGTAAACGTGGCCTAAGCCTTTTACCAAAAGTCGCCTAGCTCATCCCTGAACCAGGGGAAAATGTTCCTTCTAGCATATCCTCCAGTGATTGAATTGGGCTTTAAAGTCAACTGCCTATTGAGATGAATGAAAGACAGTCATGCACCTCTTAGTATGACTGTTCTAGTCTCTTTGCAGACACACTCTGATACCAGATTTCCATTTTGCTTTGCCAAAGGAAGGACAAATTCACTTTTTTTTTTTTAAAATAAAGTTTAGATTCTATACAAAACTTAAAAATCTCTAAAAAATCCATGGTAATATAAAACCTGTAGATCTCTAATCCTCTGCTCCAGGCTTATTTCGCCACTGTATGAAAAGCAATGAGGAAGATTGCAGTATCATAACCCAGAGACCCCGGGAAGAACAGTCACTGTAGAACTCTAGAACTGACTGGCTGCTAACTAGACTTCTGTTCTGAAACATTTTATTCTGTTAATTTTCTTTGTTGTGTTTGTTTCCTTTTATTCTTCTGACAGTGACAGTTCTGATTCATCCCTTCAGTCCTCTCACATGGGAGCTGACAAGAAGGTGCAGACGGGAATGCATGCATTCGGTTCACTACGCCTGTCGTTAAGAATTAGGTTGTATCCTGTGCCCGCAGTGCAGGCTCTTACATGTTTGCATTTGTCAGGAATTGGTTATAGCAGCTGGTCTGGCAAAGATACTTCTTTTATTAGCATCAGCTACTTTAGTTAGGGGATTAAGAGCCTCGTGAAGAGGTGAATGGGATCTGCAGATCTGAAATGAATTAAAAACAAATTTCATTCCAGGAAACTGAATCAACATCTAGTGAAGACAATGTACCAAATTTTTCTTTCGGTGATACATGTGCAGCTCTGGTTAACTTCTCTGGGATTGCACGAGGGTGAGAAGAATTTGTCCCAATAAGTAATAGATCTTGGGAAAATGAAATTTTTCCCTTATTGTGACCCATCTTTGCTTAGGGTAGACCCCCTAAATGCCAAGGTCAGGGCAGGGCTGCAAAAGGAGAGCCAGTTCTCCCAAACTGGTGACTAACACTGCAATGAATTCACCAACCAGTCACAAACAGTGCTTCTGATCCCCCACAATGGTTATCAAGAAGCTAAAAACAAGAAGCTGCACATTCCCTTTACTGCATTTCAGTCTCAGGCACCTAATCAGCCACTAGGTTCGGTAGAGAAATAAATTATTAAAATGCTATTCCCTTTTACAAAAAGGGTATCCTGATCCCCAGTCACTTTACCAGATCAATGTAATACCACGCTGCCAGCCAATCCTCTAGTAACTGAAACTAAAGGTTTATTATAAAATAAAAGAAACACGCAAGGTGAGAGGTGTTATATGATTGAAGCAATCTGACACATACAAATGATTTGAAAGTGCATATTGTGACCTGTCAGTGCCCAGGGTAGCCCACTGATAATGCCAGGGTCAGGGCAGGCTGTAAAAGGAGAGCAGATTCTCCCAGCACTGGTGGGTGACACTGCAGTCAGACTTCCCAACCAGCCACAAACAGCGCTTCTGATTCCCCCATACTGGTTATCAAGAAGCCACTGTGCAAATACACTTTACTGCATTTCAGTCTCTGGCTCCCAAACTGCCACTAGGTCCAGTAAAGAGACCAGTTATTTAAACTCTATGCTCTTTACTCAAAAGATTCCCTCTGGTCCCAAAAGACCAGCCACAGTACCAGTTCACTATAATTCAGATCTTACCCAAAATACCACACTGCCAGCCAATCCTTTAGTAACTAAAACTAAAGGTTTATTAATAAAAGAAAAACAAACAATAAGAGAAGTGTTAAAGGCTTAAAGCAATCAGATACATACAAATGATTTGAAAGGCCATAACGTCAGGTTTCTAGAAAAATTGTGGAGTTGCAGGCTTGTATAGTCCCTCTGGTACACATCCAGTACCTGGATGGGTCTAAGCCCTTCAGTTCAGTTGCAAAATGAATTAATCCAGAAGTAGGTAGGTGTGTGTCTGAAGCTGGACAGGAACAAAGACAAAATGGTTTCTGTGGTTTGATCTTATATACCCTCTGCCCCTGGCCATGTGGCCTGTAGGACTAAAATGGAGTCCACAGTCACATGGGCCAATCCTGGTAACTCTTCAGGTAGGCCTTTAGCTCCTTCTTGGGCTCTTTGCTTCTGCAAAGGTCTTGATGGGCCATTAAGTGGGCTATTGTCCTGCTGCCTTTTCTGTCTGGGGTGTGTCTTATACAGCAGTTTGAAATACAGGCATATCAAAGATCTCCATAACACATGAACATAAACATTATAATCTTACTTAGCATGTTATAGCCCTTCTAATAGTACCTGACCTGGCATGTCTCACTTGGATTGTTATGATTTTGACATATTAATGTTAACCAATATGGCAAATGCCCCCCCCCCAGCCTAACCAGTGTGACACATATGTCAGGTTTTCAGTAGAACTGTGGAGTTTGCAGGCTTGTGCAGTGCCTCTGGTGTACATCCAGTACCTGGATGTGTCTCAGTCCTTGGTTTCACAGCTTCAGTTGCAGATGAGTTGGTCCAGAGGTAGGAAGCAGAAATGAAGACCGAAGATAATATGGAATGGAGCAGCTGCCTTTTGTGTCCCTGAGCCATGCTGCTTGTTGAAATTTACAGAAACGTGATGGCATCCAGGGTCACCTGGGCAAGTCCTGGTGACTCATAAAGGTGTAGCCCTGGCAACCTGGCTTCTCTCCCTGGGCTCACTGTATCTGTAAATTCCCTTAATAGGCCATTAAGCAGCTTATTGCTGCTGCCATCCTGTCTGGGGTGTTGCCCAGAAACACAGCACAAGTTGAAATACAGATATATCCAATATATTCATAACTTCCAATACAAATATGACACATACACATAAACAATATCGTCATCCTTAGCAAATTATAACCTCTCTAATGGTACCTGACATGGCCTATCCCATGTGAATTATTGTGATCTTGCAATATTGATATTAAATCATATTCTAAAAGGTCACCCCTAATCAGACAGCATCACATGTATATCAGGCGTCAGAGAAATCATATTGGTATATAAAATATACCATTTAAAGGGTTAAATCACGATATCCTTACTCAAGTTCTAAATTAGGCAAAACTCCTATTGATGTCAATGAGAATTTTCTCTAAGGAGTTGTCTATACGGAGGCACTCAGAAAAATTAATTTGAATTAACAAAAAGTGTAAATTGAAAGTGGATTAGTTAAACTGCATTAAACGTACATGGAGAACATATCGTTAATAATAGGCTCTTCAGTCTAGCAGAGAAAGTTCTAACATGGTCTAACAAATTCAGACTGGAAATAAGGCATACATTTTTAAAAGTAAGGCCTGCTCTATACTACAAAGTTAGGTTGATGTAAATCACTTTGATCTATCTAGCTGTGCATGAATCTACCCTCAGATTTGCCTCTGGGCGATGTAAGTGCCCTATTACAGTGAAGCAGTAAACCACCACTCTGGCTGGGATGGAGCAAACATTGACCTACTGAGTGTCAAAGGTGTATGGCCTGACCAACTCTAACAGTCCACCAACAGCTGCCCTACAATGCCCTATTCCCTGCAGCAGTGACTGCTATTGTAAATCCAGTGTCCCACCCTTAACACACGTTGCGTATTTTTTAAATGTCTTTTTCTGGCCACCCACTTTGGCAAGCACACCTAGTAGCTCTCCCTTGTTGTGTGCACCTGCCCAGCTGACAATTGCAACTCCACACACTCAAACTGGTCGTGCTTGGAGTCGACAGGAGGTATTGGATCTCCTGGGGCTGTGTGGAGAAGAGGCTGTGCAGGCACAACTAAGCACCAGCTGTAGAGATGTGGACATCAGTGCCATGTGGAAGCAAAGGAACTTTGCTAGACAAACCACAAGGACACCGAGGCCAACACTAATCTGGTGCGATCGGCAGACCTGCCGCTTTTATAATAAGCTGCACACCGTATTTGGCAGAAACCCCACCAGCATCCCACAGACCTCTGTGGATGCATTAGAGAAGTATGAGACAGTGAGGGCAAGGAGAGGGGAGACACGGCGGGGAGCTCCCAAGCCAAGTCATAGATCCATTTAAGACTCCATCATGGTCTAACCAAGTGATACTCAGGGTTAAACGTGGCACCTCAAGACTTCCTGTGTGTTCTGCTAGTTCACCTTCAAAAATGTTTGTAACTAAATTTGCTGCACGGGGCTGACAGTCAGAGCCCCACTGCCTGGGGCTGAACTCAGAGAAAGGGTGCCAAAATACAAGTTCACCTACAGAGCCATTTTCCCTAAGGCCAGCCCTGGACGCTGCCCATATCTTCATTAGTGATGGAAATGGAACAAAAAATAAACGCAAATTGGAGCAAACATTACAAAGTTGACAGCAAAAATTGAGCTTTTAACCCAAATTGGACAGCGCATTTTCCTTTTATTATGCCACCTCATTTAAGAGCAAAATCTTTTGTGTTTAATAAGCCAAACTACTGTACCCATCTGTAAGGTAGTCAACATGAGGCACCACTTGAATCAAAGCACAGTAACTTCAACATGCCCTCTGTGACCTGTCCGTACCCAGGGTAGCCCACTGATAATGCCAAGGTCAGGGCAGGCTGCAAAAGGAGACCAGATTCTCCCAGCACTGGTGGGTGACACTGAAGTCAGACTTCCCAACCAGCCACAAACAGTGCTTCTGATTCCCCCACACTGGTTATCAAGAAGCCAGTGTGCAAATACACACAGCCCCCTTTACTGCATTTTAGTCTCTGGCTCCCGAACTGCCACTAGGTCCAGTAAAGAGACCAGTTATTTAAACTCTATGCTCTTTACTCAAAAGATTCCCTCTGATCCCAAAGGACCAGCCACAGCACCAGTTCACTATAAGTTCAGATCTTACCCAAAATACCACGCTGCCAGCCAATCCTTTAGTAACTAAAACTAAAGGTTTATTAATAAAAGAAAAACAAACAATAAGAGAAATGTTAAAGGCTTAAAGCAATCAGATACATACAAATGATTTGAAAGTCCATATACATCAGGTTTTTAGAAGAATTGTGGAGTTGCAGGCTTCTATAGTCCCTCTGGTATACATCCAGTACCTGGATGGGTCTAAGCCCTTCAGTTCAGTTGCAAAATGAATTAATCCAGAAGTGGGTAGGTGTGTGTCTGAAGCTGGACAGGAACAAAGACAAAATGGTTTCTGTGATTTGATCTTATATACCCTCTGCCCCTGGCCATGTGGCCTGTAGGACTAAAATGGAGTCCACAGTCACATGGGCCAATCCTGGTAACTCTTCAGGTGTGCCTTTAGCTTCTTCCTGGGCTTTTTGCTTCTGTAAAGGTCTTGATGGGCCATTAAGTGGGCTACTGGTCTGCTGCCTTTTCTGTCTGGGGTGTGTCTTATACAGCAGTTTGAAATACCGGCATATCAAAGATCTCCATAACTTTTCTCACATATCACACATGAACACAAATATAATCATCTTATTCAGCATATTATAACCTTTTAACAGTGCTTGACATGGCCTGTCTCACATGAATCATTATGATTTTGACATATTAATGTGAAATAACACAAATGTCATCCCCCCATCCAGTCCGCATGACAACCCCAACGCGAGACTGGTGTAGAAGGGAGTAATCAGAGCTCCTGAATACACCTCAAGGGCCCCCCCACTTGGGTCAGCATGACACCCTCTCCTGCTGGCAGTGTTGCAAGATGTGACAGAATTGAAAATCTGAAGTCTTCTTATCACACTTCAAATGCCATTCTCCCAACATCAGCAACAATACAGGAAAAAGCAACAGCTGCTTCTCTTCAGAAGATACTGGTACCAGCTAAAAAAGAAAACACCTTTCCTAGATGTTGAGTGTGTGAAGGGTACACAAAGTTTTTGTGGTTTACATTGTCACACGATTGTAGTTCATAGATTTATGGTTACTGCATTGTGTTTGGCAAATGCACTCATCTTTATGGGTTTTCCCGCCCTTTCCGGAGGTTTGGCGGGAAAGATATTGCAAGACCTGCCTAGCAACAGCAGGCTATTTAAGACGGGTTGGGCTGTCCTCCTGAAAGGCAGTGGCTCCAGCTAGAGCTCCAGGAGCATAAGAGGACAGCCCGGCCCACACCATCGGCTTACTGTTCCAGAGGAAAGAAGATTGGACATTCATTCTTGCCATCGTTCCAAGGTTCCTGGTACTTTGGACCAACCAGTGTTCCAGCAACTGTCATCTGGTGTGGCCAACACCTTGTGCAAGGGAGAAGAACAAAGGGAGTGACGTGTAGTGTCTGCCCTGGGCCTAGGGTTGTGTTCTGTGGTACGGGACTCAGGTTTTATACCTACTCTGTTACTTAACCCTGAGAACCCTCTGTTATTTTCTTCCCCTAATAAATATCCTTGTTAAATCCTATAACAGAGCATCAGATATACATAACACACTAAGCTGACTAGTGACAGATCTAGTAGGAGTCCGAGCTTGAAGACTGAGTTAGGATTTAACCGGTGCTGTTTTATTTTACATTCATTAGCATAGCCTGCTAAATGTGGGCTTACTTCTTGTAAGCTTCTTTTTTGTGTTTAAGCTTGTCAGTGACTTCTTTGTTAAGCCAAGCTGGTCACCTACCATATATGCTATTCTTTCTGCACATCAGGATGGTTTGTTCCTCTGCCCTCAATAAGGTTTCTTTAAAATACAGCCAGCCCTCTTGGATTCCTTTTCCCCTCATATTAGCCTCCCAGGGGATCCTGCCCATCAGCTCCCTGAGGGAGTCAAAGTCTGCTTTTCTGAAGTCCATGGTCCGTATCCTGCTGTTCTCCTTTCTTCCTTTTGTCAGGATCCTGAACTCGACCATCTCATGGTCACTGCTGTCTAGGTTGCCACCCACTTCTACTTCCCCTACCAAATCTTCCCTGTTTGTGAGCAGCAGGTCAAGAGCAGCACAGCCCCTAGTTGGTTGCTCCAGCACTTGCACCGGGAAGTTATCCACAATGCTCTCCAAAAACTTCCTGGGTTGTTTGTGCTCTGCTGTATTGCTCTTCCAGCAGATGTCAGGGTGATTGAAGTCCCCCATGAGAATCAGATCCTGTGAACTGGAAACTTTCCCTAGTTGACTGAAGAAAGCCTCATCTACCTCATCCTCCTGGTCTGGTGGTCAATAACAGACACCCACCACAACATCACCCTTATTGTTCTTGCCTCTAAGCTTAACCCAGAGACTCTCAACTGGTGTATCTCCAGTTTCACACTGGAGCTCAGAGCAATCATAGTGCTCTCTTACATACAGTGCAACTCCTCCAACCTTTTGTCCCTGCCTGTCCTTCCTGAACAGTTTATACCCATCCATGACAGTGCTCCAGTTGTGTAAGTTACCCCATCAAGTCTCAGTTATTCCAATCATGTCATAATTTCTTGACTGTGCCAGGACTTCCAATTCCTCCTGCTTGTTTCCCAGGCTTCTTGCATTTGTGTGCAGGCACTTGAGATAACTAGCCAATTACCCTACTTTCTCAGTAGTAATCAGGAGGCCTCCCTTGTTGCACCCTCCTCCTTCTGCTTTCTCATGGTGTCCCACTTCCCCTCTTACCTTCGGGCTTAGGTCTCCGGCCACCATTGAACCTAATTTAAAGCCCTCCTCACTAGGTTAGCCAGCCTGTCTGCAAAGATACTCTTCCCTCTCTTCGTTAGGTGAATCCCATCTCTTCCTAGTAATCCTTCTTCCTAGAACAACAGCCCATGATCGAAGAATCCAAAGCCCTCTCTCCGACACCTCCTACGTAACCACGCATTTAATTCTGCAATGTGACGGTCCCTACCTGGGCCTTTTCCTTCAACCGGGAGGATGGACGAGAACACCACTTGCGCCTCAAACTCCTTTATCCTTCTTCCCAGAGCCACGTAGTCCTTAGTGATCCACTCAAGGTCGTTCTTTGCAGTGTCATTGGTGCCCACGTGGAGAAGTAGGAAGAGGTAGCTGTCTGAGGGTGTGATGAGTCTCAGCAGTCTCTCCATCACATCCTGAATCCTAGCTCCAGGCAAGCAGCACACTTCTCTAGTTTCCTGGTCTGGACGGCAGATGGATGATTCCGTACCCCTGAGGAGGGAGTCCCCAACCACCATCACCCTTCTCTTCCTTTTGGGAGTGGTGGTCATGGAACCCCCATCCCTAGGACAAGGCATTTCATGCCTTTTGATCAGTAGGGTCTCCTTCTGATCCATTGCCTCAGATGAGTCTTCCAAATCGTTCTCTGCCGTAGTACCTGTGCAGAGAGCCTGAAAACGATTCCTTCTCTGTCTGCATGGTGGACATATAGATTCTCTTTCTTTGGGAGATCACATGGTGCCAATTTTCTTCCCCATTCTTCAGTCTCCCCTGCACTGCCTTCTCTGAATCTTCCTCACACTGTGCCTGCAGTAACAAACCATGTCATCGATCGAGAAAGACCTCATTTTCTCTAATGCAACGCAGGGTTGACAGTTGGGTCTCCAGTCCTTTAACCTTCTCTTCCAATATGGAAACTAGCCTGCACTTCATACAGATGAAGTCAGCTCTATCCTGTGGGAGGAAGACAAACATAGCACATCCAGTGCAGGTGACAACAGCAGATCCCTCACTCTCCATATCTTCCCTCTGAGAGCCTCTTCAGATGCTGCAATTACTGCTCAGCTAAGTCTGAAAGGCAAAAACCCACTATGGGCTCTCTCCCCAGGCGAACTCCCAGGCAAACTCCTATTTGCAGCTCACTTGGTTCGCAGCTGGCTGCTTCTTATAAGGCTGCTGACTCAAAGCAGTTGCCCTGGCTCAATGCCTCCCTCTGCAATCAACCACTCAAGCCCTACCTGGAACAAAGCACTCCCAATTCACACTTTTCAATCAATCACACACAGTCAACTGTCACACAGTCCCTATAACCGCAGTCACAACCACACGCACAGCCAGCTGTAACTTGCACCAGTCAAACAAATGGTCTCTCAGATACTTACCCCTCTAGCATACAACACAGCTCCCCTCACGTAGCACTCACCTGGGCTCCTCTCGGACAGATCCCAGGCAAACTCCTTCCGTTTGCTTCTCCTCTGTTCGCAGCTGAAGCTCTGTTCAGCTTCGCACTTGAATTCCTTCAGCTTGCATGTTGTTGCTACAGATGAAACTTCAATGAAAACGATGCAAGAATTTCTAAACAATCTGATCAAAAATTTTAAAATGCAATTTGAGGATTTTTAAATTCCAACAGATTTGCTTTTATTTGTTCATGACCGTTTGTTGTCGCTGCTGATGGACCTTGCCCTTCCGAAGCAAAGAACATTCTTGATTCAATTGATGAAGGTGCCTTTCAATTAGAAATTGTAAGGCTCCAGAGTTCAGATGTCTTGAGGCAACATTCAGAGAAGTGGGACTTTGTGATTTCTGGATTCAATATGCTGACCAGTTTCAGAATAGCCAGAATCTAGCCATCTATCTTTTAACAACGTACCTCTACAAATCTGAAAAAACAATGAGAGGCCTGTAGCAATTTAAAGACTAACAAATTTCTGCAGGCATAAGCTTTCGTGGGTGTAGCCCACTTTGTCAGATGCATGAAATAGAAATCACAGATACATCCAAGGGTAAGAAACAACAATGGGGAGGATAGGTGTTAACAAAGTATTCAGTTAGAGTAGATGAGGCCTATTCACAACCACTGATTAGAGGGTAAGAATGTGTGAACAGTGACAATTATTTCTTGTAATGAGAGAACCATTCCAAGTCTCTGTTCAGACCCAGTCTGATTATGCCAAGTTTGCATATGAGTTCCAGCTCTGCAGTTTCTCGCTGAAGTCTGTTTTTGAAGTTTTTTTGTAGAAGTATGGCAACCTTCAAGTCAGCTACAGAGCGTCCTGGGAGATTGAAGTGCTCTCCAACTGGTTTATGGAGGTTACCGTTTTTTATGTCTGATTTGTGCCCATTTATTCTTTTGCGTAGTGACAGTCCGGTTTGGCCAATGTACACGGCAGAGGGGCATTGTTGGCACATGATGGCATGTAGGATAGGTTGTAGATCCTTAATGATGTGTTGGAGAGATTTTAGCTGGGGGCTGTAAGTGATGGCAGGTTGTTTTCTTTGTTGGGTCTGTCCTGTAGTAGATGACTTCTGGGTACCAGTCTGACTCTGTCAATTTGTTTCTTCACCTCTTCAGGTGGGTATTGTAGTTTTAAGAATGTTTTATGGAGATCCTGAAGGTGTTTGTCTCTGTCTGAGGGATCGGAGCAAATCCGGTTGTATCTTAGGGCTTGGCTGTAGACAATGGATCATGTATTGTATCCAGGGTGGAAGCCGGAGGCATGAAGATACGTATTGGGGTCAGTTGGTTTTCAGTATAGGGTGGTTTTAATGTGACCATCTCTTATTTGTATTGTAGTGTCCAGGAAGTGGATTTCTTGTGTGGACTGGTCCAGGCTGAGGTTGATGGTAGGGTAGAAATTATTGAAATCCCAGTGGAATTCTTCAAGGGACTCTTTCCTGTGGGTCCAGATGATGAAAATGTCATCAGTGTAGTGTAGGTAAAAAAGAGGTGCTTGAGGATGAATTTTGAGGAAGCTGTGATCTAGGTTACACATAAAAATGAAGTAGTTGTGGGTCAGGACAAAGTCACAAAGTTCAGCCACTGCAAATCTGGGGTTTCTACCATGAACATTATAAAAAAAACAACACTGCAATTGCCTGATGAATGAGCATCTTCTCCAGTGCACGTGCCTTGCCCTACAAACTACTCTTCACAAAGCTTGCCAGAGATCATTGATGTTACCTCTCCTATTAGATACTGCCACAAACATGGGTGATAATGTTGATTTATAAACTCTGTTAAAAGTGAGAGACACTGATACTAATGTTGCAACCAAGGGTTTTATTTACTGGTAGGGTGAAGCTTTTGTTTTTGTTTTTAATTTTGTCAGCCTTCTGTGCAAATGTCCTGCCTTTTGTCAGAACATTCTCAAAACAGCCTGCGAGTAGATCTAATTGAGGATGACTGCCTTAGAGCTTGTGTGGGAACAGTGAGAGGTAACACAGAAACTGCATTCATCAGGAGGTTCCTGCTGAAATCACTAAGAGCTAGGGTAAGTGGGAGAACCACAGAATGTGATGGTTTAGCAGCAGCCAGTGGTGGGAGCAGACAGCAGTGGCAGCAGGATGGCAGCAGTCACAGCAGAGCGAGAGGTCAAAGCAGTGGAGGCATGGCTCAGTGCTCCCCTCAGGGGTGGACGGTGAGCCCTGCGAATGCACCTATGAACTCTGGTTCTTTGCTAACCCAGGACCGCCCAGCTCTGACTATGGTGCAGAGTGGGGAAAGAGGAGTGATGTGTTAAAAGGATGTTCAATCGTTGGACTTTCCCACTGCAAGAAGGGAAACTGAGGCGAAGGACACAGCCCAACACACTGTAAAGTCTGGCTTGCTTGTTGTTAAATGCTTTTGAATGTGGTTGTGGTTTTCACAAATTAATGTTGGGTTCCCTTGCCCTTCTAGTAAAATTTCTCCTTTGTTATACACAGACTCAGTGCTTGTGAATGGGGAAGTATTACCTCTTAGCGTCACCCGGGGTGGCGGTTAGTTTTCCTATAGTACTGGGGCAGCGACTCGAGCTGGTTGTTTTCTATTGTTAAGAGGATCCCCTGGATATTGAATTTGTCCCTTGATGCTCCAAATCCCCCTGGCAGAAGGATTACATTAACAATCTTTTCAGGAATTCCGATGTCCCAAGATCTGAAGGCTGCTCTGTGGGCACCCTCAAATGCTTTCATAAAATCAATTACGTTAAAACCCATGTCCTCTGGTTTTCTCAGCCTTTCTCAATAAATCTTAAGGGAAAAACTGATCTAGACATGACCTTCCAGATTGAAATCCAGTTTATTCTTCCATGAGCACTTTGTCAACAGGAGTTTTCATCCTCTATGAGCTGATAGTGCAAGACACGTTTCCAGTTGTAAGTAGAAGTGGCACCCTCCCCAGTTATCCCAAATAAGCTGATTCCCCCTTCTAGGGATTTTTCAGATAACACCTTTTCTCCAGTCACTAGGAGGGATCTCCTTTCCCCAATGCAGTCTACACAATCTACACATACAATTCACCACCACTTCCTTCCCAGCTGTTAACATTTCAGCATCTATCTTTGCCACTCTTCAGTGTGTTTATAGCCTTAGTTACTTCATCAAAGGTGATTTCCTCAAGTGAGATAGGTAAATCAACTATTTTTTCACATCTCTAAATGTGTTAGTGGTTGAGCACAGCCTGAAAATGTTCCATCCAAATGATTCTCTGCCCTTCCTCTGGGGTTAAAAGCGTACCATCTTCAGCCTACATATTGCCACACTGGTTCACGTCAGCTGTTTGGATACTAGAATCGCTTCTGTTGTACGTCTTCCCAGCGTCTCTTGCTTTTTTTCCATCTACTCTCTCATCTCTTTGGCTGATCTTTTAACTTCTTTCTCTTTGTCCGCCTAGTCTTTTTGCAGAATAGTTCTTTTACTGCTGTCTTGCACTTGCTGAATTCTCCTCTTTAATTCTCTCCTCTCTTCAACAAGCCCCCATGTATTGGCTTGGAGTCTGGTAGGAGGATGAAGCTCAGTTTAGCAGGTGTGGGCTGGGCTAGGATAAAGCCGGAATCTGGCAAAAGAAAGGGCTGCAGTGAGGAGGTCTGTAATCACCCTCTGTGCATTAGTGAGGGAAGGAGGGAACCCAAGGAAAGAGTAAGAGCCTGGGAGCCTGGCCCTGTGGGAAGCTTGTACCTACAAGTGAGCCTATGGGAGATGAAGTGGGAAGCACCCCAAGGAGAGAGCAGCAAGGCGGGAGACAGAGCAGACCTTGGCTTAGTTTTGCAGGATCCTGGGCTGGAACCTGGAGAAGTGGGTCAGCCCATGTGAGCATGCTCAGTACAAGCCAAGCAGCAAATTGGGGGGGGCATGTGACCCAGTGTGGCCCCCCACCCCCACCACATCCTGCCATGCATCACCCTTCCCACTGGGGAACGGTTGTCCTGTAAGTGTGCAGAGCAATTAATTGTCTCCTGCTACACAGGGCTATGACTCTTGGCCATATGCAGGGCATACTGGATGGATTTTCACCTATGGGATTCCCGAGCACAAAAGAGCAATGGACAGCACACACATCCTTATTTTGGCCCCAGAGCACCTTGCAGCAGGGCACATCAACAGAAAAGGTGACTTTTCCATGGTTATGCAAGTGCTGGTTGTCACCGGAGATGCTTCACTGACATCAGGGTTGGCTGGTTAGGGCAGATGCATGATGCTCACAGCTTTAAGAACACAGGACTATTCTGAAAGGTACAAGCATGAACTTCTTTCCCGACTGGCGGATTACCATTGGCAATATTGAAATGCCAATAGTGATTCTGAGGGCCACGGCCTACCTCTTGCTCCCTGGCTCACGAAGCCGTACACCAACCCCTTCGACAGCACCAAGGAAAGATTCAGCTACTGGCTCCTCAGTGTAGAGTGGCAGCTGAATGTGCTTTGGGTAGATTGAAAGGGTGCTGGCATTGTTTACTCCTCGGATTGCATCTGACTGTGAAAAATATCCCAGTCATTATAGCAGCTTGTTGTGTCCTGCATAATATTTGTGAAGCAAAAGGGAACAATTTGTTGCAGGTGTGGGGATGGCATGACTGTCTGCTGAGTTTGAACAGCCAGACATGAGGGCTAGCAGATCAGCTCAGTGGCTCAGGGAGGCTTTGAAAGAGCACCAGTAAAGTGCTGTGAGGTACTGTGCTCAACCTGGTGCTGCAGTTCGGGGGCCTGGGAGGAACTGCGTGGTGCTTGCTGCACTTCTGTGCACATATCACTGACTGTGCAGCTAACAATGCTGGCATGCTTGCTGTACATTTACGGGACTACCCTGTGTGGCACTGGTCCCGTGGGCTGTGAGAGTACAAGACTCACTACTGGCCCTTTCAGCAGGCATTATACCATGTGTCCTAAACCAAAGAACATGAATAACTTTCAACACAAAACAGGTTTATTCAGTTACGAAAACAGCTCCAAACCAAGAAACTGAAGAAATTAAATAAACAAGGGACAGGAACATTGATGTCCACTGTGGCGACACATACATCGGCCGTGGCTCTCACAGCTCAGTGCATGTGACGCTGGGGTTGTCCATGCAGGGTAGAGGGGTAGTGGCAGGCATGCAGGCCCTGAGGCCACATGGGTTGCTGGGGGGTGGGGAGGGCACAGAGACGCTATGCTGCCCCTCTCCACAAACTGCACTGGGAGTCGAGCCTGGGCTTGTTGAACCTGGAAGTCCACAAGAGTCTGCAGCACCTGCATTTGCTGATGGAGAAGCTCCATTATGTCCTGGTTCATCTCCCTCTCCTTTGCCTACATCCTTCTCCCATCCGCTCTTTCCTGCTCCATACAGTCTGCAATATTCACCCGCTGTCCAAGGTCTGATGCAGTCTGGCTTGCAGGATCTTGTAGAACATGTCCACCCACAGCCTTTTTTTCTCCTCCTTATCTGGGTCAGTCGTTCCGCTGGGGGTATTCCACAAGGTCACAATGGCCGCAGGGACAGATAAAACACACAGAGGTACCAGGGTCAGGATAATAGGAGTGGAAAGTGAAATTTAAGAGTCAGAACTCACTGCTTCCCTTTCTCCCCTAAAGTGTTACATGAGACATGCTTATTGGCACTTTTCCTTCAGAGTGCATGTTCCTGGCACCACTCACAGCGGCAGCCATGGTGAGCGTGACTTGCCAGGAGTGAGGGAAATGGGGAGGGAATTGCTCGATTGCATGAAACTATGAGTATAAGGCAGTGGTTCTCAACCAGGGGCACATGTACCTCTGGGGGTACACAGAGGTCTTCCAGGGGGTACATCAACTCATCTAGGTATTTGCCCAGTTTTACAGTGGGCTACATAAAAAGCATTTGCAAAGTCAGTACAAACTAAAATTTCATAGAGACAATGTCTTGTTTATACTGCTCTATCTACTATACACTGAAATGTATGTATAATATTTCTATTCCAATTGATTTATTTTATATGTTAAAAATGAGCATGTACGCAACTTTCCAGTAAGCGTGTGCTGTGACACTTTTGTATTTTTATTTCTGATTTTGTAAGCAAGTTGTTTTTAAGTGAGGTGAAACTTGGGGTACGCAAGACAAATCAGACTCCTGAAAGGGGGACAGTCATTTAGAAAGGTTGAGAGCCACTGGTCTAGGGCACTGTCACGGAATACTGGCAGCGCTTGCCACAGGGTCAGAGCCCTGCATAGCGTTTTCTCCCCACAGGCCCAGGCGATCCAATATCTCCTGTCTACTCCAGGCAGGCGTGTGTCTGAAGCATGTAGCCAGCATGCTCCAGTGGGTGCTTGCTCACAACAATGGAAATGTGTTTGCTAAAGTGGACAACCAGGAAAAGGCATTCCAAAAATCCATGGAGGTTTTCAAGGCATGTGTGTGTGGCTTCTGGTCTATGTGACCTCTGAGCTGTGCAGTTTCCACCTGAGATCAGAGAAGTCTGTTCCAGGCACTGTGGAACAGCTGCTGGAGAGCTGTAAGATTCAACATACACCCTACACTAGCACTGTGTTGACCTCTGTGCATTGACTGTGGCTCAATGCTTCTTGGGGAGCTGGTGTTACTATGTTGGTGTAACAGGACACTTACCAATTTCAGGGTAGATACTAGCACAACTAGGTTGACACAAGGCAGCTTACTGACCTCTGCTGTGTAGCCCAGGCCTCAGAGACATATAAGATTCTGACCTGGGACTAAGACAAAAAAGAGAGACAAAGAGAAAGAGCAAAGATGGTTCCTACAGCCTCATGGCTCAAGGAAGCTCTGGCTTTGGCCAGCTTGCCTTCTCTGTGCTCATCCAAGGTCTTCACTTGAGGTCTTCACTGCAGCTTGAGGACCTTCACTTGAGGTCTTCACTGCAGCTTGAGGACCTTCACTTGAGGTCTTCACTGCAGCTTGAGGTCTTCAAATCTCACTTTTGAGGATTTCAATAACTCAGTCATGGGTTCGGGGTTGTTATAAATGTGTATGGGTAGGGTTTTGTAGCCTGCCTTGTGCAGGAGGTCAGACTAGATGATCATATTGGTCCCTTCTGACCTATGAGTCTATGAATCTATGAGACTTTGGGAGTCAGTAGCCAGGTGACTGTTACCTATTTTTGAAAAGGCTGCCCAATGTCACTGCAAAAACTCACTGAGGGCATTGCACCCTGAAGGGAACAGTTCAAGACTCCCACAGCAGTCTGGCTTGGCAGGATTCGCTGCAGGGAGCCACAGACAGCTAAAGGGATGGCTGGCGCCTGAGGGCCTGGTTTGGAGTCACGGGGGCCATGGGCCTGCACCTGTGGAACTGTGGGAATTCTTAGGATCTGGAACAGTGACAGGGTCGCTCTCAAGTGACTGGTTACAGGCTGGAGCATAGACCAAATCCTGTGGATCCATGGCAGCAATTGTGGTTATTCACCAGGAAGTAACAGTCCTGCTCATTCCGAATGTAGAAGGAACCAAACCCATAAGAAGCAGTTCCTGAGCTTGCAGCCCCAGCCCTCTTTAGCCAACAGCCCCAAAAGCTTTCTAGCTATTTCCAGGCTCATGCTTGGCTCACTTGCTTTATGCCGCAGCCTCTCTCTGTCCTTGTCTGGTGTGAATGAGTTCTCTCTTCCCTCGCACCGGACGACCCATGCCCCGATCCGGAGGGGCACCATGTAAGGAGGGGTGACACATGACCGCCCCACATGTCGCCTTTGGGAGTAACTTTGAGCCTCACCTCCCTAGGCCAGGGCAGCCAATCACACTAGCTCCTGTGGGGCTGGGGCCACAGGAGCAGACAGCACGTGGCTCTGGGCTCAGCTGCGGCCAGCCCCGGCCCAGGGACACCCACAGCATCAGTGTCACTGTCACCTCAGCAGAGGAGGCGCAGGTCACAAGCAATGCCCCTACCTCCAGCTGCAGAGGCCAGGGAATCTGCTCCTGGCACACGCCCCAGTAACTCCCCGCCCTGAGCTCAGCTCAGGGATGGTCTTGCCCTCCCACTGGCCCTTTCCCACTGCACCTCCCCCCAGCACATTTCTGGCTTGCTCAGCTACTCTCCCTGGCAGCGTCCAGGGGTGGTATGGAGTCACTTCTCATGCCAGGTTGCTGCCTCTGTGCAGTGTGGTGGCTGCCTGAGACAGCCCAGTGGAGAGGCAGTAGAGCTGAGCGAGCCAGAAACATGTTGCTCCCAGCAGCCTGGCATGGAGTGGAGAGGGAGGCCGCCTCCCCAGCCAGGTTCTCCCAGGCAGTCGTGATGCTGCACAGAGCCGTGATCCAGAGTGGCCACCCTCACCCATTGAAAGCAACTGGTCCCACCCCTTCCCTCCCTGCATGCGCCCGGCTGCCAGACGTGGGGCCGAACGTGCCAGGGAGCAGGCTCAGGAGGAGAAAGACAGAGCCCGTCGCTCTCCCCCACCAGCAGGCCAGGCAGAAATCTCGGGGGACACTTAACCCCATGTGCCCCTTGTAACCCGTCCGTGCCCAGGGTAGCCCACTGATAATGCCAGGGTCAGGGCAGGCTGCAAAAGGAGAGCAAATTCTCCCAGCACTGGTGGGTGACACCACAGTCAGACTTCCCAACCAGCCACAAACAGTGCTTCTGATTCCCCCACACTGGTTATCAAGAAGCCACTGTGCAAATACACACAGCCCCCTTTACTGCATTTCAGTCTCTGGCTCCCAAACTGACACTAGGTCCAGTAAAGAGACCAGTTGTTTTAACTCTATGCTCTTTACTAAAAGATTCCCTCTGATCCCAAAGGACCAGCCACAGTACCAGTTCACTATAAGTTTGGATCTTACCCAAAATACCACGCTGCCAGCCAATCCTTTAGTAACTAAAACTAAAGGTTTATTAGTAAAAGAAAAACAAACAATAAGAGAAGTGTTAAAGGCTCAAAGCAATCAGATACATACAGATGATTTAAAAGTCCATATACATCAGGTTTCTAGAACAATTGTGGAGTTGCAGGCTTGTATAGTTCCTCTGGTATACATCCAGTACCTGGATGGGTCTAAGTCCTTCAGTTCAGTTGCAAAGTGTGTTGATCCAGAGGTGTGTCCGCAGCTGGACAGGAACAAAGACCAAATGGTTTCTGTAGTTTGATCTTATATACCCTCTGTTACTGGCCATGTGGCTTGTGGAACTTTACAGGAACCAAAATGGAGTCCATAGTCACATGGGCCAATCCTGGTAACTCTTCAGGTATGCCTTTAGTTTCTTCCTGGGCCTCTGGCCTCTGTAAAGGTCTTGATGGGCCATTAAGCGGGCTATTGTCCTGTGGCCTCTCTGTCTGGGGTGTGTCTTTTACAGCACAGTTTGAAATACAGGATATCAAAGATCTCCATAACTTTCCTCACACATATCACACATGAATACAAATATTATCATCTTATTCAGCACATTATAACCTTTCTAACAGTATCTGACATGGTATGTCTTACATGAATTATTATGATTTTGACATATTAATGTCAAACAACACAAATGCCCCCCCCCTCCTAATGCAGTCCGCATGACACCCCTCCATGTGTCACCTCCGCTTCCCTCCCATCCCCCACCTGGGCCAATGTCCGGTGGAACCCGCTGTCCACATGGGGCTAACGTCCGAGCAGACTCAGTTAGGAGTGGCCATTTAATGATCTCTTACAATGACCTTAAATGAAGGGCTCCCGACCCTCACACCAACCTGGAAACCTCTAGCTCAAGTCAGCTAATGCTGGGAGCTGACCTTGGCTCTCCCACAGCCCAGGGGCCTGCTCTCACCACTGGCGGGGAGGGCTCCTGTCTCCCCTGGCCGTTTGTGTGGAGTGTGGCAGGCGTCTAACTCGTTCTCGCCAGGGAGCAGGACGGGACAGCTGATGCCAGGGGGGCCGAATGGAAGGCTCATGCTGGCATCTCCACCCCTTCGTTCCCCTGCCAGGCAGCCCTTTCCCGCCCTGCAGAGCAGCCTGTGAGCTGGCAGGTGCCGGTGCTGAGCCTGAGCGGGTAGGCAGGTGGGTCAGTGCTGCCACGCTGCACCCCAGCACCAGGCAGGGGAGCACAGGGGCTGGACCTGCTGGAAGGCAGAGCTGAGGAGCAGGAGATGGACATCCCTGCTTCCCTGGGCCTCTCTCAGCTCTCCCACTGCCCCCATCTACCATGGCCCCTACCTAGGACTGGGAGAAACTGAGTTTCGCAGCCTCTCCCCCTGGCACAAACACCGCCCAGTGAATGACAAGCAGCACTGCAAGCTCCCCGCGAGTGGCTGTGACTCGCATCTCAGCTGGCAGTGCAGCCCTCGTTCTAGTGCCCGTGCCGAGGGCTGGGCAAGCTGAGTGCACAGATCTGGGAATGTGGCCTCTTACATCCATAAGTTCTGCAGCCGCTGCTCGTCATCCCAGCCCTGTGTGACGGGGGATCCGCCAGTCAGTGCTCAGTTCTCAGATCCAGAATTGCTGCACCGCCACCTGCAGCTGCTCCGTGAACACCACCAATGGTTTTCACTAGGACGTTCAGCAAACTGTCCTCCAAGAAATCAGCAGGCCAGCGTTGTTCTAATTCTTCCTATGGCTCTGCAAATACTGCAGGATCACTTGTCCCATGCAACCTTCTGCCAGACAGAGCAGGCAGCAGCAAGGACTGGGTTCTATATCTAAGGGTCCCTGTCAATCATACAACACCAAACTGGCTCAAGCCCCCACCCAGTCTCTGGGGAAATCACACACTATCCCCCTGGGTGCCCCAAAGGACAATACTTCCCCTCTCGCAAGCACAGAGTCTGAGTGTGGAAAGTAACCCTTTTAATAACTGAAGAGAGGTAACACAGCACTAGTTTGGGAAACAGTGCACACAGAATTCATGAACTCAATGAGCCAAATCCACCCGAATATGGGTCGTGTCCTTCACCTCTCCCTTCTTGCTTTCCCCTGTACTGACTATCCTAGTTGTCATGTCCACCTCTTGGTTGGGGCTCAGCCTGCCAGACACAGATTTGACCAGGCCTCCTCTGCTGCTGCCTCCCACCACCTCTGGGCCTTACCAAGTCCCCATTGATGGCTCTCACCATCCACCAGCGCTAACCGCTCCTGCTGGCCTTCTCTGTCTACACATCCTAACCCAGGGGTCGGCAACCCACGGCTCCGGAGCCGCATGTGGCTCTTTTGATAGTAAAGGTTGCCAACCCCTGTCCTAACCCATCCTAGCATCTGCAGACGCTGACTTCTCCTGGCTCCTGCTGACTGATCCTCCCTTCTACTAACATTAACCACTTTGCTCCTCTCATCTACTAGCGCTGACCACTATCAGCATCTCTCTAACAGAAATCAACCAGCTTTCTAGGCTCTTGACTGATTTAGCTGTTAGCAAAATCTAACTTTTAGGAAAACCGTCAGCAAACAGAAAAACAATATCTTTGCTTTTAACAAGCAAAACACTCCAAAAGAACTAATTAATTCAACTATTTGACAATAGACAGAAATCATTAATGCCTAAAGCTAGCACTTTCCCCTACCAGCACTCCCATATAACAATTCTTTTTTTTTTTTTTTCTTTTTTTGGGCGTTAGAAGCTGGGACATTCATCCGCCACTCTTGTGGGGCTCTGTTTCGGGTAGGGTGAAGTATTTTATCATAACAGGCTAAGCACAGTTCTGCTGACATCTGTTCATACAATTGACGGACAACATTTCATTACCCCAGCAGTTAACACAAAAGTGGTTTATAGCCCAAAATCAGCCATGCTAACCATTTCCCATTATGCTCAGCACCTAGGTGTACTTATCCATATACAGTAAAATTATGCTAAATACTTAGTTGTACTCATGCAAATACAAAGCACATGCAAATAAGGTGCCCCCCTTTCAGCTGCTGAACAGGGAGAGTGCCAATCAGACACTCAGACCTGGCTAACATCTGTATTTGCAATGTTCATTAGAATAGAGCAGAGCTCTACAGACTCTAGAGTGACCAGATGGCCTGATTTTATAGGTGCCTATTACCCCCACCGTGTCCCAATTTTTCACACTTGCTATCTGGTCACCCTAACGGACTCCATGCTTCTGTCAGACTGTCAACATTTCTTGACACTTAACAATATGCTTCTGTCAACATTGAAAAGTGTTATGTGAGTTTATGGGCTTTTGAAAAAGGCACAAAAATTATGGGTCTGAATGGTATCACTAGATGGAGAAAGCTGCATGCTGAGACCTGGGCCCCTAGTTCCCAGGGATCTGTGCATGACTCATTTCTGTCTCACAATAAATTGTGAAAACTTTCTGAAAGGCTTTGCAGCACTGGATGGTGCCATGTGCCATTGTGGTGCACCCCACTTTGCATCAACACCAGCACTCCTGGTGCCTATGAGCAAGGCTGATGTAAAGCAAATTCTGAGTGGCCTCCCCTCCTCAGCTAGCTGAAAGGAGGAATGCTCTGTTTGCTTGGGTGCTGTATTTAGCTGAGTACAACTAAGTGCTCAGCATAATTGCACTGTATCTGCATAAGCACACCTAGGTGCTGAGCATGATGGGAAATGGTCAGTCTGGCTGATAGTGGGTTACAAATCGCTTTAGTGCTAACTGCAGGGGTGGTGGAATGTTGCCCCCTTGTATGAACAAATGGCAGCAGAACTGAGCTTAGCCTGGTCTGATGAAAGATTCACTCTCATCTGAATAGAACTCAACGAAGGAGGCATTCGGATGCCAGAGCCCTATAAAAACAACAGGGAGAGGTGTGAGATTTTTCTGTTGTAGCTGTAGCGTTTACTAGATGATCTCAAGCATGGGTTGAGTGTTTTCTACCACTGTTAAAAGATGAGTTAATAAAATTTCTTTCAGGGTCTTTTGTTTTATTAAAGCTAGGGATGCTACTTCTGTGTCAGCAGAGAGTACCCCCAAGCTAGAATTGTTAAAGAAACTGTGAAAATCTTAAGAGAGTAATAGCCAGCAGAGGGGCCTAGCTGAGCCCTGGAGGGAGAGGCAAAGGACATAGCCCAGTGAATGCTTGGGTGGGGTGGGTTCTGCTCATGTTTGCCCTGTTTTCCCAAATCAGTGCTGAGCTACTTCCTTTTATTAAAAGGTTTACTTTCTGCACTCAGATTCTGTGCTTGTGAGAGAAGTATTGCCTCTTGGGGGTGCCCAGGGGTTAATGTGTGATTTCCCAGGTGAGTGGATGGGGGCTTGAGCTGCTTGGGTGTTGCATCGTTGAGAGGAACCTGTAGATATAGAACCAAGCCCTGGCTGCCTGGGGCTCCGTCTGGCAGGTTATAGAGGCAAAGAGCCAAATGTGCATGCCCTGAGTGAACAATGGTGGCTGTGTGCTGATGTAACTTGTGGCAACCAGTTTGTAGTGTAGACAGACATGGTCAGAGCTGTGTTTGCAGTTATATTCTAGACTAGGAAGCTGGTAGGAGAAAGTTCCTACTGTTAGGAACTCCAGCACATCCAGCTGCCTGCAGTAAAAACACCTTGTCAGTTATAACATTCTGGTTTGAGCGTCCTTCACCTTGCGGAGAGGTGTTCCTCTTTACCAAAGCCTTCTGCCTACCCCGCAGTCAGTGCCTAATGGAGTCAGAATACACTGAAATCTTTCCTCTTCCTCTGGTGAAACATTGACCGAGACTTGAGGTCAGCCTGGGCAGACACCAGGGACAGAACAGGCCATGGCAGCTGCTGGAGAAATAATGTAAACAGCTCCATGGTGATGGGCACTGGGCCAGCAGCAGTTGGTTTACAGATTTGAAAATCAGGCGCCAAATGTGTTTTTGAAAGAATACAGAGTTTGTTTTCACTGCAGGTGGGCCCATTGCCAAGGCTTTATGTAGAATCAGCATGGGACATGTGCAAGGCAGCTCCCCTCCCCAGCTCCCCAGGATGGGCAGCAGCGAGTTCAGTGATTGTTACAGCAGGCGCGAAAGCTTGGACTAGAGAGGGCTAATCAAATTAGCTTCATGACTTCAGAGAGGGCTAGATACAATCAGCAACCCCCTTTCTTTGCTCATACTGAACATGGGCCCTCACGGACTCCAACCAATGCCCAACAGATTATTGGTTCTGCTGGGGTCCTCCTCCAGCAGAGTGGTAAAAACTAAAACTCTGCAACACGTTACTAAGAACTCAGTAACGCTCATTCAGCCATGTTTGTGCTAGAGAGGGGTCTGACTCCAGAACCCATGTGTGCAGAGCAAACTTATTCCTCTAATGGGCCAAATTGGAACAGCCAGTCTAAAAGTCCAAGATTTTGGAGTACATTGGGATCTGGATTCTGAACCCCCAAATTGCAGAGTGCTCAGATCTGGGGTTTGGTTCTGCCCCCCCCATACAGATAGGTCATTTGGATCCAGAGCTGGAATTTGGATCTAGGATTCTGCCCATTGTATTAATGTAGTTTGATTTAAACTCATCTAAAATATACCAGTGCCAGGTTCCTTAGGGTCCCCTGCAGATTAAAACCACAGATTAAAAGACTGGATTTTCTCATTAGTTACACCCTCTTTGTGCCACTCAGGCAGCACAGGGGCTGGATTCTGGCCATAAATGCACAGTGGAGAATGCCCCTTGCACAGAGAAACTCCTCATTGGCATAAGGCTAGCGAAAGCAGCAAAGATGACTCCTGTACCAATGACCTGCATGTCCCCCACTCCTTTGTAACCCGATGGAGCTCAGGTGCAGCAGAGAGCTGGACTCACAACCTATAACTGAGATATCCATTATAAACCAACACTGCCTCCCCTACAGACAAGAACTGATCTGCAAATGCAATTACAGCACTCAATCCCCACACAGGAAATCCTGCCCCACCCATTATCGCCCTCCCCAAAAGGCCATTCAGAAATATGGAGGGAGCTGAGGATGACATAAGGGGAGTGTGAGTCACATTTAAAAAAAAAAATCCATTTCCCTCGCAAAATACTGAAACCAGAAATTCTTCAGTTTTTGTTCTCTCGTTTAGAAGCAAAATGGGGAGGAAAAAAAAAAGCAGGTGTGATCAGACCTGTGGCTCCTGCCTCTGCTCCAAGCCACAAACTGCTCAGAGACCTTTGTGCTGGTCAAACACCTTCTGTAGTTTATTTACGTGAGTTCCCACCACCTTCATACTACACACACCTCTGCTCCAACAGTCCTATAGAGCCCTGCTCCTGTACCAAGCAGGAAGAACAATCTAATCTAATCTAATCTCCTCCCCTTGTTGCCTGTTTTCCCCATTTGCTACTTCTTTCCTGTGTCTAGCCTCTGCCTAATGGCTGAATTAGCTGCCCATCTTAGCTCCACCCACCAGCTTGGCACAGCTCCATTCTTCATTGCTTGGTTGGCGCTGCCCTGCCCAGAGTGCCGGGTCCTACGAGATGCTCTTGCCCAGCACTCGGGCACAGAGGGAGAACCACACACTGAATAACAACTCCCCAAAACCTGTTTTCAAGTTCTGAGAACTGAATAATTTCAGGGCAGGAGGAAACGTTTTGTTTGTTTTTTAAATAAAAAATTAGATTTTTTTTAACCAAAAAAATATTCTGCCAATGTATTTATTTCTGAAAAAGGCTATTTTTGGTCAAAAAAAGTTTTGACTAGAAACTGTCAAGGACAGTTTTAGGAATGGGCTTTGCGGCATGCCTGGCAGGTCAATAGAACTGGGCTATTTTGGAGCAAGGGGTAGTGAATTCAAAGGCTGGGGATCCCTCCCAGAGAATGCCCTCTTTTATATCAAGGGAGTGCCAGCTTGTGCACTTTCATCTTTTCTCAGGCCATGTCTGTACTATGGGCACCACAGTGGCATAGCTCTGCTGACATAACCTCATAGTGTAGATGCAAGCTACAGAGACGGTAGGGTTTTTCCATTGCTTTAGGAACGCCACCTCCTCAAGTGGTGGTAGCTAGGCTGATGGATGCATTCTTCCATCAACATAGCTGCATCTACGCTGGGGACTAGATCGGCACAGCTATGGCACTCAAGGCTGAGAAGTTTTCAGACCCCTGAGTGTCATAGGTATATCAATGTAAATTTTAAATTTAGACCAAGCTTCAGCTTCAGCAGCATCACAAAGAAAGGGGGAGAGGAGCCGCACAAGAAGGAATGCCCAAGTCAATTAGGGCTTGAGGAGTCAAAAGCAACACATTCATCTCCTCCTGGAAGCCAGTGCAGTTCCCACAGCACTGGTGTCATATGCTTCTGGCGGGATTGTCCATTTACTAAACAGGCTGCCACCTTCTACACCAATTTCAGCTCTTGAAAGGATTGAGTGGGCAGCTGCAGTTAGAGAACATTACGCCAGTTCATTCTAGAGATGGCAGAGGTTTGCAGATATGCAGGTCAGATTCCGATTGCATGGGCACAATTTGGGAGTGACTCTATTGCATTAAAACCGTGTAAATCAGGCCCAGAGTTTGAATGTTGGGTTTGGTTTGGGGCCCCTCTCCTTTACAAAGCCTCACTTGCTGCCACAGCCCTGCAAGGACTTTTTTAACTTTAGGGCTCTATAAATATGACTAGAATGAAATGAGGCCCTGGATCAGAATTTCAAACCCCACAAACTCTGGGCCTGGGAGCAAAAGTGCTAGGTTGTGCCCATTTCTAATTAAAATTGACATGAAGAATCATGCCAGTGAAGTCAGATTAGATTCTCCATGACCCCTTCATAGTCCTGTTGTTTTTAGTGCGCCTGAGCTCTAATGAGCCTACGATGGCAAAATCCAATAGTCTACATTCCACTGAAAACTGCTGTATCCTGCACATTAGCTGCCTTTTGCTTTAGATGGGAAGCCATTTTGTTTCACTGGCTGATGAAAGCTAATTATCTGGACCCAGGAAGATTCGTCACTTCTCCTGAACTATGGAGATGGCTCGCTTTGGCACACAATGTTATGACGTTTGTGACTGCACCTTCTGAGCGACTCAGACAGCAGGCAAGTATGGCCAAGTGGAATTCCGACCAAGGCAAAGGCCTCTGCTGCATTGAGCCACAGCTCCACCTTCCTATAGCTCTTTGTGTGAGGACATGGAATTCAGTTCCTAACAGAAATGGTTTTATAGGATTCTAATGTCTTTCAACTGGTCCCAGACTGGAACTAAAGGCCTCTCCAATTTCAGGGAAAAAAAGAATCTCCAAACCTGCTAACGGGAGGCACTTGCTTTCGTGCTAGGAGCCAGGAATTTCAAACAGTGATTAAAATTCTCCTATCCAATCCAGGCTGTGGCTTTTCTCCCCAGTGTGACTCTATTGTGTATTCTGCCCTCATCCTGTGTACAAATTCCCATGTGGGTCACCATGAACTGCCTGCAGATTATGCAACAAAGAGATATTAACCCTTCTGCTTCAGGATACCAGCCAACCTGGTGATATGGGCACACTCTCATGGGCAGGGCGTTCCACAATGTCCATCATGGGGTTTCTTGCACCTTCCTCTGAAACATTTGGTACTGGCCACTGTTAAAGACAGGACTCTGGGCTGGATGGATCCCTGGGCCATTTGGGTATGGCAATGTTCCAAGAGCCACGATGCAGGTAAGAGACCTGAAGTTCTGGGAGGATAACTTTGCTGTTAGTTTCAAGAAGCCTCAGAAATGGCTGGTTTGGTTACATCACAGAGGGAAGACCACTTGGTAAGGCATTCTCAGGTCTGATACGCATCTCATCCTGTCCAGAAAAGGCCCTTGTTTTACAGATGGTATATTGGTCTGTTCCCCCAAATGTGCACTGAGTTCCCTCTCTCTTCCCCAGCTCTAAGCCTCCCCACAGCACACAAGAAAGAGCTAGTCCACGGTGCTTGGTACCTTATTCACCTTCCTCCCCTCACATTTATTTACAGGGACACTCTCACTCCCTTGATGCTGGGTCCCAAGAGCTTTGGGGTCTAGTCCAACCTTTGTTATTTGGAGTCCTGGGGCAAATCCTGCCCCAACTTTCTGTCAGAGATGCAGACGTCCCCCAAACACTGAGAAACTTACAGAATATGGGCAGTCCACGAAGGGAGTCTGCCGCTCCTGCACAGCCGGGCGCGGTGTGCTGCCAGGTGCTGCGTGCCGTGGGGCGCTGTGCGCTGCTGGCGGGGAGGGAGCTCTAGCCAACTCTTCATTTGTTTTGTCTCACAGATGTGAGGGGCTGATTTTTCAAGATGGTAAGTGGGAAAACACGTGCTAAGAGTGTAGCATGGGGGCTGAATGGTAGAACTGACAGTGGTTTAATATTGGTGTCCTCCAAGGAGATTCGTACTTGACAAGGGAGCTAATATGATTGGAGCTTAGGCCTGGCCTGACATGAGTCATTAACACAGCAATATTCTGACTGAAGCTCCGGAGCTGCAAGTGGCTCTTTGCAGCACATCATATTAAAGCAGTGTGTGGTTTAATTAGTAACCAATCAGGATGTTTTTACTGTTAGTAACCAATTGTACAACACTTGCTTCGTCATTTTGCTGTAAGAATAATGTAGATATAAGTAGTAAATGAAAAACGTAGTTACTTACCAGTAACTGTTGTTCTTCGAGATGTGTTGCTCAGATCCATTCCACTTAGGTGTGTGCGCGCCCTCGTGCACAGCCCTCCGGAGAACTTTTCCTAGCAGCCCCTGCAGGGGCCGGTCTCAGCGCCCCCTGGAGTCCCGCCCTTATGCGGCGGTACATATAGCGGGACCGGCCCCTCCCCTCCTCAGTCCCTTCTTTCTGCCGACTCCGACAGCGGGGACGGAGGGTGGGTGTGGAATGGATCTGAGCAACACATCTCGAAGAACAACAGTTACTGGTAAGTAACTACGTTTTCTCCTTCGAGTGGTTGCTCAGATGCATTCCACTTAGGTGATTCCCGAGCCATACCTTGGAGGTGGGTAGGAGTCAGCGACGAGCTGCCCTCAGCACGGCCCTGCCGACTCGCGCGTCGTCCCTTGACTGCTGGACGACAGCGTAGTGCGCAGCAAAGGTGTGCACCGAAGACCAGGTGGCAGCCCTGCAGATGTCATCCAGGGGGACCCTTTCCAGGAAGGCCGCCGACGCGGCCTGGGCCCTCGTCGAGTGGGCCGTCACCACTCCTGGGAGCTGGACGCCTGCACGCTCGTAGCAGAGCCGGATGCAGGCGGTGATCCACTTGGCGATGCACTGGGAGGTGACCGGGGAGCCTCTCATCCTCTCTGCCACCGCGACGAAGAGCTGCGTGGTCTTTCGGAGCGGCCTCGTCCTGTCCAGGTAGAACGCCAGCGCCCTCCTCACATCGAGGGTGTGCAGTCTCCTCTCGTCCTCGGACCCGTGCGGTTTAGGAAAAAACACGGGGAGGAAAATATCTTGGTTACAATGGAACCGGGAGACTACCTTAGGCAGGAACGCCGGGTGAGGCCTAAGCTGAACCTTGTCCTTATAGAACACGGTATAGGGGGGCTCCGAGGTTAAGGCCCTTAGCTCAGAGACCCTCCTGGCCGAGGTAATGGCCACGAGAAAAGCCACCTTCCAGGAAAGGATCATCATTGGACAGGTGGCTAAGGGCTCAAAGGGGGGACCCGTTAGCCTATCTAAGACCAGGTTCAAATCCCAGGGAGGCACCGGGTCACGGACCTGCGGGTAAAGCCTCTCTACACCCCTGAGGAACCTCACCGACATGGGGTGGGAGAACAGGGAACGTCCCCCCACCGGCTGGTGGAACGCCGATATGGCCGCCAGATGTACTCTGAGGGAGGCCAACGCTAACCCCTGTAGCCTAAGCTGCAGCAGGTAGTCCAGGACCGCCTGCACGGGGGACGTACCGGGGTTTTCGCCCCGCGACTCCGACCAGCAGGTGAACCTCCTCCACTTGGCCCTGTAGGCGAGCTGCGTGGAGGGCCTCCTGCTTCCCAACAGCACGCGTTGGACCTGCTCCGAGCAGGTCCTCTCCTCCTCCGTCAGCCAGAGAGCCTCCAGGCCATCAGGTGCAGGGAGTCCAGGTTGGGATGCAGTAGCCGGCCGTGGTCCTGGGAGAGCAGGTCCGGTCTCCTCGGGAGCTCGATCGGGGGAGCGACAGACAGGTCCAGGAGCAGGCAAAACCAGTACTGCCTCGGCCACGCCGGGGCGATCAGAATCACATCCGCTCTGTCCCTCTTGATTTTCAAGAGGACCCTGGGCAAGAGCGGGAAGGGGGGAAACGCATACAGGAGGGCCCCCGTCCATTCGAGGAGGAATGCGTCCGAGAGAGAGCCCGGCTCGCGACCCCTGAGCGAGCAGAACCTCGGGCACTTCGCGTTCTGCGCTGACGCGAAGAGGTCCAGATGGGGAACACCCCACACGCGGAAAATCCTGTCCACCACCTCTGGGTGGAGAGACCATTCGTATTGTGGTAGGAATGACCTGCTGAGGCGGTCCGCCTCGTCGTTCCTGACCCCAGGCAGGTGAGAGGCGGTTAAACAGAAATTGCATCTCACCGCCAAGTCCCAGAGTCGGAGCGCCTCCTGACACAACACCGAGGAGCGCGCCCCCCCTTGCTTGTTGATGTAATACATTGCAGTGGTATTGTCTGTTAACACCTGCACCATTCTCCCCAATAAAGAGTGGCGAAACACCTCGCATGCTAGTCTGACCGCCCTCAATTCTTTCACATTGATATGGAGGGCCAATTCCCCCCGGGACCAGCGACCCTGCGTGGTCAGACCACCGGTGATATGGGCTCCCCACCCCCGGTCCGATGCGTCCGTGATCAGGGTGACCGAGGGGGTGGAGGCCCTGAAGGGAATCCCTTCCAACACAGTCCTGGGGTCCAGCCACCAAGTCAGTGACCCCAACACCCAAGGGGGCACCGTTACCACCTTGCTCAAAACATGCCTGCTGGGCATGTAAACCTTGGACAGCCAACCTTGGAGGGGCCTGAGCCTGAGGCGGGCCAACCTCACCACATAGGTGCACGAGGCCATGTGGCCTAACAGCTGCAGGCAGTGCCTGGCTGTAGTCGTGGACTGGACGAGAGAGACCGCCTCGCACACTTGCGACCTGGTCTTGCCCCTGATTAACCAGTCGTCCAGGTAGGGGAATATCTGGACCCCCCTGCGCCGCAGGAAGGCCGCCACCACCGCCATACACTTGGTGAACACTCTGGGGGAGGAAGACAGGCCAAAGGGCAAGGCCGTAAACTGGTAGTGGCCACCAGCTACCACAAACCTTAGGTACCGCCTGTGGGCGGGAAGGATGGAGACGTGAAAGTACGCATCCTTCAGGTCGAGGGCGGCAAACCAGTCCCCTGGGTTTAGAACGGGAATGATGGCCGCTAGGGATACCATGCGGAACTTCAGCTTTCTTATGAACCTGTTGAGCCTGCGCAGGTCCAATATAGGCCTGAGGCCTCCGTTGGCCTTGGGAACGAGGAAGTACCTCGAATAGAATCCCCTCCCCACCTCGAGTGGTGGAACCACTTCTATGGCTCCTTTGACTAGGAGGGATTGAACCTCCTGAAGGAGTAATTGCTCGTGAGATGGGTCCCTGAAGAGGGATGGGGGGGGTGGGGAGTGGGGAGGGGAGGCCAGGAGCTGAAGGGCATATCCCCAGCGCACGATACCGAGGACCCACTGGTCCGATGTTACCTCCCGCCACAGGCCGAGATACGGCTTGAGCCTGTCCAGGAAAGGCGGGGAACCCAGGGAACATGAGACGGTGCCACCCTCGGAGACACCGTCAAAATTGTCTCTTCCCCTTAGGCCCCTGAGAGGGTCCTTTAAAGGAAGAGGAGGACGGCGGCGGGCGATCGCGCCGTCCAGAGCCCTTGGTCCTATCCCTGCCCCTTGCGGTGGGGAAGGGCCTAGGCTGCGGCCTAGACTGCTGCCGCTGACGTTGCGGCGGTTGCTGCGGCTGCTGGCGACTCTGCAGTCTAGCCGCCTGGAGCGTGTACAGGCCCAAGGAGCGCAACGTTGCCCTCGAGTCCTTGAGAGCGTGCAGCTTCTCGTCCGTCCTCTCCGAAAAGAGGGCGGCTCCATCGAAGGGTAGGTCCTGGATGGACTGCTGCACCTCCAACGACAAGTCTGTGGACTGCAGCCACGCTGCCCGCCTCATTGCAACGGCGGAGGCCATAGCCCTGCTGGCTGTGTCTGCGGCATCCGATGCAGACTGCAGGGCCGCACTTGCCACAGACAACCCTTCCTCCAGCACCAAACCAAAGTCCACTGCCTGGTCTGGAGGGAGAGACTCCGAAAACCTCCTTAAGGAGTCCCACAGGTTCAAATTGTACCTGCCGAGGAGGGCCTGATGATTGGCCACCCTCAGCTGAAGCGCCCCAGTAGAATAGACCTTTCTACCGTAAAGGTCCAGCCTCCTGCCTTCCTTATTTTTAGGGGAGGCAGTCTGAGCACCCTGCCTGTCTTTTTGGTTGGCGGCATCCACCACCAAAGTACCCGCGGCAGGGTGCGCATACAAGTACTCGTGCCCCTCGGCTGGCACGTAGTACTTCTTCTCGGCGCCCTTAGAGGTCGGGGCAACCGAGGCAGGGGTCTGCCAGACTGACTTAGCCAGGCGCAGGACCCTCTCATGTACGGGAAGGGCCACCCTCGTTGGTCCCTGGGCCCCCACACGGCCGAAGAGGGGGTCCACCTCTTCCTCTAACACCTTGACCTCAAGGCCAAGGTTCAAAGCCACCCGCTTTAGAAGCTCCTGGTGGGCTTTGAAATCAATGAGCGGGGCTCCTTGGTCTCTTACCGCCGCCTCATCCGGCGATGAGGAGTAAGATGGGCGGCGGGGCCCAGTGGAGGGGCCCTCCCCAGGGTCCTCCTCCACCTCCTCTTCCCCAGAGGAGCGGTCACCCTCCTGCACCGAAGGTGCTTGCTGAGTTTGGGTGACAGAGGCAGGGGCCGACATAGTTCCCTGCCCCATCTGAGCCGCCCACTGGGCCCATAACGGCCACTGCCAGGGTCCCTGTGGCCAGCTCAAAGGCGGCACCGGTGCCGAGGGCAAAGCCGGTGCCGCAACAGTCGGTGCCGGTGCCGGTAACAGTATTGGGTCCGGTGCCGGCTGCGGTGCCGGCTGCGGTGCCGGCTGCGGTGCCGACGACCATATACGTTCCTGACGTCGGGTCCGGGACCCCGAGTCAGGAGAACGCAGGCGGTGATGACGCCGGGAAGGAGCGCTCCGAGACCCGCCACGCGACGATCTCGAGGAGCGACTCTGACTTCGGTGCCGACGAGGCGACGCCGAAGAAGAAGGCGACCGGTACCGGGAAGTCTTTCGCCGCTTTGATGCTGGGGAGCGGTGCCGAGAACGCCGTCTCGGTGCCGAGTCAGAACTCGACGACGAGGAGAGGTGCCGCGACGAAGAGCGATGTCCGGAGCGGTGCCGGGACCTGGAACGGTGCCGGGAGCGGTGCCGGGACCTGGAGCGGTGCCGGGAACGGTGCCGCGACGCATCGTCCGAGGACGAAGATGGAGAGGAGCTTCCGAGCTCGACTCTCCTGCGTCGGGTGGTGGGCGGCCTGTCCACCGGTGCCGGGGCCGCCCACCCTTCGGGGCCCCCCATCGCGGGTTTGCCCCGGGAAACGGGCCCTGGCTCTCTCCGGTGAGAGAGTGCCGGAGGCGTAGGCAGCTCCAACAAAGCCTGAGCCGCCTCGATAGCCTCCGGCGTCGAAGGGTCCCGTATAGGGGGTCCCCCACTTCCAGGAGTCGGGGGAGCCTCCCTAGTAAGTGTCGGTGCCGGGGCCGGTGCCGGAGCAGGGGCCGGTGCCGGAGCAGATGCCGGCGGCACGTCCATGAGGAGGAGCACCTCCGAACTCGACCCCGGCCGCTCCTGCGGTGCGGGGGAGCGCTGCAAGCGTGGATGGCGCTTCTTCCTCTTCGGCACCGAGACCCCCGGTGCCGGAGGCGCACTCCGCACCGAAGACACACTCGGTGCCGGAGTAGTCCGCGATGGCTCGGACGCCGGGCTTAAAGCGGACTCCATCAGAAAAGCCCTAAGCCTCACTTCACGCTCCCTCTGAGTCCGAGGCTTAAAGGACTTACAGATACTGCACCGATCTCTCCGGTGCAGTTCCCCCAAACACCGCAAACAACGGTCATGGGGGTCGCTAGCTGGGAAGGCCTTGCCGCAGCTAGCACATGGCTTGAAGCCCGGCGAACCCGGCATAGCCGGGACGCCTTGAGCCCGAAGGCTCCCTAACTAACTAAAAACCCTCACTAACTAAAAACTAACTTAGTTCAGGGTGAACTGATAAACTATCTACTCACTTTTTAAGGAGAAACACAAACTGTTGAAGAGCAGGGGTAGTTCTCAACTGGCCGTCACGGGCGGAAAGAAGGAACTGAGGAGGGGAGGGGCCGGTCCCGCTATATGTACCGCCACATAAGGGCGGGACTCCAGGGGGCGCTGAGACCGGCCCCTGCAGGGGCTGCTAGGAAAAGTTCTCCGGAGGGCTGTGCACGAGGGCGCGCACACACCTAAGTGGAATGCATCTGAGCAACCACTCGAAGGAGAATAATGAATTCACATGACTGTGGCTCTTTTGGGGAATGTTGATTGCTGATTTGGCTCCTGAACTGCTGAGGTCTGAGTATCACTGATTTAACACATGGAGAGAGGCCTCATTTCTTGGAGGACAGAATTAGGGAGAAGTAAATAGGTCAGTAGGTTAAAAAGACAGAATGTCTGAACCAGCTAAGATAGGAGGGAGAACACCCATGGAACCATTTACTAACAATGGACATGATAAGTTAGGAATGTAAAGAGAAGGTCCAGCAGGGACAATGCATATGCTGCACAAGGACTGGTTCCTACAAAGTGAACAAGCCAATCAAAACATGTGTGATGTAATGTATAGTAAATGCAATGAGATGTGTAAATGTATATGAAGGGAGAGGGTTCTGTGTAATTTAATGTAGCTTTTTGCTGTGTGCCAAATAAAGGATACCTGAGTGATGAAATCTGGAGTCACACTGAGTTTTTTGGATCCAGAGAATGGGTTGAAGTTGTTCTCCCAGAACTGGATAAGGTAAAGCTGAGATAAGCCTGATATCTCCTGATAAGCCAAGAGGAGAAGTCTTGGAGTCAATCCCAACAATGATGACTAAGATACTCCTTAGACTTTATCGAGTATACTGTACGGGGTGGCTTGGAGATTACTGCTCAAGCACTATAGTGATTGGTACCTGTAAGTACCTGACCTTGGTACATTTTTGTCTCGGAGAGACCGCCTGTGACACTGCTGAGAAATGGCCGCTGATGCAGCACTCTGCCCACTGCAACAAGTAGTTGATCTGGAGTAGCTCTGGTTAGAAAGAGTTATGCCTACCTGATGGGTTGGGATGGACTGAAGAGAGCCCCAAAGGCTAATTAGCCCATTAGTCAAGAGGTCGGAAGGGCAGAAGAAGGAAGTAGACTGGTAAGCTTTTCAGAGTCAGGGCAAGGCACTGTCTGTCTCCACCTCCTGGGCTGAGTGAACTGGAGCGTATTATATTGTTAATGCAGAGCTGCACGGGTTTGTATCGGTGGCTGGGAGAACACAGTGAAATAAACCCTGAGGTATTTGACCAGAAGAAGGTCTCCGAGAGGTTTGTTGATTGACAAGAGGCAGAAGTGGGTGTAAGATAATGTAGATAATATCAGATCTTAAGAGTCTAAATTAAGACCATAAGAGTCTATAAAATTATCATGGCAAACTTTAAATGGATTAAAAACAAGCTATCAAAATGTAACTGTAAATGGGGAATCACCATCGAGCCAAGTTTCCAGAGGGGTCGTGCAGATATCGGTTTTTGTTCCTTTGCTATTTAACCACAGACCTGGAAGAAAACATAAAATAATCACTGATAAAGTTTGCAGAGGACTCATTAATTGGGGGGGTGGGGTGGTAAATAATGAAGAGGACAGGCCACAGATACACAGCAATCTGGATCACTTGGTTAAACTGGGCGCAAGCAAACCATATGCATTTTAATATGACTAAATGTAAACATACACATCTAGGAACAACGAATGTCAGCCATACTGACAGGGTGGGGGACTCTATCCTGGAAAGCAGGGACTCTGAAAAAGATTTGGGGGTTGTGGTGCGTGAAGGGCACACCCACACTCTGGTGGAGAAGAGACTAAGGAGCTCCTCTGATGCTCATTCAGCACTAACGAGGTGCACCTGTAAGGCCTGTGCTAGCTGGAGGGGGGCAAAGCTTAAAAAGAGAAAACCTGCCACAGGCAGGGGGTGGTGATTTTGACCCAGGAAAAAGACTGCTACACCTCAGAGGCTGCTGACCACAGAGACAGATCAGCCAAGAGGGAGACAGTTGCAGACCTCATAGGGGAACCCGATCGACCAGCTGTAAAACAGGTTGCCCCAAGAGGAGGGGCTGGAGTCAGACAATAGAGCAGCTGATAAGCCAAGCCCCAAAAGGCTGACTCCAGAAAGACTGCCTATGAGACAGGCCACCTTTGCTTTCTTTTTTTGCATTCTCATTCCCCTCTCTCAGGGGGGAAAAGGAGAAGGAGCTTTCTTTTGTTTGTTTTCTTTGGAGAACCCCCATATGCTACACACTGGGGGAGGACATTATAAGCCACTTGAAGTGGGGTATGGTGGGGACTCAGGGGAGCCCCAATTTCCCACATGATAGATGAGTTCCCACTGCCACGCTGGGGCCCAAAGAGCTAATGCAATCCTGGGATGCATAAACAGGGACATCTCGATTAGGAACAGAGAGGTTATTTTACCTCTATATTTGGCACTGCTGGAATATTGTGTTCAGTTCTGGCGTCCACAGTTCAAGACGGATGATGAGATATAGTAGAAGGGATTCAGAGAAGAGCATGAGAATGATTAAAGGGTTAGAAAATATGCCTTGCACTTAAGGATAAGATTTGGTCACGGAGGCCAGATTCTGTGACTTTAACAGATCTTTGTGACTTCTTCAGCTTCATTTCTCCCCCCCCACTACTCCCAATGGTGGTGCTCGGTCTTTGGCCCTATCGGGACCCTACCCCAATTCTGTCCATTTTTACCAATGTCAGGGAAAAAATCTTCCACAGCTCTGAGAGCTTCAAAAACTAGGGGACAACATCTAAAATTGGGGAAAGTCAGAGTGGGAGAGCTGGAGCTGAACTGCTTCAAGTAAAGGGTATGATCATCAGGATCAAGTTACCAGTAAAAATGTGGAGGGAAGGCTTTAAAAGAGTTCCTAAGACACCATATGTGAGGGGTTTGATGACAAAGCAGGAAGGAAGAAATGAGCTAAACCAAAAAAAAAAACACCTTAGATGGGAGCTTTTCTGCTTCCCTAAAACTCATATTGTATCTGATTCTAAAAACATCTTGGTACTGATCTTACAAATATTTGCTGGTGTTGGGAACCACGAATGCTGGCAGAGACCAGAAGTACATCATAAATGCATAGATTGGTGCTGCCAAGGGTCACTGCTTTAGCTGAGGAAGGCTTATTTGAAACAATACATGCACACAGATACTGACTCACCCTAGCGAGAGGCGTGTGCCTGGGCTCTGGAGCTGCGCCAGCAGCTGCTGGTTTGCAGATCCAGACAGGCGCCAAAATTCAAAAACTGCACTGTGCTTAAAATCCAACGATTCCGCGGAAAACAATGTGGAAGGAAGTGGCTTCCAGCAGCCAATGGGCAGCCCCTGGTGTGGCTCCCTGCCCTGCGCTGACATAGCCAAGCCTCCACTTGAGGGAAGAGCCCAAAGTACTGTGGGATTTGTAGTCTGCCTTTTCCTCCACCTCTTTCCAACAAAGCCAAGTCCAACCCAGCTGCTTATGATTTCATCCTGGGGGCAAGAGTCACAGGCAGGGCCATATCTTTTGAGCTGGCTTGGTTAGAATATTGAAAGACAGCACTGAACTGAAGAGTGCTTGTGTCATATCGCAACCTGCAAAATAAATGTCACCATTACAGAAGGGTTCTGAGTTCAAAGGCAATAGCTCAGTTTTAACCCTTCTGGCAGGTGGTGTTGGCAGCAACAAGTACCAAATTCAATATCTAGGGGTTCCTCTGAACATTACAAAACAGCTCCCACCCACACATCTCAGAAACTGACCACCAGCCCTGGGCACCGCTGAGACAACACATCCCACTTGCAAGCGTCGAGTCGGTGGCTCACAGAGGAAAACTCTTATTAAAAGGGAAAGGCAACTCAGCATTAATTTGGGAAAACACCACCACAATGATTCAAAAGTATACAAGTGATAAGTACCCATCTGCCCCATCGTATCTTGGCCAGCATTCTTTGCCTTAGTTTCTCACCTTTTGATGTAAAAATCCAATGGACACATGTCCCTTTAATATGCCCCTCCCCTTGAACTCTGCTCCACCCCACCCAAAGCTGTCTGTCTGAAGACAGTAAAGTACCAGAATTCAGAAGTGTGTTCATCGGGGATCAACACCCCCCTTAGAGGTGGGGTCCAGCAATGCCTCTGCTGCAGATTGCCATCATCACTGCCTGTCCTGTCCTGCTGCTCAGGCCATTGGCTCTCCTGCACGCTTCTAGCTGTAATACCATGTCCTGAGCTTCTACCGCTTAGCCCAAATATGGTCTGTTCTTCAGGTATTTTTCCAAAGTTCATCAGTGGATATCAGGGGAGAGCTCATTCAGACCCTGCTACTTGAATGAAAGAAAACTAGTGATATGAAGAGAGAGTCAGCTCATACAGATGACGTATATAGTATTCTATTATACAGCTCTAGTCTGAGACCTGGGCGCAATTCCCTGCTCTGCCACAGACTTCCTGTGTGACCTTGGGTAAGTCACATAGTCTCACTATGCCTCATTTTCCCATCTGTAACCTGGGGATCACAGTACTTCCCTACCTTAAGGGGTGCTGTGAGGATAAACACCTTCTAGACTGTGAGGTGCACAGATATGCAATGAGGTGGGGACAGATAAGTTCCTAGGGTAGATAGATACTACATGGCACAAAAACCACTCTATAAGAACCTTAGACTTGCACAGTCAAGCACTCAAAAGTTAGGAAATGCCCGAATTAAGGCTGTCCAATTTCCTAAGTTTTTTAAAAAAGCAAAGTGAAAAAACCAGCAATTCCAGCATGCCATTCCAGCATTCACACTGACCCCAGGCAGGGCGTCATCAAGGTTGGAACTTTGAGATCCACAGCACAAACCTTTATCACTTGAGCTCACTGAGTAACTAGTAGCAGCAGTAGGCTGTTAACCTCTTGGTGGACCAGCCACTAAACGCGGGTAAGATACAGACTTTGCTAAGGGAGTTCACAGCTGTTTGCTGGACAGCAAAGCAATGTTGATACACGAATCTTGGGTTTGGTTCCAGGTGTTGGGTGGGGGGCGGAGCGTGCTGTAGTGCTTTTAGAGACTAGCTCTTTCTCCACCTGCGTGAGAAACTGCTGTGGTTCCCAAAACTGTGAGCCACTCTGTAACCCCACTTGGCCTTGGAAGTGAGAACTTTGCTGTTGCTAAGCTGTGTGTCAGCTCCCTGACACACCAGCTCATCGGCCTTGCCAGAAAACTCTTCAGGACTCTGCCATCCAAACCTTGCCTCACAAGGTGAACCCTAGCTCCAGAGTTTCTCAGAGAGTCTATCTGCAGTGCTCAACTCCTCTGGCTGAAGCGCTCACGAAACTTTATCAAATTTGCTGCTCCTTTAAAGAAACAGCACACAGTAGCTTAGTAATTTAGCTGGCAGGACAGACCTTCCACTGCCAATAAAGTACTGAATTGGTTTATGATAAATGTAAAACACGTATGTTAACAAAAGGGCATAGGTTAGGTGGTATCAGGTGTTGGTTAAAGATAACCCAGGTTACCAATGTGAGGGAACTTGAGAACTGCAGATGGCGGGCGACAGAACACGATGAGAGTGAAATAAGTAAACCAGTTACTTTTATTTAGGGAAAAAGTACAATACCAGGGAAAAAGGGAAAATGATAGAGAAAATCAGGCCTGTCACAAAAAATCAGGCTTACAACAAACAGTGAAGTCAAGGGAAAATAATAATCCCTTACAAACGAGGTTTCCAACAAATTATCAAAATTAACACTATTATCACACTCAACACAAAAATCAATTGTCCCTGAGGCTGTTCTAGATTCCAATAATTATCAATCTTTTCCCAAGGATTCCCTTCTGGGAGCTTTTGAGTATTATTCTCCATACAGGTAAGTATATCACAATTAGTTCACAGTTCAACTATTTACAATAAATGGTATCAACGTTTGATTAATACTCACAAACCACAATCAAAAGCATCTTAACCGGTACACGCAGCAAACTCCAATTTAGACTCGGGAGCTGGGGAGGCTTCGAGTTGATCAGACTCGGTTCCGTAAGGTAGATAGATTCGGGTCCTCTCCGCCTCTCAGACAGCAGAGCTGCCTATTAATAGAAGCGGATACTTTCCAATTGGTCAGTTCAACCAAAAAGAGCGGGAAGCAGGTAAGAATAGAAAAACTGACCAAATCTGCCCAGAGACAGGCCCCAAAAAGGCGGGAAGCCCCAAAATTGAGTGCCGAGTGCAAACAATAGGGCTGAGTGCAAAATACCAGTGTGCTGAGTGCAAACTGGAGAGCGGGGTGCAAAAGCATCAGAGTGCCGTGTGCAAACCCCAAAACCTGCCTGGAGACAGGGCCAAAAGGTGGGAAAAAACAAAAGGATCCAAAACAGTCTCTCTTCCTATACATGGGGTGGCTACTTGCTGTTCTGTGCTATAGGGCTACCAAGGCCCAAAAAGCGAGGCCAGAGCAATCAGGAAATAATGTCAATAAATGTAAAACACGTATGTTAACAAAAGGGCATAGGTTAGGTGGTATCAGGTAAAAAGAATAAAGATAAAAATGGTTACAAACAAACCAAAGTAAAATACACTTCAGAGACTAAAATTTAACTTAATCAGCCACAGTTCTTGTTCAGAATGGTTTTCCTTTTTCCAGCAACTTCCAGTGCTGGTCTCTTTGTTCCCTCAAGAATGCATAACTTAGGGTTTCGCTCCCTCTCTCTTTACAGTCCAGTAAACTGTAGAAATCTATTTTTCCAAAGGGTCTCCCTCCCCAGCTAGTGCCTTTCCCTTGCTGGGTGTGGATGCCAGGCTGGCTGGTGTAGACTCCATGCTGGTTCCTCCCCCACTGGTGATTTTTACAACCTGAATGATTTCTTCCTGCAACCTCTGGCACAAATAGATAGCTATGAAATTTGGCCACACCTGCTTTAAGGTGTGGTTTGCCTCTTTCCTTTGTCTGGAAAAAAAACTGTTTATCACCTCCCCCTGCCATGCCTGGTTTAAACACATTTTAGACACGTTTCCAGCATGTCTGTAAAATACTTTGCAGGTTAAACGCACATACATCATGCAGTAGTATTAGTGATCAGCAGTTCATTTTCCAGTGGTAGATTACGTGCCCCCTTTTGGCAAATATCATTACAGCAGTGTATCGTCTGGCATTGGGGTGCTCTCAGGGTCACAACCTGCCCCTCAAACCTCTCTCTGCCCAGCTCTGCTCACATACTCTGCTCCCAAGGTTACTGTCCTTAACCCCTCTGCTTCTGTGAATGCTAGCCCAGCCCTCTCCCTCTTCTGTCCTTGCCTCTTCACACTTAAATCATGCTGCTGCTTCCTCTTTCAGTCCTCCTCCCCTTTGCTGCCTGGGTGCTAATGGGGGGTTATTTAGACAAGAGCGCAGAAGAGGAAGTCTCCCTGCTCTCAGTTCCTGAGCCCAGCCCACAGCAGTGCCCACATCTTGAAGGAAAAATAATGGGGGTTAGGTTGACATAACTATGTTACTCAGGAGTGTGGAAATGTGCACTGAGCAATGTGTAGTTACATCAACAGAAATTCCTAGTGTGGACTAAGGCCTGGTCTACATTGCGAAGGTAGGTTGACAGAATGCAGCTTCGTTCGAACACACGGTGTTCCAACACACTTCACTGGCTGGTCAGTTCCGTCGACTTAAATTGCAGGAAAATTCGATGTAATAAAACCACCTCCGCAAGTGGTGCAGCGCTGAAATGGAATTGTTTGGGTCGAATGAGCAGCAATGTAGGCGGAGCACAGCATAATTCGATGTAATTGGCCTCTGTGAATTATCCCACAATGCTCTGCTGTGACCGCTCTGCATGTTTGCACTCTGCTGCACTGTGGCCACGTACACAGGAAACAGCCCCTCCTCTCAAGCCCCAGGAAATTTTGAATTCCCATTTCCTGTTATGCCAGCAGAGAGAGAGCTTGCCAGCAGAACTGATCATGGCGATTGCACGCCCCAAACACGCTCCAGCCTGGAGTTGACCTAAGGCCTTGGATCTCATCGGTCTGTGGGGTGAAGGGTCTGTCCTGGCTCAGGCCAGCAAAAGGAATTTAGATATTTATGAAAAGATATTGTGCAGCATGTTAGAAAAGGGACACAGGAGGGAAGCACAGCAGTGCCATGTTAAAATCAAAGAGCTGAGGCAGGTGTATCGGAAAACTCAGGAGGTGAACAGTTGTTCTGGCTCATCACCAAAGCCATGCCGCTTTTAAGAGGAACTGCATGCGATTCTCAGCAGTGATCCCACCACTGTGCCACCAAGCAGCATAGATACCTCAGGGGAATCCAGGATGAACGAGGAGGAGGACAGGGGCCAGGTGACTGTGGAATCCAGTCTCCCTGAAAGCCAGGAGTTGTTTGTAGCCCCAGAATAGCTCAGCCAGACACAGGACACCGTAAGCGACCGAGATGCTGGGGAAGGCACTTCTGGTGAATATGTACTGCATATCTCATTTCTATGGTTATCTCCCCAGTCCAGCTTTTTGTCACACCAAAAAAAAAAAAAAAAAAAAGAGCATGGTGGTGGGGATTCCTCGTTGTTAGGTCACCTAAGCAAGGGGTTTCCCTGGAAAAGAATGTTTATGTAAACAGAGATACTCCGAGAATCCTCCATGGCTATCTCCAGGAAACTTTCATTTAGGGACTCTGTGATCCTTTACAGAAGGTTTCTGGGGAGAAAGCCTTATTTCTTCCACTGTGATAGGACACTTTTTCCTGCCACTCTCATATTAATTGTGCAGGCATCATTGCGGAACACAGCATGACAGCATAAGAGCCAGGCCTATACCCAGACGGTTGCAGTAAATCCTCCCTTTCCACCTCAGTTATCCTCAGGAGACTGATAACAAGAATCCTGTAGCACCTTAAAGACTAACAAATTTCTGTGGGCATAAGCTTTCGTGGGCTGCAACCCACTTCATCAGATGCATGAAATGGAAATCACAGATAGGAGATATATATTGGATGTATATATATATATATATATATCCTATTTGTGATTTCCATTTCATGCATCTGACAAAGTGGGTGGCAGCCCACGAAAGCTTGTGCCCACAGAAATTTGTTAGTCTTTGGTGCTACTGGACTCTCGTTGTTTTTGCTGTATACAGACTAACATGGCTACCCACATGGAACATTTCAGGAGACTGATATGACTCATGGTCACCTAGGGAAGATGCCGCAAATTTGCAGTACCCGCTCCATACAATCGGTTTGTTTTTCCCCTGCAATGGGAGGTTTTTTGGGGGTACGTAAACTGCAAGTTATAAGACAGCATGTGACAGATGGGTCTTAGGGGTCGCACAGTGGGTGCCCACATATGGTTTCGCCTGGCAGAATTTCACCCGCCACCCCTGCCCTCTGTACCGCCTTTTCAAAAACTAATTTTTGGGAGGGCCGGGGGTGGGCAAGGGAGAGCACAACAATCCTGCTGATTGGGGAACTATGGACTTATGCAGCATGCACTACAGGGACTTCCCTGAAATGGATGCACCAGCCTCTTACTTACCATGGCTGGAATGGCACTAAAACCCCTGCAATACGTAGAGATTAGCATGCGGGTCTGCCATTCCCTTGGGAATATAAAGGGGAGTTATTTTTACATTGTAACATTGCTTTTCTCCCATTGGGCCAGCTAACAATGGAAACTTTGTGCTCTGCTTGCCTTTCAGTGGACAGCACGGCCTTCAGCTCAGCATCTATTACTCCCACTGACCGGCTGTCGCAGATTAGAAGGCAGAAAAAAAAACCTCAGGACGACATGTTTACAGAGATAATGAACACCTCTGCAGCTGCTGACACAGAGCTAAGAGCCTGGAGGATTTCATTATCAGAGAAAATTAACATGGACATGGAGAACAAGAAGGTAGCCCAAAAACATGAGCATTCAACGCAGGATGAGATGCTGCGCATAATGAGGGATCAGTCAGACATGTTGAGGCATTTGGTTGTGCTTCAAGAAGAGCAGTGGCAGGACAGATTCCCTTTGCAGCCCATACAAAACTCTCAACTCTTTCCTAGCCTCCACCCCCAAGTGATCTAGGAGGAGGTTGAGCAGGGTGCAGTACATGCTCCACTCCAAGCTGGGTGAGGGGAGCGGAAAGAGGTGCCAGCCTCTTTAAGAAATGGGACTGTGTTGTTTGCAGTTTGCACACTGAAAATTTGCTGTGTCCATTCACAGCCCATTACAATACATGGTGTTGAAATAACTTCCTTTCCCTCCACTGTTAACGACCAACAATAACAATTTACTGCTTTAAAGATCATTACTCTTTCTTTATTGAGACTGTGGGGATTTGCACTTGGGGGGAAAGGCCTAGCACAGTTCTGTAGCGCTGGGGAATGGGTGGGGGATGGGAAGGAAAAACAGAACACAACTTTTTCAGAAACATTAGGTCTCAGTGCAAAACTGATTTTTCAAGGCTTCCCTGAGGGGCAGCGCCCCGCGATTGGCTCTCAGTGTTGCACTGCTGTCTGGCTAATCAAAATTTGCAGCCAGCCTATCTGCCTCCATGACCCAACACATATTATGGAGCACACAGCATGCAGAGATAACTGCTGGGATTAGCGTAGTGAGTAAACTGCGCCAGCGAGCCTTTAAATGTCAAAATACACATTCCATGACCATTCTGCACTTGCTGAGCCTATTATTGAACCACTCCTTCTTGCTGTCCAGCTGCCCCCTGTATGGCTTCATCAGCCAGGGGAGCAAAAGCTACACAGGGTCTCCAAGGATCATTATCGGCATTTCAACATCGCCAACATTTATTTTTTGGTCCGGGAAGAAAGTCCCTGCTTGCATCTTTTGGAACAGACCTGCGTTCCTAAAGGTGTGTGCATCATGCACTTTTCCAGACTACCCCACACTGATGTTGGTGAAGTGTCCCTTGTGATCCACAAGGGCCTCTACTAATGGCCCAGCAAACTTGTAACACAGCAACTCCCACAGTGGATTTACCAACTCCAAATTGATTCCAACTGACCAGTAGCAGTCTGGCGTTGCTAGCTTCCACAGAGCGATGGCCACCTGCTTTTCCACTCTGGCCTTTCCTTACCGGCGCCCATCACCCCGCACCCTTTGGCCTGATTTGTCTCTTGCGGGCGGGCCGTGCTGCGCCGAGCTCCCTGAAACCCAGGCCTTCGGCCCCGCCTGCCCAGGTGCTTCTGGAAATCCCACCAGGGCCTGTCCGCATCTTTCGGTACGGAAACGCCTCGGAAACCTGGCGCTTGCCGCGCGGGCCCCCTCCAGCCTCGCTGCGCCGCGGCTCTGGCGGGCCTTGCCCGGGCTAGGCGGGGCTAACCAGCGTGGCATCCAACACAGGCTGCAGCCTGCGTTGGCACCGCGGGGCAGGGAGCGAGGCCCGGCGCCGCCTCGGGCGGAGGACGAGGGCCGACAATGGAGTCGGCGGCAAGGCTGTTGCGCGGGCACCGGGCCACAAAATGGAGGCCAGGTTGGGACTACAATCCCCAGCATGCTCTGCGCCCGCTCCCCGCCCCCGCCGAGCCCGAGCGGGCGGGGGCGGCCATCTTGGCGCGGGACTTCATTTCCCAGGTGGCGCTGGGCGGCGTCCGCCCGCCCGCCATCTTGCTGCTCCCTCCCCCCGGTGCGGCTGGATTGAATGAGCCCGCCGTCCGTCCGCCGTCCCGGGCAGCCGTCGCCATGTCGGGCACCCCGAGCCGCGCCGCCCCCGGCGGGACCCCGCTCTCCCCCGCCCGCATCTCGCGGCTGCAGGAGAAGGAGGAGCTGCGGCAGCTCAATGACCGCCTGGCCCTCTACATCGACCGCGTGCGTGCGCTGGAGCTGGAGAACGACCGGCTGCTGCTGAGGATCTCGGAGAAGGAGGAGGTCACCACCCGGGAGGTAGCGCGGGGCCCTGGGAGCGGCGAGGGGATGGGGCGCGCGCCCGGCTGCCCTGCCCGAGCCTCCCGGGGCGGTGGCCGCCGCGGGCTGCTCTGCAGCTGCTGCCTGGAGCGGGAGCTTGCGCCCGTTGTGGGCGCCGCCTGCCGTAGGGGGGCAGGCTCTGCCCGGGCCGGCGGGTGAGGGGGGGGTCGGGCTGCCCCCCCCCGCCCGACCGGGTAAGGGGGGCCGGGCTGTGGCGGGATGAAGGGTCCCGCCCGGGCTGTGGCGAGGTGGGGGGCAGGCTCTGTCCCGCCCGGCGGGGTGTGGGGCCGGGCTTTGGCGGGGTGAGGGGGGGCAGGCTCTGTCTCGCCCGGCGCGGTGGGGGCCTGGGGTGAGGGGGGGTCTCGGCGCGGTGGGGGGGGGGGGTGGGGGGCCCCCGGCGGGGCGAGGGGTGTGTGACAGAACTGTTATTGGGTGCCACCCTATCTTACATGTTGTATTTGTTTGGTGGAGTTGATCAAGAAGGGATGAACTTTGAGCTCTTTCAAATTGCCTGGTCCAAATGGCAGTAATGGGGGTTTGGGCTCTGGGCCGGCCCGGGTAATCTTTGTGACTTCAATAGGAAAGATGTTTTTTTGTTAACAGAAAACTGTTTATGGGAAGTGCTCAGCTACTATGGTAGTGGGTGTGAAAATAAGAGCCTAGCGAGATTGCTGAATAATTGCAAAGTATTCTGCAGCTTGTAACTATTACTAGTGTGCTGTAAGCATTAACACTTTTAGGAAAGGCAATGTTTATATTTAATACCCAGTGATGTAGGTTAGAGAAATATATGAAGTTGCTAGGTTTGTTCATCTTTACCATAGTCCCTTGTGAATTTTGTGTCACTTGTTCTCCTGTAAGGTGATCTTGTCAACTAATACTATTGGGTTTGCTAATAAAGTCAGTTGCTCCCATTTTTGTGGATTTAGGTAATTCCACTAAAATATCTGTCATAGATATAGACATACTATTTTGCTGTAATTAACTTCTAAGGTAGCTTTCACTGTGTTTCATCTCACTTCATTGTGTCTTCACGTGGTATTTGGAACTACAGGAAAATACCATTTGTCTGGCAAGCTGTACTTAACAGTTAAAATCTCTTGTTTTACAAATTGTATTTATGGTAAATGTGCATAGATGAATGACTGTTTTAAGAGACTTGAGTATTGGTCTTAACAGTTTTAATAGTCACAAGTTTAGTTTACTTTTATAACTTTTGATGTGTAATAGTTTGGACGGATGGATTTTGGTGACTTTAGGTGGCATAGAGATTAAATGACTTCTAGGTAAGGATTATTTCACTTGCTTCTGGTCATGCATAGAACCCATATTTTGTAAGAGCACAGAGAGAGACCACTGTTGAAACTAAACTTCTGTGAAAAGGCTTCCAAACGTGTTGGTGCCAAGAATGGTGACAAAACCACTTGGTTTCTTAAAACTCTTATTTTGTCTTCATTTTAATGTTTGGTATTGGCTTGTTGAAAAGTGAGATTATTGTTCTTGGATTGATGTAGTGAGTTTCTGTAGATTATGTATGAAGAGAGTTTTGTTATGGCAGTGGCAAATCTACCTGGGCTCTAAACCAAGTTCAAGTATTCTGTTCTGTTGACACTTGTGCTTGAAGGTTAGTTTCACATAGTATTGATGATAATGTAATCTGTACATATTGAACCAGTTGTAGATATATTTCTAAATATAAAACCTCTTTGGCACACCTCTTCCTGCTTAAATTAATGCATTTTAAATATATTCATTGTACTTGGTAGAAAACCATGATGAAAAACATTCAGTGCTTGGATGTATCTTAAGACTCTGTCTTTTGAAGACTGGCAAATAGTCATTGTTCTAGTAATCTGGATCTCCTGATGTGGAAATGTTGGTGAAAAGCTGCTTCATACATCCTGGGGATTGGTTAAATTCCTCGTGTGGAGAGAAGCCATGGTCATTGTGTTCCTAAAGCCTGGAAAACCTGCAGATCACCCGTCTAGTTACAGGCCAATCTCCCTCTTGAGCACATGGTGATGGAGTGTATGATTCTGGCTGAACTGGGACCACTGGATGCCAGCCTACCCAAAGAACAAGCTGGTTTCTGAATGTACAGAAGTTGCTGCAGCCAGGTCTGGCCCTCACTACAAACATTGAAGCTGGATTCTAATGAAAGCAGTATCAGTCCTGAGTTTTCATCGATCTGTCAGTGACATATGATACATTCTGGAAGGATGGTCTGCTACTGAAACTGGCCAAAGTGATCCTCGTGTGCTGATTTTCAGGCTGATGAGCATCATGTTAAGTGGCAAAAGGATGTGCATATACCTCAGAGGTCAAAGCAGCAAGCCACGCACTTTGAATAACGGGCTCCCACAAGGTTCTTACTCTCTCCAATGTATACACAAGTGATGTGCCTGAAATGATAGCACAGAAGTTTGCATATACTGATGATTTGGCCCTTGCACCTCAGGTCAGTAGCTTTAAAGAAATTGAAGAGACCCTTACATCTGACCTTAAAGTCATGGAGGAGTACTTTCAAAAGTGGCTGAGACCAAATCCAAGCAAATTAGAAGTCTATACTTTCCATCTTGACCATAGAATTGTCACTCCGTCTGTTGTTTTGTGATGAAACTGTGCATTGACACAAAGCCAATATATATCAGTATCGTTCTTGAGTGCATGCTTGATCTTTTATGACCACCTCAAGAAAAATCTCTCTAAACTTAAAGCAACATTATTCAAAAGTTAACGGGAACCAGCTGGGGATCAAGAGCCCCAGTGCTGTGAACATCAGCCTTGGCCATGGTGTACTCAGTTGCAGAGTACTATGCACTGGTGTGGAGAAGCAGCAGCCATACCCAACTTGTGGATGGGCAGCTGAATCATACCATGTAAATCATCGTGGGAACTTTTAAAATCAACTACTATGGCTTTTGGAGTTAGCAAACACTGAACCTTCAGCTATTAATTGAGAGAGAGCCACAGCATGAGAACTTCAGTGCATTTAAGACTACCCAGGCCTTCCCATCTGGCAGGTTATAGATAACATACCTCAACAATGCCTGAAATTGCAAAACCCACTATGGAACACATGACAATTTGATGTCTCTGAATCCAGCCAGGGAATGGGAATGTGTGTGGACCTCCTCTACTGACCCAATAATTCCAGGATACAAAATACATAGGAATGACTGAGTAGGTTGTGCTAATGGCACTATATGTCAAAGAGAGCATAGAATCAAGTCTAGTAAAAATCTTAAATGAATCAAACTGTGCCATAGAATCTTTGTGGATGGAAATTCCATGATTGAATAAGAATATAGCAGTGGCAATATACTACAGATCACCTAACCAGAATGACAATGGTGACTGAAATGCTCCAGGAGATTAGGGAGGCTATAAAAATAGAAAACTTGGTAATAATGAGGATTTCAACTATCCCCATATTGACCGGATACATGTCACATCAGGATGGGTTGGAGAAATAGCATTTCTAGACACCATAAATGACTGTTGCTTTGAGCAGCTAATCCTGGAACCCTCAAGGGGAGAGGCACTTCCTGATTTAGTCCTAAATAGTTCACAGGATCTGGTCCCAAGAGGTCAGTGTAGCTGAACCACTCAGTAATAACAACCAGAATATAATTAAATGTTATGAGTGTGAGTGCACCAAAGAGGCCCATGCAGTAGCATTTAACTTCAGCCAGGGACACTACATATAAATGAGGAAGCTAGTTAAAGGGAAATTAAAAAGAATAGTCACAAAAAATGCCTGCAAGCTGCCTGGAAACTTTTTTTAAAAACACCATAGTAGAGGCTCAAATTAAAGTATATCCCATATTTAAAGCCTAGCAAGAGGAGTCAAAAGATGCCACCATGGTTAAACGAAGTAAAAGAAGCTGTTAGAGGCAAAAAAGCATCCTTGAAAATAGGGATGTAAAAAAGTTCAATAAAGAATCCATTTAAACATTATAAAAATAGAATGTTAAAACGGTTAAACACCTGGACAGGGGGAGAGCCATGCTGGGCTTGTCTCCTCACTGTCAAGCAAGAGCTGCCTAGCTGCATGCAGAGCCATAACATGGCAGTTCTCGCTTGTGGGGAGCTGAGCCAAGCCCAGTTATGGATCACCCGCCCTCTTTCCCACACGTGCAGCTGGGGAGCTGACCCGGGTGCTCCATGAACAAGAGCAACTGAGCTGCTCTGCAGTCGAGCCCAGCTGTTTCCCTTCTTCCAGTTTAAATGATAATTAGCTGTTTAAACATTTTAAATAGCTGATTACCTTTTAAACAGTTAGGCTTTTACATCCATACTTTAAAAATCCTACTGAGGAGTCAAACTTTAAGGTCAGATCATGATTATCTAGTCTGACCTCCTCATCGCAGGCCATAGAACCTCACCTACCCACTACTGTAATAGACCCCTAACCTCTGGCTGAGTTACTGAAGTCCTCAATCATGCTTTAAAGACTTCAAGGTACAGAGAATCTGCCGTTTACACTTGTTTAAATCTACAAGTGACAGGGCCCCATGCTGCAGAAGAAAACCCAAGATCTCTGCCAGTGTCATCTGGGGCAAATTCCTTCCTGGCCCTAATCAGTTAGATCCTGAGCGTGTGAGGGCAAACAAAAAGGAGCACAAACTCTGACAAGCTAAGGGTAAAAGCACAATTAGGTGGGCCAAAAGAGAATTTGAAGAGCAGCTAGCAAAAGGCTCTAACAGCAAAAATATTTTTAAATACATCAGAAGCAGAAAGCCTGCTAAACTGTCAACTAAAGAAGCATGGCAGGAAGACAAGGCTTTTGGGGACAATCTAAAATAATTCCCTTCATTGGTCTTCATTGCAGAGGATGTGAGAGTCCCATACCTGAGCCATTCTTTTTATGTGCAAAATCTGAGGAACTTTACCAGGCTGAGGTGTTGTTAGAGGAGACTTTGGGACAAATTGATAAATTAAACAGTTAAGTCATCACTACCAGATGGTATTTATCCAAGACTTCTGAAGGAACTCAAATATGAAATTGCATAACTACTAAGTGTGGTGTGTAACCTATCACTTAAATCAGCTTCTGTACCAGAAGACTGGAGGATAGCTAATGTGACACCAATTAATTAAAAAGGCTCCAGAGGCAATCCAGGCAATTACAGGCTGGTAAGCCTAATTTCAGTACTGGGCAAATTGGTTAACACTATAGTCAAGAACAGAATTATCAGGCATGCATATGAATACAATTTCTTGGGGAGAGTCAACATGGCTTTGGTAAAGGGAAATTATGCCTCAAACTACTATAATTCATAGAGGGGGACAACAAGTGAGTGGACAAGGGTGATTCAGTGAGATAGTGTACTTGGACTTTTAGACAGCCTTTGGCAAGGTCCTTCACCAATGGCTCTTAAGGAAAGTAAGGAGTCATGGGATAAAAGGGAAGGTCCTCTCATGGATCTCGGTAACTAGTTAAGACAGGAAACAAAGAATAGGAATAAATGGTTGGTTTTCACAAGGAGAGAGATAAATAACTGTGTCCCCCAGGGATCTGTACTGGGACCAGTACTGTTCAACATATTCATAATTCATTTGGAACAGGAGGCAAAAAATGAGGTGGCAAAATTTGCAGACAATATAACATTCATTACTCAAGACAGTTAAGCCTAAAGCAGATTGCGAAGAGTTACAAAGGGATCTCAAAGGGATCTCAAAACTGGGTGAGTGGGCAAGAAAATGGCAGTTAAAATTCAATATTGATAAATGTGAACTAATGCACATTTAAAAACATGCATACAAAATGATGGAGTCTAAATTAACACTTACCGCTCAAGCAAGATACCTTGGAGTCCTTGTGGATAGTTCTCTGAAAACATCTGTTCAATGTGCAGTAGTAGTCAAAAAAGCTAACAATGTTAAGACTCATTAGGGAAGAAATGATGAAAAATATGATGCTATTATATAAATCTATGGGATACCCACAACTTGAATACTGTGTGCAATTCTGGTCACCCCATCTCAAAAAAGATGTGTTAAAATTGGAAAAAGTACAGAGAAGGGCAACAAAAATGATTAAGGGTATGAAACTGCTTCCAGGTGAGGAGAGATGAAAAAGACTGGGGGCATGTCTACACTACAAAGCTAAGTTGACTTAAATCAACATCCAGGTGCCACATTAATTCAGTTGGGCGTGTCCACACCATGCTCCTTGTTTCAATGGCATAAGCCTCACTAGTAGCACTTGCATCGATGCAGAGAGCGGTGCACCATGTGTAGCTATCCCACAGTGCAACTAGTCACAGGGGGTTTTAGGAAGGGCTTGCAATGCCTCCTGGGACCAAAACCTTGTTGCAGGGTGGAATGGGAACATGGTTTCAACCTCCCATATTCTTTCCTTCCTCCATCTCTACCCTGATATCAATGGCAAAGAACCCATACTTTTTCGCACCATTTTTCGAAAGCCTGGCTTAGTTGTGCTTACATCCTGTTTCTGTGGTCTGAAATTCCCCTTATACTCTATTTTCAGCTCCCCAATATTTCGGGTTTTCCATTTGGGCTGTTTATCTGTTCAAAGTTCATTGGTCTCAGGCCTTTTACTGACTTGCTGAAGCTAATGTCTTACAGGATACAAGCCTGTGGGTTCCTTGCAATACTGCTGAATATAATGCAAAGCAGTGAATATAATAAAGGCAAGCTATCCCTATGGGCTACAGGCCTCTACAGCTGCTAAAGCAGCAGTTCTGTAACGGTGCCAGAAATGGCCGTCTGTCAAACCCTATACCATCTCCAAATCATCACTAGTTGACATAATTGGCTGAAAAATTGAGCAGGATGGAACGCACTGTGTGCTGGAGTTCACATCTTTCCCTCGTCACGTTACTGCAGACTGTCTGAGGGACATAAGATCTGAAGCCACCCTCCAATTTATATAAGGATGCTATGGATATGTTAGGATGGTTTTGCCAACATAGTTAATCAGCAGAACCAGTTTAGTGTGGATGCAGCTGTGTTGGTATAACTGCTTGCTCAAGTGTAAGCAGGATTATACCAATACATCTGCATCCACAGGAGGGCATATTCCAGTATAGCTATGTTGGCAAAATATAACTACATCAGTTGGGGTAGTGATCATGTTACAACTTAAGTGTAGACCAGGCCTTAGACTCCTGGAATGCTGAGTGGGCATGGATCAGAAGCCTTTGCCTGGCAAGATCTCCATTCAGTTGTGCCGCACTGGAGGAACAGAGACCCTAGAAGCTTCTGAAAAGCTTCATGACTCGTGGAATCTGTTAAATTAAAGCCTACTGAACAGTGGCCTCTAGTTCTGCATGCATCTTCAGTTTAGCAGGTTGCTCCTTTTTCTGGCTTATGGAACCCTCAAATTCTCTCTTGGTATACTGTGTGCTGTCCCCAGGTTGTTGAGTGATGGGAGAGATAGACGGAAGAGTACACCCTGGGTGTGACAGAGAAGAATTTATCCCTGATGTAGCCTGGGAAAGACTCGAAATTCTCATAGACTCATAGGTCAGAAGGGACCAATATGATCATCTAGTCTGACCTCCTGCACAAGGCAGGCCACAAAACCATACTCATACACATTTATAACAACCCCGAACCCATGACTGAGTTATTGAAATCCTCAAAAGTGAGATTTGAAGACCTCAAGCTGCAGGGAATCCATCAGCAAGCAACCAATGCCCCACGCTGCAGAGGAAGGCGAAAAACCTCCGGGGCCTCTGCCAATCCGCCCCGGAGGAAAATTCCTTCCCGACCCCAAATATGGCGATCAGCTAAACCCCAAGCATGTGGGCAAGACTCACCAGCCAGCACCCAAAAAATTCTGATTTCCTAAATCTGATTTGTTCATTTTCAACTTATGAGTGCATGTGGGGGAGATTCTCCAAGCAAAAATGAAATTAAACCCTTTGCAATGTTGCTTTCAAATAGTGGGTGATTCCAGTGTATGCTTATGCATGGCACTGATGGGTCACCCAAAATGAAACCACAAGGCTCACTTCAGAAATTTAACAGGGGTGTGACCCTCCAAGAGCATTGTAGTTGTATCTTATTGCTGCTGCCATTTTCTGATCTGAATTACCGGTAGTTCTTCTGGAGAGAGCGCAGTGCACTTTATTTTTAGGGGTTAGGTTAGGAATCTGACACAAATAGTTTGGGAACCACTATCCTAGAGCTTAATCCCCTTCAGTTTGGCTCTTACACTTGGCTCCTGCAAGCCTATGAGTGTTTCTTGTTTATCACTTCTCAACAGTAGGTTCATGCTTTCTGGTCAGCGAAGCATGGTGTATATTTCTTGTCTTAAAACAAGTATCAAGAGCCCCATTAGTGACTTTCATAAATAGCGATTTTATTGAAATAAAACTTAATATTTTTACTTTCTCTTTGAAATTCAGTCTTCAGGATAATCATTGTATCTATTTCTTTCCTTATTTTAGGTGAGTGGAATCAAGACCCTCTATGAATCTGAGCTGGCTGATGCCCGAAGAGTTCTGGATGAGACTGCCAGAGAGAGGGCCAAACTACAGATTGAAATAGGAAAGCTAAGAGCAGAACTTGATGAAATCAATAAGAAGTAAGGAAACTAAACTTCATTGTAGTTTACTCCCATTCAGAATAATGGGCAACATTAGTACACTTTAGATTGGGATTGATGGATGTCTTTCTAAAGTGTGCTCTAGCTCAATGAGAAGTTACAGGCTTAATGCAAGAATGACCTTGTCTGTGTCCAGATATGCATGTTTTTTCTTTATTTCTGAAGTTTAATAGGACCTGGGAGGGGGAGGGTTGGAGTTGGTTTAGTATACCCAGGGGTTTGAAAAGCCTTTCCCCTAGGTGAAAACAAGGCCTTTCCTACTGAAGTATTGGGGATCTGCATCAGCTACCCTGCTTCTGTGGAATCTAAGGTCTGCTCCTAATCCAAGCAGCACCAGAGTGAGGGTAACAAGGCTGATCAGTTTCAGTGCTTATATTCAGTTCCAGGTGGGCAGCAGTAAAACTGAAAAACAATATCAAGTTTGTTAAACTGCTCCTTGGTACATTGAGGCCCCAGTCCTGCAGTTGGAGCTATCTGAGAGCCCATTGTGTCCAGACTAAGTCTGTTGAATTAAATAGTGAAATGTGTGAAATTTTTAAAAAGAGAATTTTGAGTGAATGAAATGTTGAAAAGACAACGTGTGGCTTCTCAGATGTTTGCTATAGTTGTCCGCCACTTACTTGGGGTTAAAATCTTCTGCTTTATTACGGGAAATGCCTCTTGTCATAGGCACTGTGCTTTCTACATGCACAAGTTCTGGCCTCAAGCAATACAGAATCCAGAGGGATTTTTGTTCACTTTCTGTGAATTACCTGCTAGAAATTGGAATGCCTGTATGAATTTCTCTCATGAGTACTTTCTCCATATTTTATAATAGACACTCATTTCTGAAAGTAATGTTGCTCTTCATCTCTTTGACTTATCCATTTCCAGCCCTTGCCATTTTCAAACTTCTGAAGCAATACATTGCAGACCTAGGTTGTGAAAGTAATCCATAAATGTTGATGTGGCATCCTTAAGCCAATGTTCGCCACCTAAAAAGTTCTGGGTTTCCTGTTGACCTGAGGTTATTGAATTGCAGATCCTATCATCCCAAGCAGGAAAACAATAAATATCCCTTTTTATAGGAGCTGTTTTTCAGCTGGTATCTTTCCGAAAGGGCAAAAGTGAGAACTGGCTCATCAAGGGGAATTGAGTCAGGGAGGTTCTGTGGCCTGTATTATACATGAGGCTAGACTAGATGACCACAGTGGTCTTTTCTTGGCCTTATATATAAAAGGGTGTCCTTATTTCAGGAGTGAAGCTCTGTTAAAACTATTGCCTTCTGAGAGTGGCTACAGATAAGGTGTTCTCAATAACACTGACCTGCACTTTTGAAACTAACTACTGATTTTGAATGTAGGGTTCCCAGCTTGAGATACCTGAAAGGGGGCCTGATGTTCACAAGTGCTACGTACCTGATCCTTGAAAGTAAAAACCCTTCATGATTTCAAGTTGCACACAATATCACTAGTCACTCTTGAGAACTTAAGCTTGCTTCCTTATAAACTAGTGCAAATAACTCTTGTTTGCAGTGTAACTTCATTTAATAGAATTTGGCTGGTTAATATGTGATGATCTTGTTAGTTTGAACATAAGCCTGGTCTGCACTAGAGATTTTTGTTGACCAAAGTCAGGTTTTTGCACCAAAACAGTGGTGGTGTACATATTGCAATCCCCCTCTTCCCACTGACTCAACTGTCCTGATTTTGCAACAAAATAAGACTACCTGGATGAGAGGCATTTTTGCGCCAAACTTTCAGCCACAGCGTGTCAGTGTAGACACCGTACTTGGTTATGTTGTGGTAAATGGCCTCCAGGAAGTGTCCCACAATGCCCATCCCACTTCTCTGGCCATCAGTTTGAAATCTGCTGCCCTGCAGCCATCCACTTCTTGCTTGCTTGGCGTGGAGAGCTCATGTTACATCTTCCCAGCTGACTATGGTGGCTCCACACACCAAACGCTCTCCCGTTTGGAGCACACTGGAACCTCTGGATCTGATCGACATTTGGGAAGAGGAGGCTGTGCAGTCCCAGCTCCATTCCAGTCAATATGTATGGTCAAATTTCTTATTTAATTGCGTAGAAGGGCTATGAATGGGACACACTGCGGATCAAGGAGCTGCGGCAGGGGTACCAAAAGGCTAAGGAGTAAAACCGTTGCTTTAGTGCAGAGCCAAAGACCTGCTGCTTCTATAAGGAGCTGGAAGCAATCCTCAGTGTCAACTCCACCTTCAAGAGACCAGTGGATACCTCTGTGGGCAACGGCCATTGGACTCAACCCCAATGAAGAAGTCATGGATGAGGAGGTTGAGTTGGAGGACAATGCAGAGGCGGGGAGTGGGTCATTTGCTGACATGGGGAGTCAGGACTTCACAACCTGAGAGGGTTCGAGCCAGTCCGAGCCTTACAGCTCTGGTGTGCAGGATGCAGGAGAGGGGTGCTTGAGTAATTGATTTTTTTTGAGCTGCTTCTGCTCAGTTACATGAGGTACAGATATTCTTTGCTTTGTTCCATTATACAGCTAGTTTAAGTGGTAGAAATGCACAAGAATAGCTGTGTGTTTACATGTGCTTCCCATTCCCCTGTTCAGCAAGGCAGTGCAGCGGAAAAATGTGTTAATGCGCACTAAAATTTCATGGGAATCCTCCAGCAGGATCTCTAGGAAACTTTCCTGGAGGTACTTGCCAATTTTCTGCTGGAGAGTCTTTGGCAGAGCTGCTTTGTTTCTTTCCCTGTTGTAGGAAACTTTCCTGTGCCACCCTTGCAGCCGTACAGATCTGCTTTCCATGTCCTTCGCAAACTCCACCCACAAATTCCTACCAAACTCCTGACCCGTCTCAGTACCCCATTAACTCCCCACCTTCAGACAGCTTTCAGAATGATAGTTGGACTTTTACCTAGCTGTCATAATTCACATACTCCCCCTCCCTGCTTTCTCTACTCCAGCCCAGCTTTTCATGTGTGTTGTGAATAATTATTTAATAAAGACACCCTCTGTGAAGAATAAGCAATCTTTATTTGTCTCTTGCATACGGTGGTTTCATCTCACATTGATACACAATGCAAGCTGGATAGTGGTCATAGCATGGCACAGTGCTGTTTACAAAGACACCTTATTAGTGCTCATTGTTTAAATAGTTCCCCAAGACCTCCCTGATTCGAATCCCCCCGCCTCCCCCCCCGGTTGTACCCTCTAATAGCCCTGACATCTGGCTGTTCATAGTCAGCCGCAAATTGATCTGCCTCTGCACTCCACCCAGGGGAAAGCTTTTCACCCTTAGCTTCATTAATGTTATGGAACACACAGCAGGTGGTTATAACCATGGGAATATTTTCCTCATTTAAGTCTAACCTGCCATAAAGGCATCCCCAGTGATCTTTTAATCTGCCAAATACACATTCAGTGGTCATTCAGCACCTGCATAACCTGTTGTTGAAGTGCTCCTTGCTGCTATCCAGGTTGCCTGTATAAGGCTTCATGAGCCATGATAGTAAAGGGTAGGCTGGGTCTCCCAGGATCATTATGGGCATTTTAAAATGTCCCCCGTTGGAATCTTTTGGTCTGAAAAGACTAACGACTGACTGGTAGCAGTCTGGAGTTGCCAGCTTCCACACGATGATCGCCATGCGCTTCTCCACAGAGAGGGCAGCTCTCATTTAGGCATTCTTGCGCTGCAGGGCAGGGGTGAGCTCCACACAGAGTTCCATGAAGGGTGGCTTTGCACATTCAAAAGTTCTGCAGCCACTGTTTGTCATCCCAGACCCTCATAATGATGTGATCCCACCACTCAGTGCTTGTTTCACGTGCCCGAAGCAGTGGTGCACCATGTGCAGACGTTTCATGAATGCAAACAGTAATCCAGCATTATTTGTTTGCATGGCACAAGCAGGTCAGATGCCTCAGATATCAGTTCCAATTGGGAGCTCATAAAATACTGCATGACTAGTTATGATGTGTTCAGAGCACTGATAACAGTAGGGAGAAGTGCAGGATCCATCCTTTCAGATAGAGATGGAGGGTACACAGGAAACTCGAGTCTTTGAAAAATGCTTCGAAATGCAGTTGGACACCCTGGAATAATGGGACGGAAATCACTGCATCATGGGACGTTGAATCATAGAATATTAGAGTTGGAAGGGACTAAATCATCTAGTCCAGCCCCCTGCTCAAAGCAGGACTATCCTCAGCTAAATCATCCCGGCGAGGGTTTTGTCAAGCCTCAGCTTAAAAACCTCTAAAGATGGAGATGCCCGCACCCAGGATGCACTGTGATTCTCTCCGCCTTCCAACAAATCTTAATGGCAGATGGTGGTGAGTTGTACAGTGAGAGAGCTGCACACAGTGCACTGTCTGACTGTCGATGCTAGAGCAACAACTGTGGACGTGCTTCAGCGACACCGTGAGTGCTGTGTTGACAGGCATAAGCATTGTAATTACAGCGCTTTTTGATCATCGCTGTAACTTGTGTTGACACAACTTTCTAGTGTAGACGAGGCCTTAGAACTTTCAACTGGGTTGTATCTGTTTTGTGTTTTAATACTTGACACTAAAAGTCTTTCATTCACTCTCAAATCGCTTTCTAAAAACACTTTCTAAACTTTTGAGTGCTATTTGTCATTTCATAGGTGAGCAAACTGTCGCAGAAGCGTAAAACTTTTTGACCAAGGTGACGAGTCTGTCAGCACCAGAATATATTTGAATAAAAATTAATCTCTTGAAAGCTGTTTGTACAGAAACACTCCTGTAAGTCCTCACTGTTAAGTCAAAGCAACACAAAGCTCAAGTTTGTCAGTTTTCAACTAATGTTGGGTCTTTTGACTTTCTAATAATAAAATAACTCGCAATGTAATGATGCTCGTGACTCCTTGTGTACTGACGCTTAACACTCTCTTTATGTCTCAAAGTGCATGCAAAAGCTAGGTAGGTATCATCCCCATTTTACCATCCAGAAACCTGAGACTCAAAGAGGGGAAGTGACTTGTCCCAAGTTCACCCAAATCATCTTGCTTCTGGCCCAATATCTGCTCATGGGGCCATGCTGCTTTTAGATTGGTTTGCAGGTGGATTCCAGCCTTTATCAACCCCACCAGAGTCCTTAAGTTGCTATAAACCCAGATTCCCATACTGTACCTGTGTGAGACCCATTGGGCTAGTACACATCTTTCCGGCACTTCAGTATAAAGTTAAATTAGAAAGTGATATCTTCCATGAAAAGATCACTTACTGGCTTCTAATTAAACTGGCACAATTAGTTGTCGTTTGAATATTACAGTTAATATTAGTGTATCTAACTGTGCCTCAGGATGCGAACATGCTAATAGCAGTCTTGCTGCCTATGAATCCTTTGTTTTTTATAAAGAGGGTGACAATCTTGGAAGGAAGCTTTTTGTGAAGTAAGAAAATTACTTCTTTGCATTGTGGGATGTATGATTAGTTTACTTAGTTTGAAGAAACTAATCAGAATTCATTTTCCCCATATTTTGAGAAGTGTTCCTGGGTGTCTTGTTTTTCTTCCCCTTTCTCCTCTCATCCTGCATGATTTGTAGTATGTAAGCAAAAGGCGATAACTGTCAACCTTAATTTATCCCTTTTTCGGAAGATCTTTATCCTCCTCCTCTGAAGTCATTAAAATTTGCAGGCAGAAGCGACTTAGGCTTTATCTTATCCAAATGACAGGGTATCAACAATGCATTCCTTTCTAAACAGTACCTCTTATCTTTCATCCATAGGCACAGGCCAAAGAATGCTGTATGCTCAATATTGGGCATGTTAAATCACTCCTAGTGCAGGAACCTGAACAAACAGCCTTGCCAATTTGAGCATTCTGCCATCACTGTTTTGCAACATTGTTGCAGAAAAAGCAAACATTCTGGGCTATATTAGCAGGCGTGTTGTAAACAAGACACAAGAAGTAATTCTTCTGCTCTATTCTGCTCTGACTAGGCCTTAACTGGAGTATTGTATCCAGTTCCGGGTGCCACATTTCAGAAAAGATGTGCATAAATTGGAGAAAGTCCAGAGAAGAGTAATAAAAATGATGAAAGGTCTAGAAAACACAACCCATGAGGGAAGATTGAAAAAGTTGGGTTTGTGTATTCTGAAGAAGAGAAGACCGAGGGGGAACAGGATAACAGTTTAAGTACATAAGAGGTTGTTACATGGAGAAGGGAGAAAATTGTTCTCCTTAACCTCTAAGGGTAAAATGAGAAGCAGTGGGCTTAAATTGCAGCAAGGCTGCTTTAGGTTGGATATTAGAATAAACTACCTAACTGTCAGGGTAGTCAAGCACTGGAATAAATTGCCTAGAGAGGTTGTGGAATCTCTATCACTGGAGGTTTTTAAGAGCAGGTTAGGCAAACACCTATCAGGGACGGTCTAGTATATACTTACTTAGTCCTGCCAGCAAGATTAGTATAGTTAAACTACAGTAACCAGAGATCTCACTTAAACTAAAATATTTCTAAAGCAAGGAGCTTCGATTATTTAGTAGGGCTTGAAATTTCAGTGATGAAGTTTTTTTCTTAGCTTATATTTCAGAACTCTGGTTGCATGGTGGTAGCTGAACTATTATAACATGATTTGGTGTTTCCCTGTGTACACTAGCCCTCTAAACATGTTAGAGAACTTTTTAGCCTAGGTATCTACTAGAGTTAAACATGACTGTCAACGTGACTCTAATACGCTTTTCTGTCCACACAGGCAAGACTAGCGTGATATAAGCTCTCTTTTAGAGAGTATGTGGATGCATATACATTTTAAATGCAAACAGGAAAAAAAACATGATTTAACATTGCCTGTCCCCATTCTGTTTAAACAGTTATTTTGTAGTGCACATAGGTCCTTACTCTGGGAGCACTGTCCAGCACGTGAAGCAAGTTTTCTGTTCAAGATATTCCATGCCTATGTGAAGATTACCTCTGAATGTGTGTGATGCCTATTATATGTATTTAGTTTAGGGAGCTACTGGGGAAAAAGCACTTAAAGTAAATCAGCTTTAGCAATCTTTTTCAAATGGTATATACTTATAGGTATGTAAATGTAGGTAAGAGCTCATATGAAATGGTTTTCTGGGTAATTTAAAACTGCATATTGTGAATAAATGCCACATTTTTAGCATACCTTTCTATTTTAACTTCTGCAAAATATGAAACGTGAAATACTTTACAGTTCACCTTGCATCAACTGGATCATTGTTGGTGTTGATACCAAAAGGCATACATTTCCAAATCAGTCTGATCTGAAACTCAGCTGCTAATTCAAAATTACTGATGTTAAACAATTGTTAAAACTTGATTCCTCTTCATGTGTTACTGTTGTGTGAATGCTAATTTACACATGTGGCAATTGTAGAAACTGTCACACTTTTCACTTATTTCCCTGAAAGAAGACTTACATCAGGATGAAACTTGACAGTTTTGGTCTGAGCCCATTAATTAGTTCCAGTGTGTGTGTGTTTTTTTTTCTTTATAAGGTAGGAGAATATATCAGTGCTGAAAAAGCTGATTCTGGTTTTATAACTTTTGCCCATACTCCAAATTAGATGTGAAATTTGTAAATGAACAATGGGGATACAAACTGATGGTGGCATTTACAAACTAATTTTAGAAAGCTTTTCTTTTGGAGGTGAGGTGGAAGGGCCTTCCTGGGGTATGTCTGAAGTGACATCTATTCTGAGGGTAGGGTTGGTATACAAAAGAAAACTGCCTGGTACATAACACCACTGAAAATTAACAATGGGGGAGCTGGGTACTCTTAAACGGTAACCCTTAAGTATAGGCAATAAAACCTACTTGTATTACTCTACAGTATCCAGTTTCCATAGGCCCTATATGTATTGCAAATATAGACATGTTAAAAAATGGCCATCAAATGGTGAAGTAGTTTGCCTGTGTGGACAGAAAAAATTCTAACATTTCTAACAAATGGCCTGAGAAATACAGCTCAGTCAGCATGATAAATTGTTACTTGATACTAGCCAATAACTATTCTACTCTTGCAAAGCTAACGGAAGAGATCACTGTTTGCTCAAACCTTTTGGTTATTTGGCACAAACAATCGTGGTGCCAAAATTAGATGGCCTCTCATAGTGTGGGTCTTTCATAATATGATGATTCCTCTTCATGTACTTTGATCAGCTATGACAATTACTGTTGACATTCAGGGTTCAAAGTAACCCTATTGAGATGCGGTGGGAAGGGGGGAATCTCACGCTGCTCAACTGTTTCAGGTTGTATTATTGTTCAAGCAGCTGTTAACTTATCTTGTTCTTGTTTTGAACATGAATTTGGCAACCCAAAGTCTCCTTTAAATAAAAGCTTAGAATCTGAAACGCAGGATGGCAGCCCTTAGGAAAAAGTACAGTCTTTAGCTGCTGTGAGTTACTCAGAGGATAGATCGAGTCCTATTTGGATTCTGAAACTAAAAACTGAACCCCTCCCGCAGCCTAAGAGGAAGAACCACTAAGCCTGGGACTCAACTAAATTTGGGGGACAACAAATGAGAAAACAGGAACAGGCATGAAGGTCAAAGAGTTAAATGAAGGGAACTTGAGATCATGAGCAGGCTTGATGTCCTCCTATCTTGAGTCAAGTAACTTGTTATATGCTGGAAAGTTGAAAACATAGCTGTCCTGAGTGGCAATCCATTATTTTGTTTCATCCGCAGGTTTCAGGGTGGAAGCTGTCTTTCTGCTTAGGGCAACTGAACTATGAAAAACCCATAGTCAACCATTGATGGAATGTATGCTTGGAGAGCAACTAATATAAGCTTTAAAGGAAACTAAGCTTGTTTGTGAGAAGTTTAAGAAAAAATCTGAGGCTGGTATTTAATGTTGTTGAAAGGCTTAATTTGGAGATTTTATTCCCCCACTTTCCTGATGTACAAATCAAGCATGTGTGTGATCTGCTGCTGCCTGTTCACCAGCGTAAGGGCAGAAGTAAGTATTCCTATCTTTAATTTGAAAGAGGCCCTATCACTAGAACTTTTTAAAGTGTTTGAGACTTAAGTTTACAAGAGCCATTGAAAGTCAGTGCATCTTGTGGCTTTAAGTCAGTTAAACACTTTTTTGCAAATCCTACCCTAGGGCTTTGTTTTCACAAAGTAAAAAGGGACTATTAACTCAAGTTAGCTAACATGAGGTAAAATCCTAATGAAGACAGGTCAGTTTTTAGTTTTCACATGGGTTAGCAGATGAAGCCAGGGCAATCCTAGGCTTCCCCATAGTCTTTAACTTGATCTGCTAATACAAGTGAAAGCTACAGATTGCTTATCTTCACTAGGATTTTACCTCATGTTAGCTAAACTTGAATTAAGAACACACTTTTTCAAAGTAAAACACCTTTTAGCTTCTACCCCCCATCAGATTCATACATTCCAAGGCCAAAAGGGGGGACCATTGTTATCTAGTCTGACCTGTATAACTTCCCCAAAATGAAATAAAGCATTCCGGAAATGCGTGGGATACCAGAGACTTAAAGTGATATAATTTTTCTGCCAAAGTGCATATTTTAAGAAAAAGAAGCTAGTAAGTTTCACCCTAAATTTTAATTTCTGACTCAGTGGCCTTTAGTAACTTATCTCCATTAATTTTCCAGACAATTCTTAAAGATTAGCTGGTGGCACTTTGATTTTATTTTATCTTCCAGCAGCTGTACATGAACCCTTCTTTGAAAGTATAATCAGCCAGAAAACTAGCTCCTGGTGAAGGTTGTATGTGCCTGCGTCTCCTCCCCCTCCCCCCACCCCCCCCCCCCCCAAAAAGTCAGGGTTTCAAAAAGTCTGTGAACTTGGTTATGTGAATGTAGGCATGTGGCCTGACCCAGCAGGGGGTTTGCAGCTGTTCCTTGGGCCCTGGCTTGGAGGAAGGCCACAGTGCCTTAGTCTATGGCGGGGAAAAAGCTAGCAGTTGGTGAGGCTTTAGCACCTGGCCCCCAGGCAGGGGTGGAGCTGGCCAAAGCAGTCAGTAACCCCTGGCCCTTGAGCAGGGCAGAGCAGGCCAAAGCAATTGGTAGCCCCTGTCCCTCGAGCAGGATGGGGCTGGCAAGCTCGGTATCCTCTAGGAGGCAGGTTCAGAGAAACCAAGCACTCCTGGGGTGGTTAGCGAAGGCAGGAGGGGGACACAGGCCCACCCCACTCCACTGCATTCCGGCCCAGGGCCCTGTCAGTTGCAAAGTGGTTTACCACTGAGTCAGCGGGGCTCTAGCTGCAACATGCTGACTGGTTTGGCCTCAGCCAGACTGTGTTCGACTATCCCTGGGCTACTTCCTCCCATCCTGTACTCGGGTACCTGCAGCCAGGGGTCTTCCTCCAGGTCGCTAGGGTAGACGGTGAGCGGGAGCCCCACTAGTACCTCACTGTTGACCAGTGGCAGATATGGAAACTCCTCGGGGTCGTCAGCGGAGGGCAGCTCCTCTGGCTCCCAGTGGGTCCTCTGGTATAGTGGGCTCAGGCAGCTCCAGTAGGTCCCCAGCACTGGGAGCTCCTCCAGGTCAGGGCCAGTCTCGGGGGATTTCTCCTATTCAGTGGCCTCAGGTAGCTCTTCCCAGTCACTCAGGCCCAGCAGCCCTATCCAGTCATTTGGGTTCGGTGGCCTGGATAGGCCTTGGAGGGCTCCAGTTGGTGGGATGGTTGTTCTGCACAGCTGCAGGGCCTGGGTCAGGCCCAGACTGCAGCCTTGGGGAAGACATTTCTGTCTTCACTGGCAGCTTCCCCCTGACTGAGCTGCTAGGCCGGCCTTTTATACTGGCCTTTTCTGTCCTGGCTCTGCCCCTTTTCTCCCGAGGTAGTCGGCCTTCAGGGACTTGTTCTGCCCAGCAGGGGGGTTTTGCAGGGCCTTGATCTGCCCAGCATGGGGATTGCAGCTTGTCCTCTGGCCCAGGGTCTGAGGAAGGCCACAGTGCCTTGCTACAGTGAATGACTAAAATCCTAAATCCAACACTTTTTTCTTTTTTTTTTTTAAAAAAAAAACCTCTTTGCATCACCAAAGTTATGTAGGTAGACAGTTTCTACAGAGATCATTCAATGATGAAAAATTGGACTGCAATGGAATCTTCAGCCAGAGCCCCAGGACATAGGGCTGCGTATTAAAAATGAATGAAGAAATTAGTCAAACGAGAGAGGGGAGAAAAACAACGGGTAAAAAACTAACCCAAATCTGAAACTTAACACCTACTTTAAGAAGCAAAAAAGGACTTTATAAGTCATTTTCAGTCCATTTTACTATGTAGCCCTACCTGTGAGATTGCTACCATGTGCCTTCATAATGAAAATGTGGCATCTACTTAATTTTGTTGTTGATTGCGTCTAAACAAATAGTACAGAAATCACGAGGAAGTAAAAAAAAACAAAACAGAGCATTGGGGAGATGGGGAAATCAGTCACCAGTAAGTGAAAGTTATGCTGCTATTTCCAGAAACACTGGGAAATTAAGCCAGTGTTTACTAGCAGCTCATTATCAGCTAACTTTGTAAGAAAAATCTGAACAGTTAGACACTGGATAAGTACCTAAATCATCAAGCGTACATGATCATCGGGCAGACTCGCTGTGCCTTTTCTGCATGGGAGAAGGAATTTTGAACTATCAAAAGAAGCACCTTTATAGAAAAATAAGCTTTATAGAGTGTGTGCGCATGCCTTACAAAAACATCACTAGAGAAAATAATTGGTGTATTTGATGTATATATTTTCAGCTGCTTTTAGTGGTGGTTATAGCACTTCTTATAAGGAATTAATCTTATCTTACTTCGTGAATAGTTTGCTTAAAATGAAATCAGGAGGACTTTTCCTACTGAAATATTTTTTAAAACCTACTTTAATAGACAACAGTAAACGCACACTAGCCTTATCTTTCCAGCCTCTGTATTTGGCACACAGAAAGTGATTAGGGTCCCTTGGTGCAAATGGAGGGGGTGGTCATACAGCCTGCCTGTAAGTTAGGCAGGGAGGAAGGCGTGGTGACTTGACTTTGTTACTGGCTGGCATGGTATTGTTTTTGTATCGTTACTCCTGAGGGAATTCTGTGCCAAAAAATTAAATTCTGCACACAATATTGTAAAATTCTGCAAATGTTATCAATAAATAAACATGGAGGCTCCAGCATGGCAGTAGGGAGCACAGGCCACTGGCTGCATAGAGGTGAGAGATGACCTAGCATCCCCACCCCCGGGACAGACTCAGCGGTGAGGCGGCACCTGATCCTGACAGTGCAAGGGCCAGGTCTGCTTCTCTAGGCCAGGTGCACTAGGTGTGGGCTGGCAGGATCCAAGTGTGGGGGGGATCCAGGTGTGGGGTGAGTGTTCTTTGGGAAGCAGTTTGGGTGCGGGTGGCTTGGTAAAGGGTCCGGGGGTGGTTCTGGTGGCATCTAGATGCACAGTGGTTTGTTGAGCGGTTCCAGGTGCAGGATGAAAGGGATTCTGCAGGGGGATCTGGGTGAAGGTGGTTGGAGCTCAGCGGGGGGTGCAGCTGGTTCAGGTTTGTTGGGGTGATGGGTTTGAGTGCAGGCGGTTCAGCAGGGTTGGTGTGGGTCTGGATGCTGAGGCTTGTCCGGATGGAGGTTCAGGGGTGTGTGTGGGTCAGTCTGAGTAGAAGGGCTCAGTGGTGGTTGGGTATGGGGTGCCTGGATGCACGAGTGTTGGGCAAACAGGGGGGCAGCTCCCTGTAAAGTGGCCCCTCACCTTGTGACTGAAAAGCGATGGAGATGAGAAGGGATGGTGGTGCGGAGCTTCCTGCAGCTGCGGGAGGTTTCTGGGGGCTGGATCAGCCCTGGCTGCTCCTTATAGGGGAGGAAGAAGTCTTGATCTCCCCAGCCCATCTGAGACTAGCAGTTGAGCCTGACGCAGGGTAGAAGCCACTGGTTGGGGTGTCTCCTGCCCCCTCAAATCACGGCGTGGGAGGTGATCTCTCCACTAGCTGCTCTGTGAGCTTGAACCAACATGCCCATGCTGCTGGAGATGGGTATGTGAACACTCTTGCGGCTTCCCTTTGCCTCCTTGTCAGTGTCATTCTCTTTACGGAAGTAAAGAAATCTGCGGGGGACGTAAATTTGGCATATTGAGGGAAACACAAGTCCCCCGGGAATATATGTTAGCAATTACAACACACAGCCCACACGGGGGCTTCATTTGGTTGGGCACCGTGCAAACACAGGTTAAGAGACAGCCCCTGCCCCAAAGAGTTTACAGTCTGAATAGATGGGGGAGGGGATGGAGCGAGACATAAAGCAATGTGGTAGCCTATGAGTATCTCGTTTATTCCATGACTACTCATGTTGTTTAATCTCCTCCCCATTAAAACTTACCCATAAAACTTTAAACAGCCAAAAGAGAGATGTTGCAGGCAGGGGCGTGGGTGAGGAATAGAAGTCAGACTGGAGGGAAGGGGTTTGGAATAATCAGCCAGTCAGCACTGGGGGGGAGTGTGTTCAAAGTAAAAACTTTAGAAAGCACTAGGGCACAGCAGGCCATTGGAGTCCAAAGGTCCCTCGTGCAGATGCTCTTCTCTGTTTCTGCTGGCTGAGTCTCGAGGTAGCTCCTATGAATTTTTTTCTTCAAGCTTAGTTGCTTGTGTGGGGAGGTGTAAGGCTGAATAGAGTCTGACATGCCTCTGTGCAGTTCTGCTGCTGGGGAGAGATCACTTCTTTTTTAGACCTGGATAAAATTAACTTCTGTTGCAAGTTAGTTGGGTAGGATATACTTGCAATCTGGTTGTCTCCTCCTGAATAAATTAGGCAAAAATTTATAGAAAAATCATCAGTGTCTCCTGGCTCTGTTTCCTAAGGTCCAAATTTTGTTTTCTAAAAATGAAGATATGCGCCTGATTGAATTTTGAAAAGCATCGAAATAGCATAGGCACCTTTGAAAATCCCAACCTACTTCAGTGCTTTTGAAAATTCTACTAGACGTTTGTCTGCACCCTTGCTCCTTGATATAAGGGACAGGCTTCTTGGATGGGTCTTAGATCATGCTTGGGGATTTTGGGTGCTGAAGCAGAACAAGTAGAATCTTAGAGAGATGCCTCTTCCTCTGATCCAAGGCTCCAAATAATAAAAAAGATAGTCTGCAGCAGTCCTTCAGGTTTGCCAGCTGCTTCTACATAAGGACTTTTCTGTTCCACCCCCTGAGCGTAACTGTTAGACAGCCTCCCAGGCCCTGGAGCACACTACCCTTATAGTGAGTAAGCCTCAGGTGGACCTGCTCTCTTTCATGCCATGTTTCTAGCTCCTGCTTTCATGCACAGCTCACTTTAATTGTGAAGCTTCCCCCACAGACCTGTGTACTGGTACTTGTGCTGTGTATGCATGGAATTGTCTATGTAAGTGAGGCCCAGCTCATGTGAACATAGAGGATGTTTAAAACCTTACTTTACACCTGAAAACTGAGATACAGGCAAAACCCAGTGCACTACTCTGCTCCACTGGCACCAATATTTTGTCTTATTCACACTTCACAGATTAAAGAAGACAACAGCTACTAGGAGTTGATTAAAAATATAGGTGCTTTCCAATATCTAAACTAGTGAGGATTCAGCTTTGTGTCCCTCCATCATCTTCTCCCTCACCTCCAAACAAACCTATTCCAAAAAAGGAACTGAATTCCACCTTGCTCTTGCGAATTCTAATAAATATAAATAATATATATCAGTTTGTTTACTCTCATCAGTCACTGTATATACAAATCATAAATGTAGGCATTACTCATTGAGCAAGTGTTAGATTCAATACAAAAGTTAGATAGATACAACAGTTGCAGTAAGAAACAGTCCTTTCCAATCTCAAAGAGGAACAAGACCTGGGGAAAAGGACTCCTCTGTTAGGTATTACTATTTAAGGAAGGGGTTTCTGCAATGCAGTTTTACAGTGAGAGGAAGTGGCATTTGTCTCATGAAGCAGTGTTTACTGAGATGAGGGAAGGGGGTGACAAATCCAGTCGCTCATCGTTAGTAGGAACCATTTCCTGATTAGCAGGGGGCTTGCCTGTTAACTTCTGGGGAATGTAATCTTTCACTTAATAAAATTAAGCTTTTATCTTTTTGTGGCTGTGAAATAAACCTTCCAAAATGAATTGCCTGTAAACAGGCACAGTGCAGTCTAGTGCCTAATATCAGTTTATATTGATATGAGGCAATTTTAAACTGATAGTGTCCACACAATGCATTTACACCAGTTTAACTAAATGGATTTAAAAACTGATTCAGTTAATAGCTCTGTGGACTGGGTCTGAGATAAAATATCACATAGTGGAGAGATTTTAGTGGGATACCATAGCAATTAGTGGTAAGGCGTAGGAGAAAACACTACATGTCAGAATTTGTAGATAATAAATTAGTAGAAATACAGGCATGTTAAGAACAAAGATAAAATAAATGAATGGGGGCAGATTAGATATGGGTACAAGAATTAGCTTACGCTTCAGTTTAGAAGAATGCAACTATAGATAGATATATGGGGAAATAGCCTCCAAACTAGAGAGGGAGGGAAAGACCTTTCACACAGGAATGAAGAAAGTGACAATGGACAGCCAGTCTAACAGCTTGCAATGCAATCTTAGAGTCAGAAAAGTCCATATGATTTTGGGGTGAGTACACAAGGGTTCACATCAGAGAGCAGGGATATGATGCTGAGACTGCAACTGGAATATCACATTCATTTCTGAGCACTTTATTATTAAATCGGAGAGGTTTAAGAGAGAAGCAATAAGTATCAAGGCTGGAGGAATATCACAAGAAGAAAGAATGAAAAGAACTAAATCCAGGTGTACTTTAAGACTTGACTGAGCTGCAGCTAAAGTGCGGGGGAGCATTGTCTTCAAACATTTAAGGTCTAAATTGAAGAGGTAGAATTTTATAGGGTAAAATGATGGGTAACCAGTAAGGTTAAGATGGAAGTGAATAATGGCAAAAACTGCTAGTGCTGAGATGTAAAGCACTGGAATAGGCTTGAGGGAATGCCCCATTTCTTGAAACATTTAAAACTATTCTAGAAAAAGAACCAATAAATGCATTGCGATAAACAATCGTGCATTGACGTGTTGGAGTTACTTTATTATGGTCTTTCCCAACTTTAATCTCTATTATGTTATTTGTAATATTGTATTTGGCTGCAAATCAATGCGTAAAATGGTAAGAAATTCAGAGACTCCATCATAAGGCTGGATGAGACAAAATCAGCCTCAATACCACAGGCTGGATTTGTTACAGAAACAAATCAGCTGTTTCCTCTAGACTTGCATTGAAGTGGATCTTTGAGACTTCTCTTTCCTTAGCAGCAGAAATAAAAGAGCTTCATATCAAATTTAGACTGAGTAAACTTTAGTAGCATGTCACTTGAAGTTGTATGTGAAATGCATGCGTGCAAATGTTATATTGTCAAGGGTCGTATTTTAAAATGTGTTTATGTACTGTTAAAAACCTCCTCTCCAGAGAAGGAGTGTGGCTAGAGTTGTGAGAGTGAGGCAAGCTACCAGAGAATGTGTGAGCAGGCAAGATGCTGTAAGAAATCAGGAGGGTTTAGGAGAAGGAGCAGAATGTTGGCAGGGGAGGACCCTGTAGGTACAAAGACTGGGGGAGGGAAAAACCTGGCCCAAAGAGGGCAAAGGACCTTTCCCAGGCCTGGAGGCCTGAGGGAAAAGACCCTGACAGAAGGGGAAGATAGAACTGGACATTTGGTTTGCACTACCACACCCAGTGGGGCTGTCAGATGTCAAGAGCCTTCCCTGTAAAGGAGGCCAGGAAGGGCCCCTGTCTGAGCAGGATACAGACATTAAGTCAAGGGGCATGGGGAAGTAACCCAGGGAAGCTAGCAGCTTTTCTGAAGTCACAGGACAAGGCTGCTACTTGTAGGGTTCCTGGGTTGGGGCCTGGAGTCAAGCGGTTGTTGTTGTTGCTGTGTCGTCATCCCCCCCTGTTGTCGTCGTGTCGTTTCCTCTCCCCCCCCCCTCTTACCAGCAATTCACTGGAGGGGCAAGAGCCCAGCGAAGAGGCAAGGGCCTCCGAGAACCAGAGACAGGATCGGGACCCAGCAAGGAATGGTCATCTTCGAGAGGCTGTTTTATCCTCCCCACCACTAGAAGGTGGAAGAACACTACTTCCACTTCTACTGCCAGAAGGAAGTGCCAGACCCACCAAGGTAGAGGAAGAGCTTTGTCAAAACTGGTGTCAGGGGATGGATCTGTCAACACAGTGGACTAAGCACACACGAAAAAAGGGGTGGAGGGCGTGTGGTTTTTTGTGTGTGTGTGTCCATTCACTGTAATGGAAGACGTGGTGAGGGCACTAATACAGGCCATGGCGGCCCAGCAAGAGGCCACCAGGGACCAGATGACTGCCCAGCAGGAGTCAATGCAGGTGCAACAAGAGACTAATCAATTGATAATGAGTTAGGTGGCCCAGGACCAAGCTCTCCTGTGAGAGGTGATAGACCAGCTAAAGACCCTGACCACCACAGGCCGCAGGTCTGATGGAACGTGAGCCTGGATGGCCACCAGCTACTTACCAAAGATAACTGCGGAAGATGATGTAGACTCATAGACTCATAGGTCAGAAGGGACCAATATGATCATCTAGTCTGACCTCCTGCACAAGGCAGGCCACAAAACCCTACCCATACACATTTATAACAACCCCGAACCCATGACTGAGTTATTGAAATCCTCAAAAGTGAGATTTGAAGACCTCAAGCTGCAGGGAATCCATCAGCAAGCGACCCATGCCCCATGCTGCAGAGGAAGGCGAAAAACCTCCGGGGCCTCTGCCAATCCGCCCCGGAGGAAAATTCCCTCCCGACCCCAAATATGGCGATCAGCTAAACCCTGAGCATGTGGGCAAGACTCACCAGCCAACACCCAAAAAGGAATTCCCTGCAGTAACTCAGTTCCCATCCCATCCAGCATTCCCCAGACCATTGAGCAGACTTATCTGCCGATAATCCAAATCA
>ML675700.1:361872-396193 GCA_007922155.1 Mesoclemmys tuberculata | reverse complement strand
TATCAAGCTTAGTCTTAAAGCCAGATAAGTCATTTGCCCCCACTACAACCACCACTACACCACTTCAACTCAGCATCAGGTATACACTCCTTACCCTCATTCACACTACAGACAAGCATGGGTATGGATCCATACCACAGCTCATGGCGTGTTTATACCTACATCCCTCAGACATGCTAGTGTTCTTGCTACATGTACACCTCGAAACCAGTGTCTCTTTGGTTTAGATGTTGATGGTGGGGAGAAGAAGGGGATCTAGCACAACCATGCACATAGACCCATGTCCTGTCACCAGAGTAGACCTAGCCTAGGACATTCAGAATGTTGCTCTGAGATATTCTGTCTAGAGAAGGTAGTGAAAGCAACACACTGGGCCAACAATCACTCTTTACACTCCTTGTCCCTACAGTCTGATACTTACATAATGGTGTGAACAAAACTAGTATGTAGTCTCCTTTCCAAGTTCTAATGAATACTTGGAACCTCTAACTTACCTCTGATCAACAGTTAAGACCTCTTCTACAGAATGAAAGCCAAGATCCAGAATTCTCTAACAGCCCTAGCAATGGTGGAAGATGTAGCACAGTGGTAAAAAAAGATAACAGACAGGGTTCCGACCTTTTTACCATAGTGCTATATCTTTCTCTAGAGTCACAACAGAGAATTATGGGACCCAGCTTTCCTGGGGCAGTTGCAGCACAACCATCTAGGCTTTACAAATAAAAAGAGATATCACTTACTTGTCATCTTTCTTCAAAAAGACACCAGCATAAGGTTGGGCAAGGCGAACTTTTCTCCTCAGCAGCTCCATCAGCTTCTTATTTTTCACCTAGGATGGCAATGAGTTTTAAGTAAAAAGTCAGATGCAAACTTACCAGAAACTGTCAGCTCCTGTCATGCAGGAAGGATGGGCTTGTGGTTACAGACCAGGATTGAGTCAGGAAATCTAATCTGGGCTACATTCCCAACTCAGCAAGCCACTCTAGTCCTCTCTGAACCGAAGTAACATAAGTAGCTGGAAAACACAGCTGTTCGGTAACACAGTGATAAACTGGTTTCCTTTCTTGTACTGACACCGCACAAAAGCAAGAAAAGCATGTTAATTTAGAAGCCTCCCCAGGTTCTCTAAAATAAGGTTACAGCATGGGTTCTGCTTTCCTGTTTCACAGGAAACCAGGAGTAGGAATAAGTGGTCATTTTTCTCCATGGCTAAAGATGAACAGGCTCCATACTAGGTTTAAAACATTTATGAAAAATCTGGAAAAGGGGATAAGTAATGACGTGGCAAAATTTGTAGAGGACACAAAATTGATGAAGTTAGAACATCAGAGAGACTTTAAACCAGGTGACTGGGCAACACGATGGCAGAAGACATTCAGTATTTACAAACGCAAAGTAACACACTGAGCTTTCTTGGGGCCCAGTCCAGGGCTGTGGAATGAATTCTCTCAGTAAGTAAGGCCCATCACAAACCTCTCTACTCCAAGTGGAAGGTGCACTTCTTTGATCTACCTTCTTAACAAATATATAGCAGCATGCATGCACTTTAAAATCATGCTGCTGCATGCTGGGAATAGGATGAGAGAATGAACATGTGACACGTTAACCATATTGCTTAATGAATTACTGAACGCTCAAATATTACGCTGATAAGCATAGTATAAGAACAGACATCTTTAAAGCAAATTTGTTGACTTGGCTATTTGGAACATATCTGTCCTTCCTGATGAATATTGAGAACTAAAGCCAGAGAGGGAATTTTTCAGTATCTGTGTTAATTCAGATTCGAGCAAGGTACAAATACTAAGGAAGTGTGAAAGAATATTAAAAAAAAAATAGGAGTATTTAGGATAAGTAAAGATTAAAGTTTCCCTAGGCCGACTACTATGATACATAAAAAGGTGCATTATTGTTCAAAGATTTCACTCTGCAGCTTTTCCCTTACTACATGTTGAAAAAGGCAAAGAAACATCCTCTTCTTCTAATCCCCTCCTCCTAGATGTGCAAGGCATACTGCTCCAATCAAATCCTCCTATTCCATTCTTTAATAGATCCACAACCAGAACCAAAACTAGCCATAAGAAAGCACCAAAAATTAAAACAGTGCATGCCAAAGTGTTAACTTCTGTTTGCCTTTTCTATACAAATTAGTTTTAGCATTCACTGCAGAACAAGTGCTGCTGAAAAACCAGTCACAATAAATCTCTCCCTGTAGTGCTCCTGTTGGGTTGAGAATACCCTTGTGTTATGTTCCCCATTCCTTATGGGTAACATCCCCTGTGTGGGACTTATGTTAATTTAAAAAACAAAAACAAGACACAAACAAACAAAAAACCCAACAACAAGAATCCTGTAGCACCTTAAACACTAACAAATTTCTGCGAGCATAAGCTTTCGTGGGCTGCAACCCACTTTGTCAGATGTATGAAGTGGAAATCACAGATAAGATGTATATACATACACATACAAGGATAAGAAACATAACAATGGAGATGGCAAGTGCTAACAGTCAATTTAGTTAGGGTAGATGAGGCCTAATCACAGCCATTGGTTAGAAGATGAGAATGTGTGAACAGTGACAATTACTTTTTGTCATGAGATAATCAGACGGTCTGAATAGGGGCTTGGAATGGTTGTGTCAAGTTTGCATACAAGTTCGAGCTGTGCAGTTTCTGGATGAAGTCTGTCCTTGAAGTTTTTTTTGTAGAAGAATGGCAACTTTCAAGTCAGCTACAGAGTGTCCTGGGAGACTGAAGTGATCTCCTACTGGCTTATGGAGGTTACCATTTTTATGTCTGATTTGTGTCCATTTATTTTTTTGCATAGTGAGTCTGGTTTGTCCAATGTACATGGCAGAGGGGCATTGCTGGCACATGATGGCATATATTACATTTGTAGATGTGCAGGTGAATGAGTTCCTGATGGTGTGGCTGATGTGGTTAGGACCTGTGATGGTGTCACTGGAGTTGACGTGTGGGCAGAGATGGCAACAGAGTTTGTTACAAGGATAGGTTCCTGGGTTAGCGTTCTTGTTGTATGGTGAACGGGTTGCTGGTGAGTACCTGCTTCAGGTTGGAGGGCTGTCTATAAGTAAAGATAGGCCTGCTTCCCATGGCTTAAGCAAGTGAGGGATCATCTTCTAGGCTAAGTTGTAGATCTTTAATGATGTGTTGGAGAGATGTTAGCTGGGGGCTGTAGGTGATAGTCATTGGTGTTCTGTTGTTTTCTTTGTTGGGTCTGTCCTGTAGTAGGTGACTTCTGGGTACCCGTCTGGCTCTGTCAATTTGTTTCTTCACCTCCACCAGGTGGGTACTGTAGTTTTAAGAATGTTTTATGGAAATCCTGTTGGTGTTTGTCTCTGTCTGAAGGATCAGTGCAAATCCGGTTGTATCTTAAGGCTTGGATGTAGACAATGGATTGTGTAATGTGTCCAGGGTGGAAGCTGGAGGCATGAAGATATGTATTGCGGTCAGTTGGTTTTCAGTATAGGGTGGTATTAATGTGACCATCTCTTATTTGTATTGTAGTGTCCAGGAAGTGGATTTCTTGTGTGGACTGGTCCAGGCTGAGGTTGATGGTGGGATGGAAATTATTGAAATCCCAGTGGAATTCTTCAAGGGACTCTTTCCTGTGGGTCCGGATGATGAAAATGTCATCAACGTAGCGCAGGCAAAGGAGAGGTGCTTGGGGACGAGTTTCGAGGAAGCAATGTTCTAGGTCAGCCATAAAAATGTTGGTGAAAATCGTGAAAGAACAATTAGGACTCCATCTTCGAGGTCGTCTTCCCCCATGGTTTCCTTTCTGGAAAAGGGCAGGAAAGGAAAGGTGGGAAGGAGTGTGATCTGCCTGGCAACAGGACTCTATAAATTATAGCAAGCCAGACAGCTCGGTGCTGTGCACCCTAGAGGCAGCAAGGCATTGTCATGCGCAGGAGTCACCTAGAGAAGAAGAGAAGCCTCTAGGAAGAACATCATGGATAGCCCCCACACAAGAAGATCAGCATAGCTACCTGCAGTGGTTCCTGAGTCCATCATCAGATCCTGGCTCATTATCCTAGGAGTCGTGAACAACACCCCAGGAGAGTGAAGAAAGACCTTGAGTAGTTCTTATTAACTTAAACCTAACTACCCAGGCCCAAAGTTGGGGAAGAATCTGGAGTTAAGCTCCACTTTGTTAAATCCCTGAGGGACCCCTCATTTGTTTTCTGCTTGCAAACAAATTGTTCCTTGTTTTGTTTTATTCTGAGTTTTGGTATTTATCCACCTGACTATTTCGACAACAGTTGTGGAGGGGGGACTTACTTTTTAATTGTTGGCGGGAGGATTAGGTGTCTTCCATAGAATCCCATTGATTTTCTCCAACAATCTGGTGACCACGAAGGGACCCCTTTTAGTAATTTTGCGGGTACGTTTCCTTTCGCTCGGTGGATTTTGTAAGGCCTTAGAGAAGCAAGCCTACCCATCAGTCGTGGAGAGATCGCTCCGGGCAAGCCATCTCTGAGCAGCCTTGGGTGCTGCTACGTGGCGTAGCTGTGAGTGCTCACTGCTGGAGAGACTGGACACCATAGACAGGGATATTATTCTCCCTGTGTTGTTGTGAAGGAACATGCTAAGGCAGCTCTGATGACAGAGAGGCCTACTGGTCAGCAAGTGTGCTGAAAACCCACTTTGCCTGGCTTGTGCCCAGGAGGGGTCCTAGCCCAGGGGATTGGTAAGTGGGCCTTCCGTGCCTGAAAGCATGTCAGCCTTAAGTGTTGAGAAGGCCCTGTAACCCTGGTCTGTGTTCAGAAGGGGTCCCAGCCTAAGAGTGCTGGAGTGCAGGCCTTGAGTAGGCCTTGATAGGCATTAGCCACCCAGTATGTGGACAATGCAACCGCCTGATCCAGATCCTGCAAGTGGATCTGTGTTCAGCTGCCACAGCAGTTGAGCAGGGTGACAGGGAGTGGGTCCTGTTAAGGTAGAGAGCAGTGCGCTCTTTCATCCTTGCTGAGCTCAGCAGCCAGGAATGTGGGCAGAGCAGGAGTTGTTCTGAGGGGATACAGCTTACAAGAAGGAGGAATGGATTCTCACTGAAGATATGGAACCTCTGGTTGGGAGCAGAAAACAAAAACAGTTTGTTTCTGGCTTGATTTCTTGGGGAAAAAGAAAAACCCTTAGGTGGAAGATTTATTTGTGGGTGGGTCTGCATACAAAGACCTTTGTGTCCAGTGGAAGGAATTTATCGTGGGGAAACCTAAACCCACTAAGAAGCTGGCCAAGAGACCCCTATGGTATGGGTTAGAAAAAGCAGCTAGAGAGTTGCAAGCCCACACTGGGGACTCAGCTCTAGGGAGAAGTCTCCCAGAAGGACTCCCAAATTGCTAAATTAGAAAGCAAGCAGAAGTGGCTGGAAGCCCAAGTGCTTAGCCACACTGGTAGGGTCACCAGTTTGGAACGCCATGTACAAGACCTGACCGAGATGCTGGCCAAAAAAGAAAGATACTCGCAAACTCACTGAGGAGCTGAAGTCTTATGCGAGAACTTAAAGAAACCTGTAAGGGCAATAGTGAACACAGCGCATGTGAGAGACGTGCTAGGGAGCTGGAGAGTGAGTTAAAAGAGCTGAAAGGAGTGCTTGCTGCCAGAAGAAGCAGCCAAAGTAAACATGTACCTAGCGGCTCTCACTCCAGTACAGAGAGTGACTCCTGCGAGTTGAGTGGGAGCGAGCTGAATTCTCGGAGGCGGGGTATACAGGCATCACCTTTGGCCCATCCTGAAGAGGGGAGAGGAAAGCTCTCTCAGATGGGCATGGTATGGGTGCTAGTAGCCTGCCAATGGCTCCTGTGACCACCACTGTTGTCCAGTATGGTGGCCAGGGAAAGCCTATGAAGACCCGGCTCAAGTACAGGTCTTATACACCAGACCAGGCATGAGCAATGGGAAAGAAAATGGGCTTTTAACCCGCAATACTGAGATTGATTGGGTAGGCCATGCTACATACTGACGATTTGGTGTCACTGGCTAGGGAGTGCATGTTGGCAGAAGAATTTAATGTGCTGGCCACAGCAATGCAAATGGGGTCTGCATTTGACAATTTGGAAGTACTAAAGAACATTAACAAGTTCTACTTCCTGGGAGCCAATATCATCAGGAGGTTCTATTCTGACTGACAGAAGACTCAGGAGAGGCCCGAAACATGCATCTTAAGGAAGAAAATGTTATTCAGGCCAAAATCCCATCCTTGCCTGTAAATGACATTGAGCTGTTAAAGTGAAATATAGTCATGAAAAGGGAAACAGCTTCAATCACCCTCCATGCTACCCAAATCCAAATCTGTTCAGAATGGCAAACCTATAGTTTATAGCTTCGCCATTAAAACTAAAGGCAGGCTAATTAAGCTGCCAGGAAGGGATTCTCATAAGGTACCACACTGCAAAACAAGAATATAATGTTAGCAATATATTTTATTGGTTCTAGAACTCAGAACAAACACATGATGTAAATATAAATCCAAATTCCATCACATCTTATTATAGTCCCATCACAAACTACATGTCACATATGTCTTCACTGACAGCGGCAAATTCGCTGCCGTCCAATCGATTTCTCAAGATCAATTGAGCGGAAGTGAAGATCCACTCAATCCATCCGGAAATCAACTAAATAAATCCACCCCTGGAAAAAAAGTGTTCCTACATTGACAGGAACGCATTTCCCATCGGCGCAATGTAGTGGAGATGGCATGCAAAACAGATTAACAAATCGATGGAAGATATGCAAGCTACTCTATGTAGCTTGCGCATCTCCTGTCAATGAATCTGCCAGTAAGTGTAGACCAGGCCTAAGACTGTTTCATAATAGAGAATGACCCCATACTTAGCTTGTGTAATGCTTTTCACTGTATAATATTCTTGTGGGCGTTTTTTTTTGGCTTTGTTTTTTGGAGAAGTTTTAACACTTTCATTATTTGCAGCAGGACTTTCATATTTGACAGGGAGACAGCCCTGGTCCAGAAAAGTACCTTGTATCTGTCCCTTGAAATTCTATTAAGATTTGGCAGAGATATAAATGTTTGAAATTACTATTTCCCTTCTGTTATTGTGTTGTCAGCAAAGTTCTGACAGCCAAAATAACTGAACCTGTGGCATGAAAGCATGTAAAATTAAAAAGATCGTAAAGGAGTTTTCAAACTAAAGGCTAGCAGAAAGCACACAGGACCTAAGGGCAAAAAGAGGGCATGGTTTGGACAGAGACATCCCTTAGGAGAGGATCTATTAATGGAGATTCTCTATATCCTAGCAAAGCAGAGGGGGATACCGGTTGATATAGTACAGCTAGGAACTGAAAAGAGTCAAACAAAAGAGTCCCATTCAATCACATCACAGAAAGGCAGACAACTAAATACTGATAAATTTGATAAGTGTTTATATACAAATACAAGAAGTCTAAACGCTAAGATTGGTGAATTTGAGAGCCTGGTATCAAATGAGGATATTGTCATAATAGGCAACACAAAAATTTGGTGGAACAATGATAATCAATGGGGCACGGCAATACCAAGGTGCAAATCATACAGGAATGACAGAGGTCATACTAGTGGGGGGGGGAGTATTATGTGTGAAAGAAAGCAAAGAATCAAATATAGTAAAAGTCTTAAATGAATCAAACTGTACCACAGAATCTCTATGGATAGTGTAGGAGAATAAAGAGTTAAAAGCTGGACAAGTGGTCAGGCCTAAGCTACAGGGAATGGGGTCATGGCACAGGCAGACCTTGTTTCTGTAACTTGGTGTGAATTCTAGCTAGAGTCTGCTATCTCTCTTCTTTCCCTCCCTTCCTAACCATTTGCGCAAGAAATGAAACTAACAAATAACTATTCTCCCTCAAGGGAACAGAAAATGCTTGCATATAATATATTTTAAAGAATATTAGTAAGTTTCAAGGTAATGTGCCTGCGCTCTGCAATAATCCTGTAAACTAGAAACAGGGGTGGGTATAACTGTATTCATTATGTAGTTATTAATATTAATTTTATAGGTATCAATGTAACCAAATAAGGGTCTATGGGGAGTTGCTGAAAATGTATGCAGCTATGGATAAAAGGACTGTAAAGTAACCCTCTCGTTGCTCACTCGCAGTGTTGAGATGGAACAAGCAGGGAATAAAGAGTTCTGTCTCCGCAAGCCACCCCTGGGACAACCTGTGGGGTTATTTCTAACAGATAGAAACCCCATGTTTGATTAATAAGTGTAGCAGTAGGAGCATAGTATCAACCACCTGACCAGGATGGTGATTGTGATTATCAAATACTCAGGGAGATTAGAGAGGTCATAAAAATATTATAAAAGAAGAATGGGATATTTTAACTATCCCCATATTGACTGGGTACACATCACCTCAGGGCAGGATGCAGACACAAAATTTCTAGACAGTATTAGTAACTGCTTCTTGAAGCAGTCAATCCTGGAACCTACAAATGGAGAGAATTCTCGATCTAGTCCTAAGAGGCACACCAAATCTGGTTCAAGAGGTGCATATAGCTGATTTAATGTAATTAAATTCAACATCCTTGTGCAAGGGGAAAACATCATAGAAGCCCACCACAGCAACATTTAACTTCAAAAAGGGGAACTATACAGAAATGAGAAAGCTAGTTAAATGAAAATTAAGATAAACAGTCACAAGAATAAAATACTGGCAAGCTGCATAGAAGCTTTTCAAAAACACTGCAAGAGAGGCTCAAATTAAATGTATACCTTAAATAAAAACAACCAACCATAAAAGGACCAAAAAAATTACATCATGGCTAAACAAAGTGAAAGAGGCAGTTAGATGCAAAAAGGCATCCTTTAAAAATTGGAAGTCAAATCCTAAATGGAATACAGACAGGGACATAAACTCTGGCAAGTCAAGTGTAATTAGGCAGTCCAAAAATAATTTGAAGAGCAGCTAATAAAATACAAAAACTAACAGCAAAATATTTTTAAGTACATCAGAAGTTCAAAGCCTGCCAAACAATCAGTGGGTCCACTGGACGATCAAGGTGCTAAGGAGTACTCAATGAGGACAAGATCATTGCAGAGAAGGTAAATAAATTCTCTGCATCAGTCTTGACTGCAGAAGATGAGAGGGAGATTCCCACACCGTAGCCATTCTTTTTAGGTGACAAATCTGAGGAACTGTCTCAGACTGAGGTGTCAATAGAAGTGATTTTGGATCAAACTGATAAGCTTAACAGTAAGAAGTCACCAAGATAAGATGGTATTCACCCAGGAGGAGTTCTGAAAGAACTCAAATACGTAATTGCAGAGCTTCTAACTGTGGTATGTAACCTATCACTTAAATCAGCCTCTGTACCAGACGACTGGAGGATAGCTAATGTAACACCCATTTTAAAAAAAGGCTCCAGCATCAATCCTGGCAATTACAGGCCTGTAAGCCTAAATCCATATCAGGCAAACTGGTTGAAACTATAGTAAAGAACAAAATTATCAGACACATAAATGAAGTCAGTATGTTGGGAAGAGTCAACGCACCTTTTGTATAAAGGAAATCATGCCTCACCAATCTATTAGAATTCTTTGTGGGAATCAACAAGCATGGGGGACAAGGGTGTTCCAGTGAATATTGTGTACATTAATTTTCAGAAAGCCTTTAACAGTGTCCCATACCAAAAGGCTCTTAAGCAAAGTAGGCCATCATGGGAAAGAGGGATGGTCCTCTTGTGGATCAGTAACTGGTTAAAAGACAGGAAACAAAGTGGAAGAATAAACGGTCAATTTTCAGTGGAAAGAGGTAAATAGAATGCTTGATGGATATGAGCTGGGTGGGATCTGTGCTGTTCAACATATTCATAAATGATCTAGAAAAAGGGGTAAACAATGTGGTGGCAAAGTTTGCAGATGATATAAAATTACTCAAGATATTTAAGTCCAACATCGGCTGTGAAAAGTTACAAAGAGATCTCAACAAAACTGGGTGATTGGGCAACAAAATAGCACATGAAATTCATTGCTGGTAAATGCTAAGTAAAGTACATTTGAAAACAATACCAATTTTATATAAATACAGTGATGGGGGTTTAAATTAGCTTTCACCACTCTAGAAAGAGATTCTGGAGTCATCATGGATAGTTCTCTGAAAACATCTGTTCAATGTGCAGCAACAGTAAAAAAAGCTAACAGAATGTTAGGAACCATTAGGAAAAGGATAGATAATAAAACAGAAAACAATCACAATGCCTTTATATAAAGCCATGGTACACCCATGCCTTGAATACTGTGCGCAGTTCTGGTTGCCCCATTTCAAAAAAAGATAGACAGATTTGGAAAGTGTACAGAGAAAGTTAAGACAAGCATTTACCTGTTCACAACATAACCACCAGGGGTCACCCAATGAAATTAATAGGTAGTAGGATTAAAACAAACAAAAGTAACTACTTCTTCACATAACAGACAATCTGTGGAACTCATTGTCATGGGATGTTGTGAAGGCCAAAAGTATAACTTGGTTCCCAAAAGAACTAGAGAAGTTCATGGAGACTAGATCCATTAATGATGATTAGCCAAGATTGTTAGGAATGCAATCCCATGCTCCAGATATCCCTAAATCTCTGCCCGCCAGAAGCTGGGACTGGATGAATCACTTGATCAATTGCCTGTTTTATTCATTCCCTTTGAAGCATCTGCCACAGACCACCATCAAAAGACAGGATATTGAGCTGCATGGACCATTGGTTTGACCCAATATGGCCGTTTTCACATATAACGTTCTAACCTAAGGTTGGGTTCCACACTGCCAAAGCAACAGCTTAAAATGCATTAGGAATCATACAAGACAGCCTTTTTGGGATATGGAGGCAGGGAGAGAGCCTGGCTAGGCTTCCCCTGGCAATTCCCTCCATGAATCCCGCACCTGGCCCAGAGGTCATTTTCTCCCCATTCCAGGGACAATAGCTTTCTCCTTTTCCCACCTGATGTGATTAGCCCTATAGCTCAAGTAGTAGTGCTAAAGGTTCAGTGTTCACTATCAATGATGCATGATGGGGGGTTGTTACAGTTGCACATAATATAATTAGGGTGACAATATTTCCCTAAATGAAAATGGGATCCCTCACCTGGTATCAATGCGCACTAACATCACGGCATCATAACATTTTCAGCAAAACTGAGCATTTGTCCCATTTGCTCTTCCTCCACCCAGGGCAAATGGACAAATGTCCAGTTTTGCCCAAAAAAACAGGACATCCAGGACCGGGCTTATAAAAGGGATTGTCCCAGACAAAACGGGACATATGGTTTTCCAAAATATATTTTACACTTTTCCTTAAAAAACTTTTGGAAGTTACATTTAGAAAGCTATTAGAAGAAAGTTATTTATCTTGCAAATTTAAGTACTTAAAAGTTAGAAAACTCCAATATTTAGGTTGCCTGTGCAACAATCTTCTGCATATGCATTGTTATACTTTTTTTCAGTAGGACCCCCAACCTCATTCAGTGACTTGATGGAATATGCCTTTGGAATAAAATCAATGCTATGTAATGACTGAAGCTATTTATAGGATCTCTGTCTCATTTGCTCTGGAAGTTGGAAGGTGTATACAGAAAAAAAGGAAGAGACTTCGGGAAGGATGGCCCAATAGTTAAGCAGACGAAAATCACACAAGAGACCACAATTTTGTCCCTGCCTCTGCCACAGAGTTTCTAGGTGATGCTGTACAAGTCACTTAAGACACACTTTTCACAGGTGGTCACTAATTGTGCTCTTCATTTTCTGGGTGCCCAACCTGAGGCCCCAGAGGCCTGATTTGCAGAAGCACACAATTGCAAGTGAAGTCGATTAGAGCTGACTGCTCAGTGCCTCTGGCAGTAAGGCAGCATGACCTGGAGGAATAAGCACAAGCTTGCGAATCAGTAGGTCCCTATTTCCAGTTCTGTCACTCTCATTGTGTGGCCTCAGACATCTCCATCACAGTTTCCCCCTTCTGTAAAATGGGAATATAATGCATCTCCAATGCTAAGAAAGAGCATTAATATTTGTAAAGCATTCATCTACTACAGTAATAAGAACCTTAGAAGAGACAAGGAAGAAATGAATAATTACATTTTCAGAGTAGGTAGTATTATGGTTGTAAATAGTTTGAAGCTACACACTGAATGTTGAGATGAGGATAAAAGGAACGCCATCCATCTAGTGCACTGAATGAGGTGGGGGAATGGGAAAAACCTAGTATAGGATCATGTCATTAAAGGCTATCATTAATGAATACATATAGGCTTGTCAGAATTTGATTTTTTTTTAAATAATTCTGCGGGATGATATGTTTTCTTAATACTTTTTCTCCATTTTTATCTATTTCACTACTCACAGCTACACAAAATTGTATGTTTTAAAAAATGTTTTTATGTTTGAATTTTCACAGCTGTGAGAAATTATGGAGGAATTAGACAATCAGGGGGTTAGAAAATTATTTAATATGACAGACACCGAGCTTCAAAAAGTTGAAGCTTTATAATCATTCAAACACAAAGGCTGTCATAAAGTGTCAAAATATACAAAGCAAATATCTTTAAATCAAACTAGTAAGTCCTCTAGCAGCAATATTTTTACTTTTTCTATCTGTAAATTTCTATCATCCATTCATCATCTATTTTTTCATAGATGTGTGTGTATATATGGTGAAACAGACATTTACGGATAAAAAACTAATCCTTCAAAGCCTACATATATGCAAGGGGTAAAATGAATGTTGCACAAAATACCCAAGTTCTGGCATTCCTAACCTTTGAATGTTTTACTTTGAAACCCAAATACTATGTTAAAAAAATCAATTAAAAATAATTATGATAGATAACCATAAAGGAATTAAAAGTTACATTGGTCTGACACTTGCCATTTTCACTCCAAGATCAGTTTCAATAAAGCACTGCTAAGTGCTAAGAATAAATATCTACTTGTTCCAAATGCTTAATGTTCAGTTCACAAAATAAAGTCCATCCATCTTCCTCACTCAAATAGTACATTTAGTTTCAGATTTAGATGTTTTGTGAAATAACTGCAAATCATGTGATAAGGGTTGTCATGCAGACTGGATTGGGAGGGGGGGCATTTGTGTTATTTGACATTAATATGTCAAAATCATAATGATTCACGTAAGACATGCCAAGTCAGGTACTGTTAGAAAGGTTATGATATGCTGAATAAGATGATAATATTTGTGTTCATGTGTAATATGTGTGAGGAAAGTTACGGAGATCTTTGATATACCTGTATTTCAAACTGCGCAGTAGAAGACACACCCCAGACAGAGGCCACAGGACAATAGCCCGCTTAATGGCCCATCAAGACCTTTACAGAGGCCAGAGGCCCAGGAAGAAACTAAAGGCATACCTGAAGAGTTACCAGGATTGACCCCATTTGGGTTCCTGTAATATTCCACAAGCCACATGGCCAGTAACAGGGGGTATATAAGATCAAACCACAGAAACCATTTTGTCTTTGTCTTGTTCTTTGTTCCTGTCCAGCTGCAGACACACCTCTGGATCAACACACTTTGCAACTGAACTGAAGGACTTAAACCCATCCAGTTACTGGATGTATACCAGAGGGACTATACAAGCCTGCAACTCCACAATTGTTCTAGAAACCTGATGTATATGGATTTTCAAATCATTTGTATATATCTGATTGCTTTAAGCCTTTAACACTTCTCTTATTGTTTGTTTTTCTTTTATTAATAAACCTTTAGTTTTAGTTACTAAAGGATTGGCTGGCAGCATGGTATTTTGGGTAAGATCCAAACTTATAGTGAACTCGTACTGTGGCTGGTCCTTTGGGATCAGAGGGAATCTTTTAGTAAAGAGCATAGAGTTTGAATGACTGGTCTCTTTACTGGACCTAGTGTCAGTTTCGGAGCCAGGGACTGAAATGCAGTAAAGTGTATTTGCACAGTGGCTTCTTGATAACAAGTGTGGGGGAATCAGAAGCACTGTTTGTGGCTGGTTGGGAAGTCTGACTGCAGTGTCACCCACCAGTGCTGGGAGAATCTGCTCTCCTTTTACAGCCTGCGCTGACCCTGGCATTATCAGTGGGCTACCCTGGGCACGGACGGGTTACAAGGGTTCCAAACGATAACAGCTGTACAAAAAAGTAGGACATATTAAAATGTGAACAAGATCAGACATATAAATAAAAAGGTCACTTTCAAGATCAGCATGCCCCAAACTGTGACACACACTCCCATGTTTCTTTGGTGTTTGAAAAATTGCATTTATAAAAGTAAATAATTATGGAAATTAGAATCATCACTGCCACTTTAAGGACAGCAAGAATACATCATGTTCACGTACATCTGAACGTGTAGGCCCAAGGCCGAATCAAGAACACTTACTCACTATTGTGTAAAAAAAAAAAAAAAAAAAGATGAAAAGAAGATTTACTGTCAGTATGAGGGCTGACATTTAAGGGCAGCCTAAAATTTACTTGGATAATCTAGCTGCATTGCTATCTCTGATTGCCACAAGTTGAAGGTTTTACATAGTGGTAAGCAAGATAAATAGCTGGAACTGGAAAAGGAGTACAATTCATCATGGGAGAAAATAAACTAACTATGTAAGTCTGCCTTTGGGTCCAAGAGACTATTCAAAGCTTTCTCTGGACCCCTGTTTGTGTGTCCTAGTCATATGGACCCATCTTGCTTACCCATCTCCTTCCTACAAAAATACAGATGAGAAGTGATGTCAATAGAATAACTGGTCTTTATTAATTATTATTATTATTATTAATAATAATAAATCTTTATTCTTTTTTTAAATTCCAGAGCATGTTTACTTACAGATAGGTAAACTGAGGCAGAGAGAAGTGAAGTGACTTACTCAAGGCCAAACAGCAAGTCTGTGGCACAGCTACAAACAGAATTGAAGATTCCTGGCTCCCTATCCCCAGCTTTAGCCACTAGTCCATACACACTTCCAGTCTTTGGCTTGTCTACAGACAAAAGTTGTTCTGCTTTAACTATACAGTATATGAAATGGCAAATAAAATATAACAGCCACTATGAAGACCCAGTACCCCAGTTTAACTGCAACCATACTAGGTATACCAATATAATTATTCCATTAAAGAATCACCCCCAACTGACAGGCGTTACCCTAGTACAAGATCTGCGCACAGACTAGGCCACAGCAACTAGTGTAATAGGTGGGCTCCTAGAAAGACAGGGTCTTCTTCCACGACTGAGGCTGGGTCTACACTCACGGGGGCGCTGTCAGATTGATGTCTCTGGATCGACTGAGTGATCTGTGTAGACGCAGGAAAAGCACCCCAGTAAGTGGCTGTTCCCTTTGAAGCAGCGCAGCGTGGACGGCGCACGGAGGAGACGCTGCGAAGTCGACGGGACACACGCAAGTGATTCATGTCACTTGTGTATCTCCCGTGCACTGCCGCCGAATCACAAAGGTAAGCGTGGACCGGGCCTGAGATGCAGCAAGGGTTGGTTTTAAAATTACTTTACCAATCAAACTCCCCTCCTCCCCGCACCCCAGTTCCAAGCCAGCAGAAAGCTTCTCTCCCTGGCTGTGGGTCCAGAAACTTTAGCTCGAGTGGCAGGGGCACAGGCTCCCCAGAGCTGGCAGGGTGCAAGGCGAGCGGGAGGGTCTGTGCGCCACAGCAGGGCCTCCACCTCCACGCCTCAAGCGAAGGGTCAGAGGAGCCGGCCCGGCAGCAGGGGCCTGTCTCTTGGGGAAGACGAGGCGGTGGAGAGGAGTCGCGACTAGCACGGCGGAGTGTGGCAGGGGGCACCGGGGGCATCGCACCCGAGGGAGGAGCCGGACGGGGGCGGCCGGGCCTTACCTCGATGATCTTGATGAAGCGCGGGAAGACGGGGTTGCGCGTCACGGCGACGAGCGGCACGTTGGGGAAGCGCTCGGGGACCATCAGCGGCGTAAGCGCCGTCATGGCCGGGGGCGCCCCGCCCGGATCCGCGCCGCCCTCCCCGCCGTTCTCGGCCCCGCCGCCCTCCAGCCCGTCCCCGCCGCCCAGGCTGCCCGGCCCACGCAGCTGTCGCCGGGGGCCGACGCCGAGCACGGCCAGGGGAGCCGGGGCCGGGCCCCGCGGAGCCCACAGCGCCCCCGGGGCGGCGGAGGAAGCCGCGCACAGCCGCCGGCGCGCCGGGCCGAGCGAGGCGAGGGCGCCGGGCAGCCCCGGCCGCCAGCATTGCCACAGCCGCAGGTAGCGGGCCGCTGCCATCCTGCCGGCGCGCCGCGCGCTCACGGCCCGCGCGACACGTGACGGCCACAGAGGCCCGAGGCCGCCAGGGGCGTGGCTCCTGCAGTCCTAGCAGCAGGCGGCGCACACACGTGACGAAGTCATCTCCCACGGGGACCAACGCCACGCATGCGCAGAAGCGCCACTCCGGGTCCGGTGCGCGGCCAGAACGCGCCGAGGCAGGGAGGCGGGGCTCCGACAGCCTCGCTCCCGGAGTAGGGAAACCCGAAAACCCGCCTACGGATTGGCCCCGCCCCCACAGCGGGCTGAGGCTCCTCCCTGGCCGCCCACGGCGCCAACTCTCGCAGCGCGCGCATGCCTCTCCCGCCCCCCCCCATCGTCTTTGGCCACGCCTGGCCCCACCCCCAACCTCCCTTAGCCGCCAGCCCCCTGACACCCTCCCTCCGGCCTCGCTCTGGCCAGCCCCACCCCACCTTGAGGGCCCGCCTCACCCAGGCTCCCCACACACAGCACCCTCAGGGGGCAGGACGCCTTAGCCCGTGGGTCCTGCCCTGCCTCAGCCTCCCCTTGCTCAGCCACTCCCTGCATAGCCACCTCAGTCCTACCCGCTCCATCCCCACACAGCCACTATCTCCCCCCCCCCCACCAAGCACAGACCCTGCCCCACCCCCAGAGCACCCTCTGGCCTGCCCAGCCAACCCCCGCTTCCCTCCCAGCGCCCCAAGGCCCCGTCCGGGGCAGGTCTATACTGCTGGCAAAAGTTGGCAGCAGTCAGTGGGAGTTGCACAAGCTACACAGAGTAGCTTGCATAACACCCCTGGATTGCCTTATCTGTTCAGCACACACACAAGGCACTGGCTGCACAGCTGTTCACTCCACCTGCACCATCTCTTGTTCAGCAGCTTCCCATCTCTCTGCAGTAGGTGCAGCTCAGTTTTCTTTCCCCAGCCAAGGTGGGAGGGATGAACTGGGGTGGGGAAGAGGATGGTGGTTGGAGCTGACACAACCTTGACTTACTACTGAAGATAGAATCATAGAAGATTTGGGTTGTAAGGGACATCAGGAGGTCATCTAGTCCAACTCCCTGTTCAAAGCAGGACCAACTCCAACTCATACACTCAAGCTCAGAAGGGACCACTAGGATCATCTAGTCTGACCAGCACAATGCAGGCCATAAAACCTCAGCCATCCACTCCTGTAATAAACCTCTAACCTAAGAATGAGTTATTAAAGTCCTCAATCATTGTTTAAAGACTTTAAGGTACAGAGAATCCACCAGCAAGTGAGCAAAGCCCCATTCAGTAGTGGAAGGCAAAACCACCCAGAGCCTTTGCTAATCTGCCCTGGGGAAAAAAATCCTTCCTGAACTCAAATATGGCAATCAGTTAAACCCTCAGCACGTGGACAAGGCTCATCAGTCAGAGACCCAAGAAAGAATTCTCTGTAATAACTCAGAACCCACCTCATCTAACTTCCCATCACAGGCCACTGGGCCTATTTACCACCATTAGTCAAAAATCAATCAATTACCAACGTCTCCATAAATTTATCAAGCTCAGTTTTGAAGCCAGCTAAGTTTTTTGCCCCCACTGGTCCCCTTGCAGTGTTTCACTCCTCTGATGGTTAGAAACCTGCATCTAATTTCATATCTAAACTTCCTAATGGCCGGTTTATATCTATTAGTTCTTGTGTCCACAATGGTGTTGAGCTTAAATAATACCTTTCCCGCCCTGGTACTTAGCCCTCTGATGTATTTATAGAGAGCAATCATATCTCCCCTCAGCCTTCTTTTGCTTAGGCTAAACAAGCCAAGCTGTTTGAGTCTCCTCTCATAAGGCAGGTTTTCCATTCCGTGGATCATCCTAGTAGCCCTTCTCTGCACCTGTTCCAGTTTGAATTCATCTTTCTTAAACATAGGGGACCAGAACTGCACACAGGATTCCAGATGAGCTCTCACCAGTGCCTTGTATAACAGTACTAATGCCTCCCTATCTCTACTAGAAATACCTCGTCTGATGCATCCTAGGACCGCATTAGCTTTTTCACAGCCACATCATATTGGCAGCTCATAGTCATCCCATGATCAACCAATATGCCCAGGTCCTTCTCCTTCTCTATCACTTCCAACTGATGAATCCCCAGCTTATAGCAAAAATTCCTGTTATTAGTCCCTAAATGCATGACCTTGCACTTTCCACTATTAAATTTCATCCTATTTCTATTACTCCAGTTTACATGGTCATCCAGATCTTCCTGCATGATATCCCAATCCTTCTCTGTAGTGGCAATACCTCCCAACTTTGTGTCATCCGCAAGCTTTATTAGCACATTCCCCACTTTTTGTACCAAGGTCAAAAATAAAAAGGTTAAATAAGATTGGTCCCAAGACCAATCCCTGAGGAACTCCACTAGTAACCTCCCTGCAGACTGAGAGTTCACCTTTCTGTATGACCTGTTGTAGTCTCGCCTTCAACCAGTTCGTTATCTACCTTTCAATTTTCATATTAATCTTCATCTTTTCCAATGTAACTAATAATTCCTCATGTGGAACTGTATCAAATGCCTTACTGAAATCTAGGTAAATTAGATGCACTGCATTCCCTTTGTCTAAAAAATCTGCAATCTTCTCAAAAAAGTAGATCAGGTTGGTCTGGCACGATCCACCTTTTATAAAGCCAACCATTTCTTAAAATTAAAAAAATGTAGCGAACTGGTTGTTAGCACCCTCCCCTGTCGCGCTCTGCGGGGCGCTGGTGGGGTTTCGAATTTGACAGCGGAGAGTGAGTTTCACACTGAAGATTCTCTGCTGCGATGCTGAGTCTCCCCCTCCGCCGCCGAAATTGACAAGGCAGAGTCAATTTCACGGCGAAGAGTAGTCTGAAGTTCAGAATAGGTTCTTAAATATCACCTGCCTTTATAGAACTGGTTACTGGAAATTTGGGATATCATCACTGACTATCCCTAATAAACAGATATAAACACTGATATCAAGATCCAGTGGGGGTGAACCCCAGGCCCACTACCTCCATACACAACCCCTCTGGTTCCCTCAGTCTGTGGTGTTATTTAGTTTCTCTTCTTTCCCTTCCAGGGAGTGTTGGTCACGATCCTCCTGGATACTGGAACCGGATTCCAACAGGTGACTCTCTCAGATCCTCCTTTTCTCTCATGATGTTAGGGTATATTAATCTTCTTCTCGTCCTCAATCTGTTGCCATGGTAATAAACAGTACCAAGCCACGCCACCACTGGAATGGTGCAGCCCCTAGCCATGGGCCTCTCTACCTTATATAGATTTTGTGGGGCCAATCCCACCCAATCCAAAGGCTGGGATTTCCGCCTTGCTCTGCCCCTTGCAGTATCTGAGGCTCCCTGCCTTTCCTAGTTATTGGGCAGACTTCACTGGCTGGTGGCCTGCCACGCAGTAGCACATTGTTTACCTAAGACTCCAAAACAACATGGATTCCAAATCCAAAATGGAGTTTTCATCCTATTTACGTAATGCTTAGTAACATATGGGGAAGGGTCTGTATATGATTAAATTATTACTTTCCACCTAATAGTACAGCCTGTAAGTTTACAGATTCATTAAAAATCCTTGCTAATGGGCTTGCAATTTCATGTGGTAGTTCCTTTAATATTCTTGGATGGAGTTTATCTGGTCCCTCCCAGTTTAGTCCTATTAAACTGTTCAAGTTTGGCTTCTACTTCAGATATGGCAATTTGTACCTCCATATCCTCAATCCCATTAGCCATCCTACCACTGTCCCCAAACTCTTCATTAGCCTCATTAAAAATGGAGGCAAAGTATTTGTTTAGATATTCAGCCATACCTAACTTATCCTTAACCTCCACCCCATCCTCAGTACTTAGTGGTCCCACTTCTTTCTTTGTTTTCTTCCTATTTATATGGCTATAGAACCTTTTATTATTGGTTTTAATTCCCTTTACAAGCTCCAACTCTATTTGGCTTTTGGCCTTTCTTACTTTATCTCTACATCAGGGATGTCAAACTCAAATACACAGTGGGCCAAAATTAAAAACTTGGACAAAGTCGCGGGCCAACCTTGATATTTATTGAAAAAATGTCTACAATTGAGGAAGTTTTTCCTTCTCATCAAATATAACGATGAACCTTTTCATATGGAAACAAACTTAAGTTTTGCTTAAACATTGAATCAGGAACAAGCAAAGCTTAATACTATAAACACATGTGAAATTGGTGCATGCACTGTCTACCGGCGGGCCAGCTCTAGTAGACATTTGGTATTTTCTCGCAGGCCAAATATAATTACACTGCGGGCCACAATTGGCCCGCAGGCCTGAGTTTGACATCTATGCTCTACATGTTCTGATCTCCAAGAGGTAGCTTTCCTTGCTGATTCCTCCCATCTTCCACTCCTTGTAGCCTTTCTGCTTTCTCCTAATCACCTGTCTGAGATGCTTACTCATCCAGCTTGGTCTACAACTCTTGCTATGAATTTTTCCCCCTTCTTTGGGATGCAGGCTTCAGATAGTTCCTGCAACTTTGACTTGAAGTAATTCCAAGCCTCCTCTACATTTAGATCCATGAGTTCTTCAGTCAAGTCCACTTCCCCAACTAATTCCCTTAATTTTTTAAAGTTAACCCTTTTGAAGTCAAAGGCCCTAGTCACAGATCTATTTTTGTTTATCCTTCCTGTTAGTTTGAACTGAATTAGCTCATGGTCACTCAAACCAAGGTTGTCCCCTAGAACCAGTTCTTCTATGTGGTCCTCACTACTCACCAATACCAAATCTAAAATGGCATCCCCTCTTATTGATTCAGTACTATTTGGCTATCACATCCAGGAAAATCTAAGCCCTATTATTAATACTATCACTTGTCCTCCAGTCTATATCTGGGAAGTTAAAGTTTCCAGTAATCACACAGTAGTATTTACTTAATTAAAAGCCTTAAAGAGGTCTCTATCCATGTCCAAATCAGATCCTGGTGGTCTGTAGCACACCCCAAGCACTATCCCAAGGAAAACTCTAGTAGTTTTCTTCCCCAATGTGATTTTTACACAGACAGACTCTGTTTTATCAATTCCATCACTTCTAATTTCTTTAGTCTTCCTCATCATTGATATACAATGCTACTGCACCACCTTTGCCTTTATATCTGTCTTTCCTAAACAGCATATACCCTTCAATACTTGTACACCAGTCACGACTACTATTCCACCAGGTTTCTGTTATCCCTATAATATCTGGTTTCACTTCCTTTACCAGTAGCTTTAGTTTCTCCATTTTGTTATCCAGACTCCTCGTATTGGTATACAAACATCTTAATTTTTGTTATTTGACTTCACTCCTGTTCCTTACATGATTTAGCACAGTCATTCTATTGCCAGTAACATCTATTAGACTAATATTTAGACTACCCTTCCTCTCAATGTCCATTCTGCTCCCCACTGCTGTGTCCTCTCTTACTTCATTTTCCTCCCTCTCAATGCTAAAATCAGGCATGGAGATTACCTGGGCATCTCCCCCAACTCCCTAGTTTAAAGCTCTCTTAATCAGTTTTGCCAGTCCCCATCCTAGAAGTGCATTTCCCTCCCTACTCTGGTGAAGTCCATCCCAAGAGAACAGTCCTCTGTCCATGAATGCCTCCCAGTGATCATAAATCCCAAAGCCCTCCTTATAGCACCACAGCCTGAGCCATCTGTTGATCATCAGAATCTTGTCACACCTTTGCTGTCCTTCTCTAGGGACAGGTAGAATCCCACTGAAGTTCACCTGAGCCTCAATTTCCTTAAGAGTTTTCCCCAGCCTGGCATAGTCTCCTTTGATATGTTCCAGCAAGACTAAACCTATATCATTTGTACCCATATGAAGGACAATCAGTGGATTCTTTCCCGCTCCCATTAGGATCCTCTTCAGCCTCAGGTCCACATCCCATATCTTAGCACCCAGCAGACAGCATACCCTTCTGTTCCCGGATCAGCTCTGGTTACAAGCCTGTCTGTTCTTGTCAGCAGGGAGTTCACAATCACATAGACCTGCCTTTTCCTGGTAATGGTGCGATTCTCCAGCCTATCCTGTTCTTTCTGGCTGCACATCGTCTTGTCTACTATTCTCCTTTGCAACCCTCTGCAACCATTCCAGTATCCTCCTGGGGCTCTGGTGGTATCTCCATTGGCTCATCCACTCTTTGTATAGGACTAGCGCTCTTCTCTTCTTTCTTGCCTTCCCATCTTCAGTAACTACCTGCTGTGCCCTTTCTTCATTTTCCAGCTCCACAAACAAGCTAAATCATCCCAGCCAGGGCTTTGTCAAGCCAGGCCTTAAAAACCTCTAAGGATAGAGATTCCACCACCTCCTTAGGTAACCCATTCCAGTGCTTCACCACCCTCCTAGTGAAAAAGTTTTTCCTAATATCCAACCTTGATCTCCCCCACTGCAATTTGAGACCATTGCTCCTTGTTCTGTCATCTATTAACACTGAGAACAGCCTAACTCCATCCTCCCTAGACCCCCCCTTTCAGGTAATTAAAAGCTGTTAAGATAATTAAGGCTATTAAAGGTAGATAAAGGCTGTTATCAACTCTCCCCTCACTCTTCTCTTCTGCAAATTAAATAAACCCAGTTCCCTCAGCCTTTCCTCATAGATAGATCACAGTCCCAACTTGCAGCCTCTTGCTGTTGAAGTAATCTGGATTCCCAAGTCCCTTAATTTTAGCCCCCTAGACACTGCTCAAAAACTACATTAATGCAGGGTTACATTTGCATGGCAGTGCCTCATGCCCTTCCAGAATGCCACATGCACATATTTAAACCTCTATAAAATAGGAAATAAAGTGGTAAGGTAAAACAAACTGGAAATCGGGAACTCTAGATCTAAGGTGCACCGTTTTTCTGCACCACAGTGTTATCTGTGGTCCTTGAGTTGTCAGTAGCCTTTAAGTATGGTTCAGTAAGAACTGCTGCAATATGAGCAGACATGAAGAATGACGGACAATATGTTCTGTCTTGTGGTGTGAGGTGTTCCACAGAATTGTATTCTCTCATTCATCAGCTGCCGAGCATTGTGTTAGGGTAACTCTGTTGAATTCTGTGGGGCTTACTTGCAGCGGGTTGCCTCAGTTCGCACTGCAATATGAGCAGATGTGCAGAAGGATCAGGAGGGCCATCATTTCTGCACTGAGCTATGTGGGTTGGGCAAGCAGAGAAGCAGAATGGTCTTTTCTTGCCAAGGGATTTATAGCAGGCTGGCAGCAGACATGACAGTGCAGGGTAAGTGCAAGGGAAGTCCCAGTGGGAGTCATTAGAACAACAAAGAAGATGTGGTAACGTCTGGCAATTTGGGGATGGTCTATGAGGAGCCAGTGAAGCAGCTGAGCGTAGGCTGGGAGCAGCCAGCTAATGTTCAGTAAGCCTGCCCTAAATGAAACTTTTGCCTTTGTGAGGACATAGTCTCCTTCTGTGCCCATGTTCTTTGTCTCTGCAATGTGCCATCTCATCAAGGAGGACAGAGAGGCACAATGTCTGTCACATGTCTTCAGGCATCACTCAAAGATGGCAGAGTTAAGGTTGCAGGGCAGAGCTTGTATGTTCTGTAACTGTATTTCCTGGTTTTCACTGATTTAAGTGTGGGGACACTCAGTATTCTACAAGGCATTGCCACTCAGCCTCCACTGTTAGTTTTTGGGCTGGCAACTTTCCTTGGCTTTTGAGGAAGTAGTGATAGTGATGAGGCGTGATTGAGGGCACCTGTAAGTGTGGTTGTAAGAACATATTTTTCTCACAACACCTAACTGCAATTCAGTTATGAGCTTTCTCCATGCCCCTAGAAGGGCTGGGGGGCTGAGGAGGAGGGAAAGTGATAGCTGATAGGCTATGAACAGCAAGAGTGGCCTGGGGGAACTCCAGACAGTATTCCACTTCAGGGGCTAGTGCAGGGAGAAGGGTGTCTGCATAACCCTTTGCAGAAAAGGAGGTTAGCAGAGCTGCGAAGTTGCCCATGCAGCTCAGTGGATATTCTCTTTCCACATCCCAAAGTCTACCCCAGCTCTGTTGCAGAATACCAGTTTTCAGAACTATCTCCAAATTTTAGAGAATTTTGAAAATTAAAAGTAGCTCATATCTGAGGGCTGCATTTCAGAACCTCCTTGACCAAATGACCCCAAATTTGCAACACAATCTTTATCTTAGCTCATTTTGGCACACCAGTTTTCAAGATAGTCTCCCTATGCACATGGGTGTGAGAGCAATTTGAAGTTACAATCAGCTCTTTTTTGGAGGCTGTATCTAAGGTGCTTCTTGACAAAATGACCCTAAACTTCTACCACTGTTTCATCCCTTGGCTCTGCTGAGGCATACCACTTTTCAAAAAAAATCTGAGTATACATCTGGATGGCAGAGAAATAAAGTTCTTAATGAAAAAGCTCAGTATCCAGGGAAAAGCTTCCCAAAGGAATAGTTGTGCACAAAGTAGCCGTCATTCTCAAAAATCTGCCAACAGCAGGAGTTGAACTCACCTTGAGTATTGCTCAAGGTCAAAGGGTTGAACTTCTTGTCATGGGTGCTCCAATAACACTGATAGCAACTTACCTGTACACACAGTCCACAGCACATGTTCCACTCTCTGCAGCATGTTGCCCAGACTCTAGCTAGCCAGTTTGTAGTGGTTCTTGCTCTCCCAGAAGGGTTCTTGCTCTAGCCAGTTTTCTTGCTCTCCCAGAACAGCAGTGGATGTTGGGCATGAGCTGAGATCAAACCCCAGTGAGTGAGAGAATGACTTTATGATACTAAGATTGCAGCAGGGGTTCTGTCTAAAGCCAGTTTTTCCAGAACTGCTACAATCTGCATGCAGGCAGTTGACTAAGAAAAGTCAACTTCTTATGTGCCATTGAACACGTTACTTAAAGCACAGTCATCCTGAGACCTGCGTAGAGCATCACCCTCACCCCGAGAGGAAGGATGGGCTTGTATGTAAGGCCCTGCCCTGCTCAGGTGAGCTGGCTTCTCTTCCTGACATCATGGGATCTTGGCCAACTTTCCCTATCCTGTGGCTAGTTGAGTTCTCTGGGGGCTTCTGGTGCTGAGCATAGGATTCAGGAGACAATTTCATGGTTCCTGAGCTGGCAGTAAGTATGCCTGTGATCAGTAGTGCCACTAGAGTAGTGCGGGTTGGTTCGATGTCCTGGCTAGTGCAGAAAGACGGGCAGGTTTGATTAGGGAAGGGTGAGGTACTTCCAGATTCCCAATGCCTGTTGCTATCCCTGCAAGGACAGAGTGAAGGATGTGTGGCTGTGCGGTGTGGGAAGTGTCACTGAACGTTGCCAATCTGGGAAAAGGCCTGGGAACCAGAAGATCCAAAGGACAATAGCAGTTTAAAAAGGGACGCTCAGGAGAGGTGGTTGTTTGAGCATGGCTGAAGAAACTAGGCTTGCCCTAGCGCCCCATGAGGGGGATGTAGGGCTTCAGTCAAGACAGAGATGCATTTAGACTGTGTTTTTAAAACCCTTTTTCTGGACTGAGTTATTCCTACTGTTAAAATAAACATTACTTTGCTTTAAGCAGGCTGCCTGGGCCCCATATTCCCCGCTGGCGCCAGATGCCTGCATGGAAGAACTGCAGGTGTCTAAACTCAGTCAGACCTGGTGGATAAGCTCAGTTGATGCAAAGAGTGCTGCAGCCCAGGGCCTGCTCAAAGAGTGGGGGAGTTATGGAATTCTCCAGAGGGCCTGGCATATGAGGGGATGCACTAAGAGAGACCAATGAGTGGACAGAGCAGCAGCTAGCTCTGCAGCTGTAAGTTAGGAGCACAATTTCTCAGCAATTTGCTCACACACACAAAGGCAGCAGATCTGCAAAGCCCACCCCGTGGTCTCTCTGAGTTGAGGACATTAGGAATGTACAAGACCATGTCATCTTACATTATAAAAGGAAAGGTAGGGTCCTAGTCCTTTTCCTTGCAAACAGCCTTGAAAATGTAAACTGAAAAGTACGCTGATTGCTAGGGATGGAAGTTTTAGGCATTTGAGACTTAAAGTTCACGTTCTAAAGCTTTTTTCTGCAACCAGGAGGATTAGAAGCTAATTTTTCTTTTAAATGAAAGCCAAGATTCTGACAATCATATGGGTCCAGGAGTTGGGCCTATAAGAAAAACACCAGCTCTATCTCAAGCCTTACAATAATATCATGTGTTGGCAATGCTGACTTGTGCAACAGAAGGCTGAGCCATACACACACTATTCATGCAAAATGAGTCAGTTAAATTTGAGGCATAGAATCATAGAATATTAGAGTTGGAAGGGACCTCAGGAAGTCATCTAGTCCAACCCCCTGCTCAAAGAAGGACTAACCTCAACTGAATAATCCCAGCAAGGTTTTGTCAAGCCACAGCTTAAAAACCTCTAAAGATGGAGATTTCACCATCTCCCTAGGTAACCCATTCCAATGCTTCACCACCCTCCTGGTGAAAAAGTTTTTTCCAGTGTCCAACCTAGACCTCCCCCACTGCAACCTGAGACCATTGCTCCTTGTTCTGTCATCTGCCACCACTGAAAACAGCCTAGCTCCATCCTCCCTGGAACCCCCTTTCAGGTAGTTGACATAGGCCAATGACATAGGCCTTGAAATCTGGAGTGATCAAGATGGACAGGAGTCATTTAGGTTTGGGGGTGAATGGCGGATTGAGCCATCATTTCACAGAGCCAACTCTGACTGGCACTATAAAGTCAGCCTTGTATATTACTGTATATGGGACATGTTATTTTCATAGATGAAGAAGGGTGGATGCTAAACTGGTCCTCCCTCCAAACACTTCCATCCTTCAGCCAGTAAGTGGAGTTAAGCACAAGCTCCCTGTTGGGCAAGGTTTGCAGAGATGGAAATACTATACTTGACACCTGGCTGCAAGGAAGACAATTTGTGACTGCTTGTAATGAGGAATGTGGCAAGGGCCAGAGTTCACACGAAAGCTTCAGGGAAGAGGCTTGCTGGTGAGAATTTACATCCAGTGCAGGTCCCCATGACAAGTGAATATCAGAGCTATAATGAGTGATGACAGGCATGTTGTCGCTAATCTCAGGCACTGAAGCGTGTCAGGTCATGCTTTCAAGGCAGGACTCATGGAAAATATTTCCTTTTATTTTTCAAATACGCAAACTCTCCACCATTAAATTCCCTGAAACTCAAAGCATGAAGAAGCAGCTTTCAAGCATAAACACAGCCAACTTGTGTGCATGTTATAAACATATTATAAAGCAAGGGTTTCCAAGTGTCAGTTTCTTCCATCCCTGCATGCAGCCATGAACAGACAGGTCCCTGTTCCAGAAGTGGATCTACTGGGCAAAATTTTGGCTCCTGGAACAAACTGCCCATTTTACACATTTGCTCCTGTGTGTAAATCTGCTTTCTTCACAGCAAAATTTTGCCTTTGTCCTGGAAATTGTGTGTTTCTCTATTTTAACAAGCTGTGTATTGGCCAAGCAATTCTTCACATATTTAAAGCAGTGAACAAGCTCATTGTTGAGTCCCATACATTGCACACCTAATAGTTAGACACAGTACTACACTGCAATCAAATAGACACAGATACATACAAAAATAACTGGAAGGTCCTTATAGGAAGAAGCATCACTATGTAACAGAGACAGACCAGTTAGTATACCCACAATCTGTTGACAATAGGATTTCAACCACAAACACTTTCAATATCAAATTTTCAAGGACTGGTTTGCATTGGGGCAAAGCTAGATCTTTGAGATTGGAGGGAGTTGTTCAAAGTCCATTGTTTTCTTGGCTGGAGATGCTTAGTTTAGCCCACTCTGTGTAACAGAGACAAACACAACAGCATGGGTCCCTGGGATATGACTGGCATCCCACCGAAGAACTAGGTTCCACCCTCTCCATACATTGTGAAGTCCTAGCGATGCCCCCAGCTGCCATGGCACAAACTGAATATATGTATGGAGCTCCTTCCTCGGAAGGCTGGCGTGCCAGTGCCAAAATGACTTTGTGATGTGTCTGTTTTTAAGGATCCCTCCTTAGTTGGTTAACTGAGCTGAGCACCAGAATGGAGTATGCAGCCTTACAGAGACAGAGTTCTGTATGTCCAGCCTAGATTCACAAAGGTATTTAGGTGTCCAAGTCTGGGTGTAGGTTTCTATATTCTAGTTTTAGATTCCATTGAGATTCATAAAATTCCCACTGAACCCTGTAGGTGCCTACATTCACTTGGTGCCTAAGTTTTTTGCAATCAAACGTTCCCTTGGTGTCTGTGTTTCTGCCTTAGGGCATGTGCACTGCTGCCTCTCTAGGTGCTCAGGGCGCCTACTTACTGCCTAATCCTCAGAATGTTTCACACACCAAGGCAGTCAGGTGGTTCTCAATCCACTCAGCATCACACCACCTATGTATCTTTGTGAATCTATGCTCCCCTTTCTTCTGGAAGGAGCAGGAAGAACATGTAACTCTCTCTCTCTCTCTCTCTCTCTCTCTCTCTCTCTGTGTGTGTGTGAGAGAGAAAAAGAGAGAGAGAGAGAGGGGTACACACATTTCTGACAATTTTTTACCCTTTGAATATTGTAAACATAAAGGCTCATAATCTTAACGAGTTATTTAGTTGGCAACCTGAAAAAAGTCAGTGTTGGAGTGAAAAGTTATCAGGGTAAAAAGGATCTTTCTTCAGCTTGAATTTTGAAATTCCTCCTGTGAACCAGGTTTGCACTGGTTGATTGCAGGCCATTGGGCAGGTGCTGCTCCTTCACTAGTCTCATTCGTGAAGTTGGAAATGGCAAAAGGCAAGGCTGTAAGCATACTGCTTTGTGGGATCCATGCCACTCACATTGTATTAGTGCAGTGCAATGCATGGATCCTTTAGCACGACACATTTATGTATCTACTAACAAAACTGGGCAAATGAGAGCCACAGTGGGTTTTACCTTTTTCCTCCAAAACAAAACTAACTTTGGGAAAATGAGAAGAATTTCCTTTTTTTGTATGCTTTGGGTAAAAAGACCATTGTGGTACCTCTGATGCAGAATGCACATGCAATGCCTTGGTTACCCTCATTACCTCCTGAAAGCCATCCTCACCAAGTACATTCCTCCCTGGATTACAGATGTGAGAAATATTAGGGGTAGGAAAAAGCTGCCTGGACCCAACTTCCTGCCCATTTTTAAATGCTCCAGTTATTTTGCCAGAACATTCACTCCTTTTCCCCAGACACAAAACTAGGGGTCTCCTGACAGCAATGAATTACTGTATGTGCTTCAGCTGCCTTCCCTTCTCATCGGTTCTGTGTGTTTCTTACTTTCACTTGAATAAATCTGTCAAGTTTCGTACTTCCCCACCTCTCCTTTCCTGCCTCTGCACTGGGCAGGGGGCATGAAGGCTCATGAATTAAGAATTATAAACCACTTTCTGAGTCTGGGATGAAAGGTGCTAGCAAATTACTGACTCCTATGTCCCTAATGAATAGGTTTGGATACCATCACCAAAATGAAAAAATTGTATCTGGTGACAGAATGCAGATATTTAAGAGAGAGTAAATAGCCACTGGAACAGATTACCACAGATGGAGCAAGTCTCTGGATCCATGTTACAGGGTCGTCTTGTTAGCAAGTTGGACTCGCTCAGGTTTTAGTCTACACCTCCTCTGAGGCAGTCAACACAAGTTAAAAATATCACTGCTGTCAAGTGAAGGGTTAGGGTGGGGAGGGACAGGATTCACCTCAGGAGCAACACTCCTATTATAACTTGAGTTAATTTTGCAGTGAAGACAAGTCCTTAAAGTTTCTAAAGCAGGACTGGGCAGGATCTGCCCTCGCTCACTCATGGATTATGGGCTTGCAGCAGGAACCCACTGGTCATTGTCTAGCTTGTGTTTATGCAGGAAGTCAGATTAGTTTAAACTAGTGGTCTCTTGCAGCTCTAAAATTCATGCAATGTAATGCTGTTGTAAATCTCTGCTAGGATCATCTCAACAGCAGGATAAGCCTGGTTGCCTAACCTTTAATCCTATCTTAAATTCTTTGTCAATGTCTCTTGCAGGGACTGTGCCCAGAATTGCACCCAGGACCCCATCGGGCCTTATGCCGTTACAGAGCTGCACTCATTCTAGAGCCTCGTCTTCTGCTTGTACAGCTCACTACCTTGTGGGCCGTGTTATCACAGCCTCCCTGTCTGCACAGACTCAGGGAACGTGGAGTGTAACAAAAGTCACCATGAATCAAACATTCTTGCTTTTTGAAGTTTGGGTGAAGGCTTGGGAGGTGTCTTAATTTTGTCTCCAAAATTATTTCTAATGTGTAAAAATAAAATGAGTTTCTAGATTTAAAGGCCAGATGAGACCATTGTGATCATCTAGTACATCCTCCTGCATAACACAAGCCATAGATCTTTCCTGAATTAATTTCTGTTTGAGCTAGAGCAGAACTTTTAAATGAACGTCCAGTCTTGATTTAAAAATTGCCAGTGAGAAGCCACCACAAATCTTGGTAAATTGTTACAATGGTGAAATTAATGATTAACACGTTAACACATAATTCTGGTCTCTGCCTTTCCATAGTTAAGGCTTCAGCTAAATTTCCCATCTACACCAGGTGTACCAGGAGCTTAAGGAATGCTTGTAGTCCACCAAAAAAGCCTATAAATACCATGTGGACCAAGATCGCCAGGCTGCTCCAATTTGGCCATAGGGGAAAAGGTGTGGTGGTCTACCTAGAACCTTAAATTGAGCCAACTGTCTGTCAAACTGGACTATTAATATTGGACTCCTTCAAGATTACACAACAGGTGAACCCAGTGGCCTTCAGGTTACAGCTGCCCGAATCCTGGAAGATCCACCCTGTCACATCTCACTTTTAAACCCCTGCACTAAGAACCTGTATCCAAACTGTTGTGACCCACCACCCCAAAGAGTCCACAGACTCTTAATGAGTTTGAACAAAGCTTGGAATTCTTGGGAATGAGTTGAGAACATCCATGCCCCAGATCTGTTGTGAGAGTTCTATCAGAAGTTCCCTGAGAAACCAAGCCCTGAGGAGGTGCCCTCAAGGGGGACACTGTCAGGAATCAGGGCCTACAGCTGAACTGTCTCCAGACACCTAATGAGTGCAGCTGGCCTGTCATAAGCTGCCTAATTGGCTATACCACGTGATTGGTTGGAAGATTCAACAGAGAAGCCCAGCAGCAGTTCAGTGGCTGCTCAAAGCATTTGCCTACAGCTGAGATAGCTCCTGCGCCGTGTTTTCCCGGCCCTGCTCCTGCATTGGCCCCAGCCTTGTCTCACTCCAGATAACCTGGTCCTGACCCGCAGTTCCAATTCCTGACTTCTCACTTCAGCTCTGATCCTGGGCTCTGACTCCCGGCCTCTGACTCCAGCTCTGACCCTAACCTGCCCCAATCACTAGGCCTGAGTGCTGCTCCACCTATTAGGCATGGCTGCCATGTCCCAGTCACTCACACCCACCAAGATGAGTGCCCACAAAGCCTACTTGCTAAAGCACCACAGTGCTTGCCTCCAAGTTGCAGGACACCTGACATGCCCCTGGCAACCTGGGGCTTTGGTGTGCTGGGCAGCTACAACTGCCTCTGCTGGGAACTTCAGGACAAGGAACCTTCTTTTAAAAGAACAAAGAGGACAGTTACTTACCTCGTAACTGTTGTTCTTCGAGATGTGTTGCTCCCGTACATTCTAAATTAGGTGTATGCACGCCGCATGCACCGGTGCCAGAAATCCTTTTCCCCTACTAGCATCTGTAGGGCTGGCTCTAGCACACTCTGCAATGGCGCACATATGCGCTTGTATATAGATGATTGCAACACCGCCTTTACAAAATCACATCATCCAGAGCTTGCCGCGTGATGGCATAGTGGGATGCAAATGTATGGACCGAAGACCATGTAGCAGCTTTGCAAATATCCTCTATGGGTATGTGAGCCAGAAACACCATGGAGGAAACTTGCACTCTCGTCAAGTGGGCTGATATTAGCACTGGAGGTGTTACTCCTGCCTGCTCATAGCAGGCCCGGATGCAGACCATGATCCACGACAAAATATGTTGCGCAGAGATCAGGCTGCCTTTCATACGATTCACAATTGCTACAAAGAGTTGGGTTGAGCATCAGATGTGTTTAGTCTTGTCCAAGTAGAACACCAGAGCCCTTCTCACATCCAGGGAATGGAGATCTCTCTCTTCACTTGACCTGTGCGGTTTCTGATAGAAGACTGTAAAAAGATTTCCTGGTTCACGTGGAAGCAGACCACTTTCGGCAAGAACGCGGGCTGCGGGTGTAATTGGACCTTGTCTTTGTAAAAAACTGTATAAGGGGGCTCTGACATCAGGGCCCTAATTTCTGACATCCTCCTTGCCGAAGTGATGGCTATCAGAAAGACCACTTTCCAAGATACGTGCATGAGTGAACACAACAACAGGAGCTCAAAGGGGGGCCCTGTCAATTTATAGAGGACAAAGTTCAGATCCCATTGGGGAACCGGATCGCTGACTAGTGGGAAGAGTCTCTCTAACCCTTTCAGGAAATGTGCCACCATCTCATGAGAGAAAGCCGCTCTACCTTGGATGGGAGGGTGAAACATCGAAATTACCACCAAACGGACCTTAACTCATGAAGAAAACAGGTCTTCCTGCTTCAGGTGCAACAGATAGTCCAAAATCACTGCACGGATGCTTTCACTGGGGAAATGTTCTGGTCTTCCATCCAATGCATAAAGTGCTCTGAAAGATGTCCTCGAGGACGGCTTCCTACTCTCCATTAGGACTTCTTGGACCTGAGCTGAACAGAGTCGCTCCTCCACACTCAGCCATGCAGCTTCCATGCCATCAGGTCCAGGGAGGCAAGGTCTGGATGAAGTAGTAGACCTTTGTCCTGGGACATGAGGCCCGGCCATAGTGGGAGCTTCCATGGAAGGGCCACTTACAGTTCCATCAGCGTGCTATACCAATGTTGACGTGCCCACGCTGGGGCTACCAGGATGACTTGCACCATGTCCCTCTTGATTTTTATGAGGACCTTGTGCAACCGTGGAGTCAGAGGAAAAGCATACATGAGGTGACCTGGAGGAGCAACACGTCAGTCAAGGAAGCATTGTCGACCCTTTGAAAGGAGCAAAACAGGTTGCATTTTCTGTTCTCCAAGGTGATGAAGTGCCCCACCTCCGGAAGACAGAACTCATCATCTCCAGATGAAACAACCACTCATAGTGAGAGAAAAAGGACCTGCTTAGGTGATCCGCCAAAGCGTGCTTGGCCCCGGTAAAGTGTACCACTTCTAACTGGATGCCGTGGCCCACACAGAAATCCCGAAGTTGCAAGGCCTCCCGGCAGAGGGCTGATGATCTGGCCTTCCCACCCCCCGCTGTTTATGTACTACATTGTCACCATATTGTCCATAAGAACTTGCACGAGCTTGTTGGAGCATTGGGGAAGGAATACTTCACATGTCAGGTGCACCACTCTGTGCTCTTTTACACTGATGTGCAGAGTTATTTTGTCTTTGGACCAGAGACGCTGAATCTGCACTGCTCCCAGGTATGCTCCCCAACCCAAATCTGACACATCCGATACCAGTGACAGCGATAGTGTCTGGTCCATGATGGTACTCCCGCCAACACATGTTGGGGTTCTGTCCACTAGGCTATGGAAGTAAGTATCCGTGGAGGGATGGTGAATATCCTGTCCAGGGAGTACACCAATGCTAGCCACATCTGAAGAAGTCTTAGATGCAACCGGGCATTCCAGACCACATAGGTACAGGCCACTATATGCCCCAGAAGGCTGAAGCATACCCTTGCTTTAGTAAGAGGGTGGGCTGACAGGCTGGCTATGAGATCTGAAATAGCTCAAAACCTGGCCTCTGGCAGGAATGCCTTTGCTTAAACAGAGTCTAAGAGTGCCTCTCTGCACTGGTCTGAGCATTAACTTCCGCTCGTTTATCAGTAGGCCAAGAGCTAGATAGGCGTTCCGCAATACCTCTGTTCCATGTTGTACTTGCTGCTTTGACCAGTCCCGAATGAGCCAGTCATTCAGCACAGGAAGACCTGTAAGCCTCGCTGCCGGAGGTATGCTGCTACCACAGCCAATCACATAAATAAGAAGAAAACAAAGAAAGAAGAAGTGGGGCCGC
>ML675700.1:287472-361472 GCA_007922155.1 Mesoclemmys tuberculata | reverse complement strand
TTCTGACCTATGAGTCTATGAGTCTATGAGTCTATGAGTCTATAATCACTTGGTGAACACACGAGGTGCCATGGATAGGCTGAAGGTGAGCACCGTGAACTGAAAATGCTGATTGCCCAGCATAAAGCGGAAAAATCTCCTGTGCCCTGGGAAAATGGAAATACGCATCTTGCAGGTTGAGAGAGGTGTACCAGTAGCCTGGATCCAGAAAGGGTATAGTGGTAGCCAGGGAGACTATGCAGAACTTCAACTTCCTGAGATATTTGTTAAGGTTTCGCAAGTCCAATATGAGTCTGAGTCCTCCTTTTGCCTTTGGGATCAGAAAATAGTGAGAATAGCTCTTCTAGCTCTTGAGGAACTTCTTCCACCACACCGACCCTCAAGAATGCGGCAACCTCCTGAGCGAGAAGCTGTTTGTGAGAGGGGTCCCTGAAGAGGGACGGGAGGGGTGAGTGGTGGGGTTGGAGGGAGGGAGGAAAACTGGAGGGTGTAGCCTATAGCTATTGTGCTCAACACCCAAGGGTCCAATGTTCTAGCTGATCAGGCTGGGAGGAACGGGGAGAGTCAAGAAGAGAAGAGTTTGGAGATTGGATCCATGGCCCTGGCTGGTAAGCCGCCCACAAGTGTACCCTCAAAAGGTACACTTTCCCTTTGAGGAGTGGTGGCTAGAGCCTGACTGGTGAGCGGGGGCTGGTGGGCGGCCCTGGTGGTGCTTAAATCCTTTATTCTTTTTTCTGTAGGGTTCGTCTCGATGATGACCCCAGGATCTCTACAACTGGTATGGCTGAAAACGTTTCCAGGAGGAGGAAGGCATGTACAGGCCCAGGGAACGTAGCATGGCCTGCAAGTTTTTTAGCCCATGTAACTCTGAGTCTGTTTGGTCGGCAAACAATGTTACCCCATCAAAAGATAAGTCTTGTATGGACTGTTGGTCTTCAGTGGAAAGGCCCAAGGACTGTAGCCAGGATGCCTTTCTCATAGAGATTGCAGAGGCCATGGCCCTTGCTGCTGAGTCTGCTGTATCAGAAGCTGCCTGCAAGGATGCCTTGGCTACTGCCATTCCCTCCTCCAGGATCGCTTCGAACTCTCATCTGGCAGACTGCGGCAAGGGTTCCAGGAACTTATTGGGGGACTGCCAGATGTTATAGTGGTATTGCACCAATAACGCCTGCTGGTAGGCCACTCAGTTGCAGATCCGTTGAATAAACTTTATGGCAAAGAGATCTAACTTCTTTGCCTCTTTATTTTTTGGCGTAGACCCCATTTGGTCCTGTCTGTCGTGTTCATTTGCCGCCATGACCATAGAATCACAGAATCATAGAATATTAGAGTTGGAAGGGACCTCAGGACATCATTTAGTCCAACCCCCTGCTCAAAGAAGGACTCTCAGCTAAATAATCCCAGCCAGGGTTTTGTAAAGCCGCATCTTAAAAACCTCTAACAATGGAGATGCCACCACCTCCCTAGGTAACCCATGCCAATGTTTCACCACCCTCCGAGTGAAAAACTTTTTCCTAATGTCCAACCTAGACTTCCCCCATTGCAACTTGAGACTGTTGCTCTTGGTTCTGTCATCAACCACTACTGAAAACAGCCTAGCTCCATCCTCCCTGGAACTCCCTTTCAGGTAGTTGAAGGCTGCTATCAAATCCCCTCTCGTTCTTCTCTCCTGCAGACTAAACAGGCCTAGTTCCCTCAGCCTCTCCTCATAAGTCTTGTGCTCCAGCCCCCTTATCATTTTTGTTGCCTTCTGCTGGACTCTTTCCAACTTGTCCACATCCTTTTTGTAGTGGGGGGCCCAAAACTGGACACAATACTCCAAATGCAGCCTCACCAATGCCGAATAGAGGGGAATAATCACTTCCCATGATCTGCTGGCAATGATCCCACTAATGCAGCCCAATATGCCAATAGCCTTCTTGGCAGCCAGGGCACACTGTTGACTCATAGCCAGCTTCTTATCCACTGTAACTCCCACATCCTTTTCTGCAGAACTGCTGCCTAGCTCGACGGTCCCCAGTCTGTAGCTGTGCATGGGATTCTTCCGTCCTAAGTGCAGGACTCATCCTTGTTGAACCTCATCAGATTTCTTTTGGCCCAATCCTCCAATTTGTTTAGGTCCTTCTGTTTCCTATCCCTCCCTTCCAGGGTATCTACCACTCCCCCTAGCTTAGTATCATCTGCAAACTTGCTGAGGGTGCAATCTACCCCATCCTCCAGATCATTAATGAAGACGTTGAACAAAACCAGCCTCAGAACCGACCCCGGGGCACTCCACTTATGACCAGCTGCCAGCTAGACATGGAGCCATTGATCACTACTCGTTGAGCCCTATGCTCTAGCCAGTTCTCTACGCATTTTATAGTCCACCAGCGACCCTAGTGAGGGGTGAGTGTACAAGCCTCTTGCCAGAACGTAGTACTTTTTTTCCACACATTTGGACGTGGGGGGCAGCAAAGCTGGGGTCTGCCACAGTGCCTTGGCCAGTGTCATAACCCGCTCATGTACTGGAAGGGCTATCCTGGAGGGAGCTGCTGATGCTAGCACACCAGAGAAGTCATCAGCTGACTCCTTGAGTTCCTCAGCTTTGAGTCCCAGGTTACTCGCCACTCGTTTCAGTAAATCCTGGTGGGCCCTGAAGTCATCCAATGGGGCCGATGTGGAGGGGACTGCCACTGCCTCATCCAGGGAGGAGGAAGACGAGGCTTGTCCCTGGGTGGGTGCTCTCTCCCATTCTTTAGACAGGGGAGTCCCTGAGCGGCCCATTGATGAAGCCCCTTCTTACTCTGAAGCCACATATGAATCCGATGCTGCTCCCTGGGTCACGGAAGCACATGGCACCAAGACACCAAGGCTGCAGTGCTGTAGGCTGAGAGAACCCCTATGGGTTCCAGAACTGCCAGAGCCCTTGCCACTGCCCCTGAGGTCAGGGACCCATCTCAGGTGGATTAGTGAAGCCCTCGGTGCCAGTGGGGTGAGCAGCCCGATGCGGGTCTCGCTAGTGCCCTGCCTTCATAGCTGGCTTCAGTGCCAGTGATCGTCCCCTTTCCTTCTGGCTCTTCCTTGAGCACTTCTTCAGTACCGGGGACTTTGACCAGTGCCGGATGGACTCCGAGTCTGTAGATGCATTCCTTGTTGACCCATCGTGCTCGGTGCCAACTCCAACCTCGGCTCTGATGCCAATGTAAGGGCCAACACCATCAAAATTGCTTTTAGCCTAATGTCTCTGTCCTTACGCATTCAAGGATGAAAACCTTTGCAGATCTTGAACTTTTCTCGAATGTGTGCCTCACCCAAGTACTTTAAACACCTTAGGATGAGGGTCACACAGGGGCATTGGTTTTTCGCAGGAACTGCAGGGTTTAAACCCCAGGGACCAGGGCATACCCCAATCCTGGGTAAACGTCAGCTACAGTACGGTAACTATATACACTGATTAAAAAAAGAATCACTAGGAGAACAGTTGCTTGCATGAGCAAGAGAGTATTCCAACACCGTCACTGGCAGCAAGAAGGAACTGAGAGAGGGGGGCTGGCAGTGCCCTATAGACGAGCACATATGCACACCACTGCAGAGGGTGCTAGAGTCAGCCCTAGAGATACAACTAGGGGGAAAAAATTTCCGGCACCAGTGCATGTGGCTCACATACACCTAATTCAGAAAAGACATGAGCAAGCACTCAAATAAGAACTATTTTTACAGGCTGTAAAACTGCACGGGACCTGAAGCTTGGAGTTTTCTGCTGTCACTTTGCTTTCCTGTAATAACCAGCATTCTTTGGGGAAAAGCCACTGCTGATTACCTCACTCAACAGTTTTTGCTGAGTAAATACAACAGCTCCTCCCCCACACACACTCCAATTTCCTGAGCTTTACATTTTTCATTCTGTTTTTCACTAATAATCTGCTGGACCATCACAGTTCAAAGAAATCCTGGCTGGCCCTTAATTCTGACCATCAGGGGCCAGGATACCTTTCGGCCAAACAGTTACTTCTACTAATGGCCAAACCTTAGCAGATTTCAAAATTTGCTTCACTTCAGATAAAGTTTAGTAGTTCCACACCTGAGTATCTCTGAACCCTCCTGGTCTGGAAACAGTGAAAATCTGATAAGAACAGGCTCTCTCATGACAGCACAACAGCACCCTGATTTCTGATGGATCAGGACTGCTGTCAGAATAACCTCCCACCACAGCCCCTCGGCCCTTTTTTCAGGTCTCAGCTGGTGAAGACTTACAGGAAAAGGAAAACAAAGTTACTCAATATCTGGCAAAACTCAGTGAAGGCGAAGGCTGCAATTGGCTCTTTATCTGTGCTGATTTGCCCACCTCTAGCAGCTTCCTTGTTCTTCCAGCCTGACCCATATTCTCAGGTATCATCATGAAATGAAAAGTCAGAACATCCATATTGCCCACAGCCCTCCACCCCTTACCAGCCATGGCCCTGATATCTGCCTGTCACAGTGTTGCCAGGATATTGCATGAGACAGACCCTCGGGAACCACCAGCTGCTATGATATAACTGCTCTAGTCCTACATAAATATAATTGCCACTTGAAAAGTTGGGGAGTCCTTCTGGGGGCTACCCTGTGATTCCTTGTGTGCCCCATGCTAACATTCTCCATGTAAACCGGATTCCCACTGGTGATCCCCTGGTCCAAGGAGTCTGAACCGCTGTGCGTCTCTGCTGGATGACAAGCCATGAAAAATACTGTGGCAACGCTTTTATGCAGCCATAGTGCCAGTCAAATCACTGCTCTAGCTCCAGTGATTGGCTTGGCTAGTGCTTTAGCTCAGAGCCAGTGGAGTCACTAGGCCAACCCTGCCTTTGCATGTAACATAGTCACTCCAGTGATTCGTGGATCCCAATAGGAACTGGGAAGCCAGGACTTCACAAGAAAAATCATGCTGTATAGTGACAGGGACGTACCATGGAAGCAACCAGACCCTAGCTGCATACTGCAAAATACCCACCAATTCTAGGGAGCCAGGTGCTGCCTGTTATCTTGGTCCTCAACCCTTCACATGCCAACCTTGCAAGAAAGGCAGATAAAAATTCGAAGAAAGATGCTAATGAAGCACGTGGTGCGTCAGACAACGTCTAGAAATGTGAGACAGAGGCTGTTCCAGGCATCTGCCGCCAAGTGCAGAGAAGGAACAGTAACTAATCTAAACACGAGCATCCTCCCACTCCAAGTCTCATCCAGGGCAGGGCATGGGCCACAAAAACCCAACCTCTCAATCCTGCTTTTCTTACAGGAGGGTCACAATGAACAACCAACTCTCTAGGTAAGGAAAGGCTTAAGTCATTTTCTCTTTAGCTTAGGTTTAAAAGAGGCTGGGTAGGGAGGCTGCATGTGGAAATGTGGGAAAGGGAGGAAGGGAGGAGAGTTTGGGTGGATCTTTCACCACCTCCCACTGCTGAGAGGTTTGTTTTCCAGTCTTGACCTTTTTGAAGGCTCAGTGTGAAAGCTGCTCCTTGGTGTCACATGATTGTCTCGCTGCGGTGCTTGCGGGCATCATTTGCCTGATAGATCAGGTGGTAGGGTTTCTCGTTCTCCTCAATCACAGAGTTACCAAGCTCGCAGTCCTGTGCGTCTAGCTCATGTCGAGACAGGTGCTCCACAATGCCAGCTCCCAGGGAATCCCCCAGCACATTGGTGGTGGTTCTCAGACGGTCCCTGGAAAGCAGCAGAGAAGAGTCACCAGGGGCAGCTCCTCAACATAGCCCCAGGCAAAACAGGCTGAAACTTTTAGGAAAACGTTTTGTTACCAAAGCGGGCTGAAAAATGTAATAATTTCAACCAAAACATTCATGTTTTCACAAACATTTTCATGAAAATGTGCCCCATTTTTTAAACAGCTCTAGTGACTGATGCTTTAGACAGAAAATGAAATTTGTGCTGAAAATCTTCCCAAGGCAGCTCTAGGCAGCAATGGAATAGCTTCCCAGGACTAGGGCAGAAGGTCCCTGGCTTGGGACATCTGAAGTACAGTTTGACTCAGAAAATTGATTTTAAAACAGTTCCTTCTTACTCAGTTTATCTGCTCCCTCCTGCCACTTACACCTGTATCACTCCACTGATTGCAAAGGAGTTGCTCTCAAGTTACGACTGGTGTGATAGGAAAATCAGGCTCTGGTCATTGGTCTCAGTTCTAGTGCCTTTAGCATCTCAAATAACTTGTGTCTGTTCTTCATTTGGCAGAATCAGCTGGGCTGAGACAGACTGAGCTAAAGTCTGGCATCAACAGGACTTTCCGTCACGTCACTTGTGCAATCCCAGGAAAGCACCGGGGCTGCACAGCTGTTCTGGAGGGCTAATCTGGTCTGCAGAGCCTTGTCTACAGGTGATGGTGCTCAGAGCTGGACTCTCAGTGTCCTGGCTGAATTGGCAGGACTGGCAGCTGGCTTTAGATTCAGAATCACTGAAAGACAAACAACGACCCCCTACCTGCCCAAGCTGTCTTATGGATATACTCCTCTGAGCAGAGCTGTGCTTTAACACAAGCCTGAACAACACCAAACACACAAACTGCCCCTCCCACGAGAGTTTGACATAATCTGATCTGATTAAAAATCATTTCCCACCGAATTGCTCTGGGTTCTTTGTTGGTATCTGTTATGTTGTCATTTTACTTATTCACAGACACACACAGAAGGTCATTGTGAAATAGTTACAGGTGGCCACAGACAAAATACACCTAACACAAACCCCGAGTGAGGAGCGAAGTCACCAATAATGGTATGCGCCATTGGCATGTGTGTGAGCACCACCTCTATCCCAGAATGCTCCAGGATGGCAGTCTCGTACCCCACATGCACTGTCACCAAGAGGACCGATTTTTCACTGTTTCACCTTCAGCTCCTACAGCTGATCAAATTATACCAATGTTAACTCCTCCAGGTCTGTTGGCTGTGGGAGGCACATCTGGGCAGAAGTCATTTGTCTTTTAACTTGTTCTGCTTGCTTGTCATTCTTCTGAACCCAGCCATACCCCTTCCCCCCCTTGCCATCTCTGCTGGTGGCAGCCAGCTTGTCCCTGCTGATGCTAGTGGGTATCATGTGTTCTGCGATCAGGGGGTGGGCTAGACATGCTGCCCAGCTATCCTAGCACCCGTTCAGGAATTAAAGGGATGAAAACTGATAGTTGACAAGCAGAGAGTGGATCATGCCTGTGTCCTGTTCAGACATGACAACGCCTTGCTGCAGAGATGGCACTGTATTTGGGGATAGAAGGCTGGACTCCCTCTGAGGGAAAGTTAAGATTGTGCCATGTGGGGTCTGGTAATTGTGGTAGTGAAAAGGTGTGCATCTCGGGGGGGGGGGGGAGAGGGTAAGCACTGCTAGATGATTTAACTTTTAAATTCCTTGCATTTGTAGTTCTTTGTCAGATAACTTGCATGTGTGGCAACTGTAATTGCTTCACAACAAAAGGTTTTGTGTTGTAATTGCCTAGTTTGTTGTAATGTTTAAGCATTGTGTGATCTGAGTGGGCCTAGAGTTGTACAAGGGCATGGGTTCAGAGAAGACTAGACCGGAGTGATGGGCCTGTGCTGAGATGTCCATACAGGCAGGAGGGGAATGACTCCAGAACGTGCTAACCCTGTGCTGGATGACCCCTACAGACACCTGAGCAGCAGCCGACACCTCTCTTGCTCAAAGCCATCCCTGGGAAGCAGTGAGCAGAGAAAGCTTTAATACTCAAGTACCCCAAGGAAAGGAACAAAGGCAGGGTGCTGCAGCATGACCCTGGCCACGAGGGGGTGCTCCAGAGGCAGTGGACACAGTGCAATACTTTAAACACAACAGCCCACGCAATTTCACCAGCCTGAGAGCCTCAGCCAGGGATGTACTTTCTGCCACTCGCCCTCTGCCATCCATCTGCGGCCCTGGCCACTTTCCTTCTTACCAACACAATCCTGGAACTGGGAGCTGCTCTTTCTGGGTCTGAAAGTGTTAATGTTTAATGCCCACAGTTATTAATAGGTTATATGTGCGCAACAGTTAGCGTGATCACTTCTGTCTACGTCACAGTGACTACGGCCATCCCAGATATTGCTGCTGTCTGCCAGGGTCCCACTCCTGCCCCTGGGGCGGCCCTGTGCCCCCTCAAGACACAATTCCTTTCCCGGCTCCTGGGTGCAAGCCTGCCCCTAATGCAGGCCTGCGCATTTAGGGAAAACCTGGCCCTGAAGCTCTAGGAAAAGTTTTTAAGACTCTGCCAGTTCAGCGCAAATGCCACCTCCTCCGCTCAGTGAGCAGCTGTCACTGGGGCGTGGGGTCTCCGGACTTCGTGCTGAGCAGCCCTGCTGATATAAGGTGGTCCTAGAGCACTGAGCTGCTTCGACCAGGACTGGCACAGCAGACTCCAGTGCGCCGCAGGAAGGAGCTGGCTCTGTCGCTAGAGCAGCGCGTGCCATCGTGCAGGGGACTTACAGAAACCAGTCCACGGCGATGATGAGCGTGATATCCTCCGTCGGCAGTCCCACTGACGTCAACACGATCATCATGGTCACCAGGCCCGCCTGGGGGATGCCTGCGGCTCCAATGCTGGCTGCAGTGGCCGTGATGCTGGCAAGGACAGGGAGCACAGCTTTCAGCAGGAGAAAGAGGGGTAGGGGCACATGTAATTAGGGCCCACTCCTGCCCCCACTGAGCCCTCGGGACTTTTGCCTTTGTTATCACTGGAGCAGGTTCAAGCCCCAAATTTCACCAAATTTCAATGGGAAGTTATGGCCAGAGTTATGGAGGTCAGAACTGATGATCAAAATGGACCACTCTGGCCTTGTATCTGTGAATCTATAATATTAAAGAGCTCTCTGATACCAGAAATCTTCTCCCCATGTAGGAACTTACAAACTGGGATCAAGTCCCCTCTTAACCTTCTCTTTGATAAGCTAAATAGATTGAGCTTCTTTAGTCTTTCACTGTTCTACACACCTCCAACCATTCTTGTAGCTCTGCTCTGAACCTTTTTCAATTTTTCAACATCCTTTTTGAGGCATTGAGGTCAGGGCTGGACACAATATCCAGTAATGATCTCGTCAGCGTTGTATGAAGAGGTAATACGGCCTCTCTGTCCCTACCCAATGTTCCCAGTTATACGGCCAAATAAGCTGTGATATCTGCATCTGCTGAGTAATGACTTACCTGAACATTCAGTGTTAAGAGGTAAAGGAACGGTTGGTAAGAACTAGGAGCAGTAGAAATGCTGAGGGTCACCACCAGGCGGCCTCCTATTATCTGGGAAGGTTTCCTTCTATGGGTGTGTCTACAGGGCCATTAGACACCCACAGCAGGCCTGTGCCAGCTGATTGGGGTGCTGCAGGGCCCTAGATCCTGGACTCCAGCCAAAGCCCAGAAGTCTATACTGCAATTAAACAGCTCCTGAGCCCAAGCCTGCGAGCCTGAGTCAGCTGGCACAGGGCAGCCACAGGTGTCTAACCGCAGTGCAGACAGACCTTAAAGGGTCCCGACTTTGAAGGCAGACCCTGCCTGGGAGCAGTTACCCTGGCTTCAGGTTATAGTTACAGGGTGAGGAATGGCTCAGACGGGACTTATGGACAGAGCCTGGCCACCAGCTGGCAGCTCTTCGATTGCAAACATGCAGCCTGCAAGGGGATGGAGCCAGGACCTTTGGTGCAGAGTTAAACTCCACTGCTCACATCCTGGTGCTATTTCATCCCATTCTACACCGGTGCCAGCAGGGAGATTGAGGCTCCTCTTTGCAAGTTCACAGGGAGTCTGGCCCCATGGTTTTGGCTCTTCCAGGCCTCGTAATACAAGTGCCAATGACAGGGAGCAAAAGAAACGTGAGACGCAAAGTCACTGGCAGGTGCAGCTGGGGCTTGCTGGGTCAGGAATTGGCATTGCCTCTCCCTCTGTCCCCAACACTTGATGAGATGGATCTTGGGCACAGAAGCCCTGTGATGGGGATATCGACCTGCACTGGCGAGGTGAGGGTCGATGAACTACAGCAGGACTTCATTTGGGGGGGCCAGGTCGGAACATCAAAGATTGGGATAATTTGGAAAACGGGAATGTGCGAAGCTGCAGAGCATCTAGCAGCCACAGGAGAGATTGCCCGTGTCTGGCTCTGTCACTGGTTGTCGGACAGCTGGATAAAGGGGCTCCGCCATGCTTGATGCACCTCACCTCTACTGGCCATGCTCCCCATGGCTGGAGCATTCCAAAGGGAGGAGAGCAGGTGGGCTCCATGCCACCAGGACCAAACCTCGTTGCCCAGGCACGGGAGGCCCTGACAACTCGCTGTCGCCACCAGAAGAGACTCCAGAGACGGACCAGAGAGGAAGATAGGAAAACAGCCAGTACAAGCCATGACAATGCTGGAGGGACCGGAACAAGGGTAGGAAGTGACTCAGGGAACATGCTAAAGGGTACCAGACTCTAGGCCCCGCCCAGGGGCTACTGTTTTGAAGGGCCCTGGGTAGAGCGGGCCTGGGATCCTCTATCCAGCTTCAACACTCCCCGAACTGTAACTGCTAGGGGAAGTGGCCCTTGGACTCTTGCCATTGGGTATCATACCCAGAGTGTTGCCATTAGGTGGTACTGCCGGTCAGGAGCACACAGTCACTCCCACAACAAGCCACAAGGAGAACACAATACCACAACCCACTCAGACCCCAGCCTTCCGTGATGGGACTGCATGGAACAACTTAGCCCCTTGGAGTCAAACTCCCAGCCCCTGCCATGGGGGAAGAATCCTCCTGCAGACTCTGAGGGAGGCAGGATTTCATCCAGGCATTTCTCCCACGCTCAGCTCTAGTGCAGACCTGTCACCACAGAGCCAGTGTCACCCAAAGAGGCAGTCAGCGTGAGTAACAAATTCAGTGCATCACAAGGGTGCTCAAATCCCATCAGCCACAGCCTTGCCAGCTCTCTGGCCTCAGTCATGAGCAGGCGGCCCAGGAGTGGCCATGCACCCAAGTTGCTTCCTGCACCCACACTCCGGTCTCTTGTGTCCCAGTAGCATCACATGCCTCCCTTGCAGTGACACGTGTCAAATGGAGATTTCAGGACTCTGGGGGAATGGGAGGCCAGCTTCTCCCCTCTGCTCATCTCCAGCCAATCCACACCGTACTGCTCTAGGAAGCACAGGAGGAACAGGGTGGCGATTCAGAGAACGGGGAAAGGGATGAGCTGGGTGTGGTCTCTGGTGGAGACTCACTTGTCCCAGTTGCCGTTTGAGGGGCTGTTGTTTTCAGTCACGGAGCGTTCAGCTCAGTGCTGTGCCCTCTACAAGCCAGCACTGATGGGAGCCCCGAAATCCGAAATCTGTGCATGTGAGCAGGGAGGATAGTCAGTGCGGGAACCAATGCCAGTGTCAGGCTTGTAGCAAAAGGAAGCTCTCAGGAACGGGCTTGAAAAACACCTGACAGAGATCTCAACAGGATGCTTTTGTGGCTCAATTGCTGAGCAACGGCTCTTCTGCTGGAGTCATCGTGAGCAAGAGGTGGCCAGCACCCACAGAGTCAGGCCAGGAATTTGTAGAAATCCCAGGATCTCCCAGCCAGCCTGATTTACCAGGAGAAATTACAGCACCCTCTGGGAGAGCACAGTCAATCCCAACCCCAAAGCATCCCACTGGGGGCATCCAACATCTTACTGTGCCAGTGCAAGCCCACCTGCTGTTTGCATCGTCCCTCGCTATCTCTGCATGCTCTGGGGGTCCTGAGACCCGAGATTCTCAAGCTGCAGTTTGGGGTTTGCAAAACTAGTCTGAGCTTTTCCCCCGTTTCACAGATAATGTTGGTTAGGGAAGTTCAGATAACAGCCTGCTTGCCTAGTGCAGTCATTACCTAGCAGAGACCAGTGGGGGAGAGAACAGCCATTATTGGGGAGAGACATGCTGTCGAGCTATAGAGCTCTTCTCCCGCCTGGCCCAGCTCATCTCTTTCCCTGACAGTCCAATAAAAGATATTACCTGCCCCGCCTTGTCTTCTTACTAGCGGGGACCAGCCTGGCTCCACCAGCCCCGGCTGCCAACATCCATTCCATGGGTCCCTGGCAGAGACCCCCACCCCACCCCAGCTCCCAGCTCAGTCTGCTGACCATGGCAACAGCCTTTCTGGAGCCCTGGAGAACTAGCTGTGGGGCAGCTGATCTTTGTGTAGGGACAGAACTTCCCCCCAGCACACAGCTGGCACCAGTGGGGCTGCTCCAGACGGAATCTGTGCTGCCTCCAGGCCCTCCGAGCACCCTGACCTGCTGCCTGAACTCCTGCTCCACAGGCCCAGGCTGCTCGGTCCCAGCCCTACCCCACCTGGCGCGCACGGACGTCACCTGATGGTGATGATTTGCCCGAAGTCGAGCTCATAGTTGTTGACCTGCGCGATGAAGATGGCTGCCAGGGCCTCGTACAGAGCCGTGCCATCCATGTTGATGGTCGCTCCCACTGGCAGAACGAACCTGGTGATGCGCCTGTCCACCCCATTGTTTTCTTCCAAGCACCTGAATGTGATGGGGAGCGTGGCCGAGCTGCAAGGAAACCGCATCCTGCATGAAAACCACACCCAACCTCGTGATAAGGAGGGGCGGTTCATGACACCACTCCCTCAGTGACGGGCCCAGGAACTCGGGGAGCCCTGCCTGGCCTGAGCTGGGGGAAAGGACCAAGGGTCTGTCCCCTGCCATTGCACCTCAAAGCACCGCTGTGAAGAGCGTCCGTATTGTAGAGTGTGGCCCAGAAGTGGGAAGGGACTTAGCCGAGGTGACATGGAGAGTTAAGCTCAGAGCCAAGAGCAGAACCCAAGTTTTCTGACTCGCAGAGCTCTAACCACTAGGCCATGCTGCCTTCCGCTAGCAAATAGCCAAGGCCACACTCTCCAGCATGCTTGGCCCTTCCCTGGTTTGTTATTTTCCCGCCTCTCTGCTTCCTTGCCTTGCAAAGTGTGGAGGGCGGGGGAGGTCATGGCAGGCCAGCAGTGGGGCAGCCGGGGCTGCTGGGAATGGGTGCGGGCTGGGGCATTCTGCAGCTGCCTCTGTGCAGTCCTGCTGCTGGTGTGAGTGGTGGTGTCAGGCCAGGAGCACGGCCCAGCCAGGGACCCCAGCAAGGCATTGTACTGCAGGCACTGTCCTCAGCCTTCTCCCCCGGCCTTGAGGAAGGACAGATGGCGTGTGGGTGTGTATATGTGAGACTGTGACAGTGTGTGCGAGTGTGACAGTGCGAGTGTGCACGAGCGTGTGTAACTGTATGTGAGTGTGTGCATGTGTGACTGTGTTTGTGTGTGAGAGCATGGGAGTGCACGTGTGTAATAGTGTGAGCGTGTGTGAGCGGCAGGCTGAGCAGTCCCCCAGCCAGGCCAGTGGTATGTGAGTGTGGGTCTGAGCCCCCAGCTCTCCTGTCACAGACCCCGTGGACGGCCGGGACAGACACCAAAGCCAACCTGCCCTCATGATCACAGCCCTCCTCCAGGGCCCAGCAAGTGCTGGGGAGTCTTTCCATTGACTCTGCTGGGCCTTGGCCTGGGCTGTAGGGAAGCAGCTGGGAACCCCAGCCCGTGGCCTGGGCGCTCAGCACCCACTGACAATGGGAGCGTCTGGGAACAGGATCCGCGTAGGGCGGCCACGTTCCTGATTTGCAGAAACCGGCCACCTCCCCCGCCCCTGCTCTGCCTCTTCCCCCGAGACCTGCCCTGCCCTCCCACTCCTCTCCCCTCCCCCATTTGCTCACTGCTCCCCCCATCAGCTGAGCAGGACTCCAGGGGCGGAGGGGTGACTGGGGCAGGAGGGAGAGGGGGAGCCCCATTGAGGGTGGGGAGGTGACTGGGGCAGGGCGGGGGAGCCATCAGTACCTCTCTCTGCCCTAGCTGGGCACATCGTGAGTCCTCCAGGCACTAGCAGCAGCGGCTGCTCTTCCTGACCCCCTGGAGCCAAGTTCCCTCTTCGACTGATCTTTCCAGTTGAAAACTGGACATCTGGCAGCCAAGGCCATGCTGTCCCCCGAAACCCCCAGCCCTCGCCCACTGGCTGCTGTGCCCTTGCCCAGGACAGTCCGCCAGGAGGCAGCGTACCTGGAGGAGGTGCCCAGCGCGGTGATGAGGGCCTGCAGGAGTCCTGAGATGAACACCCAGGGGTTCTTGTGTGTGACGATGAAGTACAGCAGTGGCAGGACGCACAGGGAGTGTATGAGCAGCCCCACGATGACGGTGAGCGTGTACATGCCCAGCTGGCCCCCCATCACTGCTAAGTCGTCCATCTCCAGAATCTTGCCAGCGATTAAGAACAGAATCCCGACTGGGGCGTACCTGTCACCAGAACACAGGGCTGGGCTTAGACCTGGCCTCCAGGGTCCTGCAGAACTGCACTGGTGCCCCCTTGCAGGACAAAACCACGGCAGACTGGGGCACCCAGAGACACAGGCGCCCCACGGCGTCGCCAGATGGAAGCTGCAGGGAGAGTGGAGAGTTGGCCTGTAGATTCAAATGGTCAAGCAATGTCTGTTCGTCTGTCAGTGGCCTCAGTCCCCTGCTGACTGCATAAGCTGAGCACTGTGAGTGGCGATCGTCAGCTACTCCTTCTTGAAACTTCTTTTAGTTAGCTTGTTAAGATCTTTTGTTCTTCGTTTATACTAGTGTTATTTGTAGTGTTAATCTTAGCCTTATAGCTCTTAGCTCTTGAGCACTGCCTAGCTCTCCATCCCTCTATTCAAGAGTTAAGGAACCAGACATCTCTGTCATCAGGGAAGGGTGTGAGTATATTAATCCAAAGAATATAGTTAAATATATCTCTCTCTCTCACGTCTTTAGAATAAAACCGTAACCCTATCCAGGACCAGATGGGATCCACCCAAGAGTTCTGAAGGAACTCACGTGAACTTGCAAAACCATGGTGCTATGTAACCTGTCACTTAAATCAGCTTCTGGACCAGATGACTGGCAGCTGGCTAATGTGATGCCAATTTTTTTAAAAGACTCCAGAGGTGATCCTAGCAATTACAGGCTGGTACGTCTGACTTCAGTACCAGGAAAATTGGTTGAAAATATAGTAAAGAACAGAATGATCAGATACATGGATGAACATGATTTGTTGGGCAGGAGTCCACATGGCTTTTGTAAAGGGATATCACGCCTCACCAATCTATTAGAATGATTTGAGAGGGTCAACAACCATGTGGACAAGGGTGATCCAGTGGATATCATAGAATCATAGAATATTAGAGTTGGAAGAGACCTCACTATGTCATCTAGTCCAACCCCCTGCTCAAAACAGGACTATCCTCAGCTTAATCATCCCAGTGAGGGTTTTCTCAAGCCACAGCTTAAAAACCTCTAAAGATGGAGATGCCACCACCTCCCCAGGTAACCCATTCCAATGCTTCACCACCCTCCTAGTGAAAAATTTCTTCCTAATGTCCAACCTAGACCTCCCCCACTGCAACTTGAGACCATTGCTCCTTGTTCTGTCATCTGCCATCACTGAAAAAAGCCTAGCTCCATCCTCCCTGGAACCTCCTTTCAGGTAGTTAAAGGCTGCTATCAAATCCTCCCTCGTTCTTCTCTACTGCACACTAAACAGGCCTAGTTCTTTCAGTCTCTCCTCATAAGTCTTGTGCTCCAACCCTCCTTATCATTTTTGTTGCCCTCCACTGGACTTTCTCCAACTTGTCCACATCCTTTTTGTATTGAGGGGCCCAAAACTGGACACAATACTCCAAATGCAGCCTCTCCAATGCCGAATAGAGGGGAATAATCACTTCCCGCGATCTGCTGGAAATGCTCTTACTAATGCAGCCCAATATGCCATTAGCGTTCTTGGCAACCAGGGCATGCTGCTGACTCATATCCAGCTGCTTATCCACTGTAACCCCCAGATCCTTTTCTGCAGAACTGCTGCCTAGCTCGACGGTCCCCAGTCTGTAGCTGTGCATGGGATTCTTCCGTCCTAAGTGCAGGACTCTGTACTTGTCCTTGCTGAACCTCATCAGATTTCTTTTGGTCCAATCCTCCAATTTGTTTAGGTCCTTCTGTATCCTATCCCTCCCTTCCAGGGTAACTACCACTCCCCCTAGCTTAGTGTCATCTGCAAACTTGCTGAGGGTGCAATCCACCCCATTCTCCAGATCATTAATGAAGATGTTGAACAAAACCGGCCCATGGACCGACCCCTGGGGCAGTCCACTTGTGACCAGCTGCCAGCTAGACACGGAGCCATTGATCACTACTTGTTGAGCCCTTTGCTCTAGCCAGTTCTCTATCCATTTTATAGTCCATTCATCCAACCCATACTTTTTTAACTTGCTGATAAGAATACTGTGGGAGACTGTATCAAAAGCTTTGATAAAGTCAAGGTATATAATGTCCACTGCTTTTCCCTCATCCACAGAACCAGTCACCTTTTCATAGAAAGCAATCAGGTTGGTCAGGCATGACTTGCCCTTGGTGAATCCATGTTGACTGCTCCTGATAACCTTCCTCTCTTTTAAGTACCTTAAAATAGATTCCTTGAGGACCTGCTCCATGATTTTTCCAGGGATTGAGGTGAGGCTGACCGGCCTATAGTTCCCTGTATCCTCTTTCTTTTCTTTCTTGAAGATGGGCACTATATTTGCCTTTTTCCAGTCATCTGGGACCTCCCCCAGTTGCCACGAGCTTTCAAAGATAATAGCCAATGGCTCTGAAATCACATCAGCTAACTCCCTCAGCACCCTCGGGTGCATTGCATCTGGCCCCATGGACTTGTGTATGTCCAGTCTTTCTAAATAGTCCTGGATCTGTTTCTTTAGCACTGCGGGATGTTCACTTCCTCCCCATTCTGTGCCGCTCAGTGCAGTAGTCTGGGAGCTGACCTTGACAGTGAAGACCGAGGCAAAAAAGGCATTGAGTACCTCAGCTTTCTCCACATCCTTTGTCACTAGATTGCCTCCTGGATTCTGTAAGGGGCCCACCTTTTTCCTAATCTTCCTCTTGTTGCTAACATACCTGTAGAAACCCTTCATGTTCCCCTTCACGACCCTTGCTAGCTGCAACTCCAATTGCGCTTTGGCCTTCCTGATTTCATTCCTGCATGTTCAAGCAGTATTTTTATAATCCTCCCATGTCATCTGACCAAGCTTCCACTTCTTATAAGCTTCTTTTTTGTATTTAAGCTCACGAGTGACTTCTTTCTTAAACCAAGCTAGCTGCCTACCACACTTGCTATTGTTTCTGCACATCAGGATGGTTTGTTCCTGTGCCCTCAATACGGTTTCTTTAAAACACAGCCAGCCCTCTTGGATTCCTTTCCCCCTCATATTAGCCTCCCAGGGGATCCTGCCCATCAGCTCCCTGAGGGAATCAAAGTCTGCTTTTCTGAAGTCCATGGTCCGTATCGTGCGGTTCTCCTTTCTTCCTTCTGTCAGGATCCTGAACTCGACCATCTCATGGTCACTGCTGCCTAGGTTGTCACCCACTTCTACTTCCCCTGTGATATAGTGTACTTGGACTTTCACAAATCCTTTGACAATGCCCCTCACCGAAGGCTCTTAAGCAAAGTAAGTAGTCACGGATAAGGTTAAGATTTTGTCACCTTTATTTTTAATTAAAGTCAGGGGCAGGTCATGTGCAATAAACAAAAGTTCATGGAAGCCCATGACCTGTCACTGATTTTTACTAAAAATAATGGACAAAATGGGACTGATGGGGTGGATGAGAGCATGAGCCCCGCTGAGAGAGGAGTGGTCCAGCACCCACCACGGCTGCGACTGATGGCTCTGGGGTCCCCCACTGCCTGTAGCAACTGGGAGCTGAGAAGTCCCCCAGATGCTTGCAGTGGCTCACAGCTCCAGGAACCCTGCTGTGCATGGTGGCTGGACACTGCAGGCTCCTCCTGCTACCCACGGTGGCTCAGAGCTGTGGGTTTTCCCTGCTGCCCAGGATCCCCCTGCTGCCCATGGTGGCTGAGGAGCTCCTACTGCTCGCCAGGCTCAGAGCTCCAGGGCCCCCACTGGCTGACAGCTCCAACCCTGCTGCCGAAGTGGAAAATGCCACAATGTTCTCTGGAAGTCACAGAATATAGTGACTTCTGTAGCCTCTGTGACATAATAATCTTATCCTTAGTCATGAGATAAGAGGGAAGGTCCTCTCCTGGATCAATAAATGGTTAAAAGATAGGAAACACAGGGTAGGAATAAATCATCAGTTTTCAGAATGGAGGGAGGTAAATAGTGGTGTGCCCAAAGGGTCTGTACTAGACCAGTGCTGTTCAACATACCCATCAATGATCTGGAAAAAGGGGTAAACAGTGAGTTGGCAAAATTTGCAGCTGATACATAATTACTCAAGATAGTTAAGTCCAAAGTAGATTGTGAAGTGTTACAAAGGGATCTCACAGAAGTGGGTGATTGGGCAACAAAATGGCAGCTGAAATTCAATGGTGGTAAATGCAAAGTAATACATAGTGGAATAAATAATCCCAACTATACACAGAAAACGATGGGGTCTAATTTAGCTGTTACCACTCAAGAAGGATGTTGGAGTCATCGTGGATAGTTCTCTGAAAACATCCACTCAATGCGCAGTGGCAGTCAAAAAATCTAACATGATATTAGGAAACATAAGAAAAGAGACACATAATAAGACCAAAAATATCACAATGGCACGGTATAAATCCATGGTACGTGCTCACCCTGAGTACTGGGCACAGCTCTGGTTGCCCCATTTAAAAAAAGATATATTAGAACTGGAAAGGGTACTAAGAGCAACAAAAATGATTAAGGGTATGGAACAACTCCCACGTGATGAAAGGTTAAAAGGACTGGGACTGTCTGAGCTGAAAAAGTGAGAACTAAGGTCTATAAATAACATCATGAGTGGTGTGGGAAAGGGATAAGTGTTATTTATCGCTTCACCAAACACAAGGAAACAGTTACTAACCTTTCTGTAGCTGTTGTTCTTTGAGACGTGTTGCTCATGCCCATTCTCATGTAGGTGTGGACGCGCTGCATGCACCATCCCTAGAAGCTTTTCCTTCCTGTATCTGCTATGTCGGGTCTGGTGCCCACTGGAGTGGCACTCTCATGGCACAGTATATAGGCAGCTGCCACCCAACCACCCCTTCAGTTCCTTCTTGCTGGCTACGCTGACTGAGGGGAAGGCTTTGGAATGGACATGAGCAACACGTCTTGAAGGACAAGAGTTACTGAAAGGTGTGGTATAGCAAGGGCAGAGGGCAGTAGGAAAGTTCTGGAAGGGTGCTATATAAGTGCTAGAATGATCCGGGCTTTATTCCCTATAGACTAGCCAGAGGCACTAGAAAGTAATTAGTGTCAGCTAACACCAATTAAGGCCCCACCCAGGTGCCTATAAAAACCCTCTACTCCTGAGAGACAGTGTGGAGTTGAACGAGTAGGTGTGTGGTGAGTAGAGGAGTGTGTGAAGTGGAGGAGAACAGAGCGGAGTGCGGTGGTGTGTGGAGAAGTGGAGGAGAACTGAACGGAGTACAGCGGTGTGTGGGACAGAGGTGGAGTCCTGAAGCAGGTACTGGGCTCAAGAAGCCAGAAAGACAGAGGGGGAAAAGCCTGCAGCTGCAAGTAAGGTGCCAGCAGCACATAGCTGCTACTCAGAGGGGCCCTGGGCTGGGACCCAGAGGAGTGGGTGGGCCCCGGTCCCTACTCGCCTCCCTGGAAAAACAGGGTAACCAGCGATGCCCTGGCCCACTACAAGAGGCAAAAGTGCGAGACGCACCAGGGGGAAGCCGGCCGTTTGCCACACGTGGTGTCAGCAGTGGGACTGATTGCACAGTGCACTTAAACCAGGGTGGTTTTAGCACACCCCACCCCCAAGATGGAGGAGGTGGTAAAAGCCCTGGTGCAAGCCACAGCCGCCCAGCAGGAGACTACCCGAGTCCAGGCGGCTGCCCAGCAGGAGGCCGTAAGGCTACAGCAGGAGACTAACCGCCTGCTGATGAGGCAGGCTGCCCAGGACCGCGCCCTACTCCAGGAGATGGTAGGCCAGTTGAAAGTCCTGGTAGGGCGAGGTGGCAGCCATGGTGGGGCGCAGACCATCCGTGCCGGCAACTGGCTGCAGAAGTTGACACCGGAGGATGATATGGAGTCATACCTTCTGGCCTTTGAAAAAACAGCCCTGAGGGAAGCCTGGCCCCGAGATCAGTGGGCCAGCATTCTTGCCCCTTTCCTAGGAGGAGAGGCCCAGAAGGCCTATTATAATATGGCGGTGGAAGCTGCTGTGGACTACCCACAGCTGAAGGCGGAAATCCTAGCCAGATCTGGAATAATGGTAGCCATGCTACCAGTGAGGGTAAAGCACCACGGTCGCAGTTGTTTGATCTGATCCATCTGACCCGGAAGTGGCTGCGCCCTGAGGTCCTCAGCACCGAGAAGATGTTGGAACTCCTGGTGATGGACCAGTATATGAGGGGGCTACCGTCAGACCTCCGTTCCTGGGTTGGTCAGAATGACCCCTTCACCTATGACGAGTTGGTCGCCCTGGTCAAAAGACAGCTGGCAGCCCATGAGCTGGCCCCAGCCCTCCAAGAGAAGGCAGGGTGGGCACGGAAGCCAGTCCCAAAACCCAGTTCCTGGATTGCAGGGGGACCCAGAAAAATGGGAACCAAGCACAAGGGCACTGAGGAGCGGCCTGACAGTGGGAAAGGGCCGGGGAACTCAGGGAGCAAGGATGGGGGGGGGGCGACCAGATAGCCCAAGGCAGAAGGGGGAAGCCAGCCTAAGGTACCGCTGCTATGAAAGTGGGGAACTGGGGCATATAGCAGCCCAGTGCCCCAACAGGGAGGAGCCCAGGCAGTGCAATCTAGGGGATTATTGGGGGTGCTGTGGTCTCCTTGGTTTGGTAGGGGTTGTAACAGCCCCCCATGCATATACAAGGCCAGTAAAAATGAACGGCATCGACACCATGGCCCTAGTAGATTTGGGAAGTGCAGTGACACTGGTCTCTGGGAAATTGGTAAGGCGAGACTAGCTGACCCAGGCCAAACGCACAGGGGTGACCTGTGTACACGGGACTGTAAATCTCTACCCCTCAATCCCAGTACAGCTCGAGATTCAGGGGAATACCACCCGAGTGATGGCAGGCGTGGTCCCAAGGCTCCCCTACCCAGTCTTGATTGGTAGGGATTTCCCAGGGTTCGAGAACCTACTCCCACCCATGGAGCTTGGGCTGGGCAGCAAACCCCAGGTGAAGACCGAGGCACAGGCAATCAGCCCTGCCCCTGTTTTTGCAGAATTTGCCCAAGAACTATTCTCACCTCCCAGGAAAGCCCAGAAATCCCGGCGGGAAAGGAGGGCAGATAAAAGGTTAGGCACCCGGATACTAGTGGAGAACCAGAAAGCTGCCCTGGTTGGTAGACGAACCCGTTTGGGAGGCCAGGAGACCACTCAAACTAGTGAAGACCCAGGGGTGGTTCCCAGCACTAGTGGGAGTGACCCCATCGATGAAAATGAGGTTGGGCCTATAAAGGCAGGTCAGCTGGGTCCCCTACGGGGAAATTTTGGGCAGGACCAGGCCATGGACCCATTATACATGAACGTGAGGAAGGAGATAGCAGAGATTGATGGCATTCCCGTGGAGGGAAAGACTAAGGACCCGGGGCCCTATTACATTCCAAAACGACACCTGCTGTACCGTGTGACCCCAATATGGGGGGAAGAAGTGGAGCAACTCTTGGTGCCACGGAAGCACATAGAGGCAGTTCTAGAACTGGCCCATGGGGGACACCTTGGAGCAGATAAGACCCTGGACCGAATTCTGAGAAGGTTCTACTGGCCAGGAATAGGGGCAGAGGTCCAGCGATACTGCCTCTCCTGCCTGGAGTGTCAATTGCACAGCCCTCGGCCTCACTTGAGAGCCCCGTTAGTGCCCCTGCCCATTATTGAAGTTCCCTTTGAAAGGATCGCCATGGATCTGGTGGGGCCACTAGAACGATCAGCACATGGTCATCAAAGCGTGCTTGTCATTGTGGACTATGCCACCCGGTACCCCGAAGCCATTCCCCTAAGAAACCTCACATCCAAGGCAAATGCGAAGGAACTGCTCCAGATCTTTGCTACAGTGGGCATCCCAAAGGAAAGCCTGACAGTCCAAGGGACCCCCTTCATGTCCAAATTAATGAAGGATCTATGTACCCTGCTTTGCATCCAGGCCCTGCGGACCTCAGTGTATCATCCGCAAACGGATGGCCTGGTTGAGAGGTTTAATCGTACCCTCAAGAGTATGATACGGAAGGTAGTGGCACAGGACGGAAAGGATTGGGACGCCTTACTACTATACTTGATGTTTGTGATACAGGAGGTCCCCCAGGCGTCTACTGGATTCTCCCCCTTTGAATTATTGTACGGTCGCCATCCCCGGAGTATTTTAGACATTGCGAAAGAGGACTGGGGAGAACAGCTCAACTCAGGAAGAAACGTTATTGAGCATGTGGCACAGATGTGGGAACGGATAGCCCAGGTGACTCCCATAGTGCGAGAACACCTGGAGAAAGCTCAAGAGGCCCAGCGGACCTACTACAACCAACGGGCAAAGGCACGGAGGTTTCAGCCAGCAAAGCGGGTAATGGTGCTAGTGCCAACAGCAGAAAGCAAGCTCCTGGACAGTTGGCAAGGCCCGTACGAGGTTGCGGAAGCTGTCGGAGAAGTGAACTAAAAGGTGAGACAACCAGACCACCAAAAACCAATGCAATTATACCACGTTAACCTGCTGAAACCCTAGCGAGACCGAGAAGTGTACCTGATCGCCCGAGAAGCACCCCCCCAGACAGACATCCAACAAGGGGAGGTGAGAATTTCCCCCGAGCTGACCCCAGAGCAAAGGACGGAAGTCACTGACATGCTCCAGAGAAACCAGGACATGTTCTTGAAGCAGCCCGGTCATACGACGGTGGTCCAGCACCACAACACCACCAACCCTGGAGCACGAATAATGATAAAGCCATACCGGATACCAGAGGCCAAAAGGGAAGAGATTAGAACAGAAGTAAGGAGGATGCTGGAACTTGGGGTTATTGAAGAGTCCCATGGCCAGTGGTCAAGCCCGATCGCCCTAGTTCCCAAGCCTGACGGCACCCTCAGGTTCTGTAACGATTTCAGAAAGCTGAATGAAATATCTAAATTTGATGCCTACCCGATCCCACGTATCGACGAGCTAGTGGACCAATTGGGCAAGGCCTGATATCTGACCACCTTGGACCTGACCAAGGGTTATTGGCAAATTCCCCTAGCCAAGGATGTCAAGGAGAAGACCGCCTTCTCCACACCTGACAGTCTGTTTCAGTATACTGTCCTTCCCTTCGGACTTTATGGGGCCCTTGCAACATTCCAACAACTGATGGACAAATTATTGAGACCCCACACCAAGTATGCTGCTGCCTATCTGGATGATGTGGTTATCCATAGCCCCAACTGGGAAACGCATCTGGGGAAAGTAGAGGCAGTGCTCAACACCTTCCGGAAAGCTGGCCTCACTGCAAACCCCTCAAAATGTGCAATAGGGCTAGCCGAGGCCAAATACCTGGGATATGTGGTAGGGAGAGGTCTAGTAAAGCCCCAGTGGAACAAGGTAGAGGCCATCCAGGCCTGGCCCTGACCAGTCCGCAAGAAACAGGTTAGGACATACTTAGGGATCGTGGACTATTACAGAAGATTCATCCTCCGACTTTGCCACTACAGCAGGGCCCTTGACCAACCTAATAAAAGTTCGGGGCCCAGATATAGTGAAGTGGACTGAGGTGGCTGAGAAAGCATTCATGGATTTAAGATCAGCTCTTTGTAGCCACCCAGTGCTTATAGCCCCGGATTTTGAGAAGGAGTTCATCCTCCAAACGGATGCTTCGGAGACAGGGCTAGGCGCTGTCCTGGCACAGATAATAGATGGCAACGAGCATCCCCTCCTGTACTCAGCAGGAAACTCCTCCCTAGAGAGCAGAGGTATGCAGTTATTGAAAAAGAGTGCCTGGCAGTTAAATGGGCCATGGAAACCCTCAGATACTATCTACTGGGGAGGAAATTCACCCTGGTGACAGACCATGCCCTGCTCCAACGGATGCACACTAACAAGGAGAAGAATGCTAGAGTGACCTGATGGTTCCTCTCCCTACAGCCTTTTCACTTCCGGGTGCAGCATAGGGCCGGCAGCCAACATGGCAATGCTGACGCCCTTTCGCGCCAACACTGCCTCATGTCCCAAGTAGCCCAACCCTGTGTGTATAGCAAGGGCAGAGGGCAGTAGGAAAGTTCTGGAAGGGCGTTATATAAGTGCTAGAATGATCTGGGCTTTATTCCCTATAGACTAGCCAGAGGAACTAGAAGGTAATTAGTGTCAACTGACACCAATTAAGGCCCCACCCAGGTGCCTATAAAAACCCTCTACTTCTGAGAGACATTGTGGAGTTGAAGGAGTAGGTGTGTGGTGAGCAGAGGAGTATATGAAGTGGAGGAGAACAGAACGGAGCGCGGAGGTGTGTGGAGAAGTGGAGGAGAACAGAACGGAGTACAGCAGTGTGTGGGAGAGAGGTGGAGTCCTGAGGAAGGTACTGGGCTCAAGAAGCCAGAAAGACAGAGGGGGGAGAGTAGCCCAGGGGAAAAGCCTGCAGCTGCAAGTAAGGTGCAAGCAGCACATAACTGCTACTCAGAGGGCCCCTGGGCTGGGACCTGGAGGAGCGGACAGGCCCGGGTCCTTACCCCCCTCCTTGGGAAGACGGGGTGACGAGCGACGTCTTGGCCCACTACAAGAGGCAGAAGTGTGAGACCCACTAGGGAGAAGCCGGCCGTTTGCCACAAAGATTAGTAACCATCATTTCTTCGTTTCGTGCTGGCGCATGTAGGTGATTCCCAAACCATCAGTCAGGTGGTGGGATCTGAGTTACACTGTGATATGGGCTGGAGGACTGGTTGGTGCATGATGGCATAGTGTGCAGTAAACTTGGACAGATGACCAGGCTGCCACTTTATAGACATCCAGGATCTGGACCTCATAGATTGTAAGGTCAGAAGGGACCATTATGATCAAGTCTGACCTACTGCACAACGCAGGCCACAGAACTTCACCCACTCCTGTAATAGACCCTGACCTAAGACTGAGTTACTGAAGTCCTCAAATAATGATTTAAAGACGTCAAGGTACAGAAAATCCATCAGCAAGTGATCTGTGCCCAGCGTTACAGAGTAAGGCAAAAATAAAAAAAAAACCCAACAACTCAGGGCCTTTGCCAATCTGCCCTGGGGAAAAATTCCTTCCCAATCCCACATATGGCGATCAGCTAAACCCTGAGCATGTGGGCAAGACTCACCAGCCAGACACCCAGCAAGAATTCTCTATAGTAACTCAGAACCCACTTCATCTAACATCCCATCACAGGCCATTGGCATATTTACCACTACTAGCCAAAGATCAGTCAATTGCCAAATTAGGCTGTCCCATCATACCACCCCTCCATAAACTTATCAAAATCATTCATCTGGCATGATCCACTTTTTGTAAAACCATGTTGTATTTTATCCCAATTACCGCTAACCTCGATGTCCTTAACTATTTTCTCTTTCAAAATTTTTTCCAACACCTTGCATATTAGTGAGGTTAAACTAACAGGCCTGTAATTACCTGGAACACATTTTTTCCCTTTCTTAAAATAGGAACTATGTTAGCAATTCTCCAGTCATATGGTACAACCCCTGAGTTTACAGATTCATTAAAAATCCTTGATAATGGGCTTACAAACCTTTTACTATTAGTTTTAATTCCCTTTGCAGGGTCCAAGTCTACTTGGCTTTTGGCATTTCTCACTTTATCTCTACATGGTCTGATCTCCAAGAGGTAGCTTTCCTTGCTGATTCCTCCCATCTTTCATTTCTTACAGCCTTTCTGCTTTCTCTTAATCACCTGTCTGAGATGCTTACTCATCCAGCCTGGTCTACAACTCTTGCCTATGAATTTTTTCCCATTCTTTGGGATGCAGGCCTCAGATAGTTCCTGCAACTTTGACTTGAAGTAATTCCAAACCTCCATCTTTAGATCCATCTTAATTTTTGCTGTTTGGCTTCAGTCATACTCCTTACAAGATTCAGCACAGTCATTCTACCACCAGTACCGTCTATTAGACTGGTATTTAGACTACCCTTCCCCTTAATGTCCATTCTGCTCCCCACTGCTGTGTCCTTTCTTATTTCATTTTCTTCCCTGTCAATGCTAAAATCAGGCATGGAGATTACTTGGGCATCTCTCAACCATCTCCCCCAATTCCCTAGTTTAAAGCTCTCTTAGTCAGTTGTGCCAGCCTCCATCCTACAAGTGCATTTCCCTCCCTACTCAGGTGAAGTCCATCCAAAGAGAACAATCCTCTGTCCATAAATGCCTCCCAGTAACAATACATCCCAAAGCCCTCCTTATAGCACCACTGCTTGAACCATCTGTTGATCATCAGAATCTTGTCACACCTTTGCTGTCCTTCTCTAGGGACAGGCAGACTCCTACTGAAGATCACCTGAGTCTCAACATCCTTAACAGTCTTTCCCAGCCTGGCACAGTCTCCCTTGATTTGTTCCAGTGAGAATCTAGCCGTATTATTTGTTCCCACATGAAGGGCAATCAGTGGATTCTTCCCCACTCCCTCTAGGATCCTCATCAGCCTCAGGTCTACATCTCGTATCCTAGCTCCGGGCAGACAGCACACCCTTCTGTTCTCCAGATCAGCTCTGGTTACAGGCCTGTCTGTTCTTCTCAGGAGGGGGTCCCCAGTCACATAGACCTGCCTTTTCTTGTTGATGGTTGATTCTCCAGCCTATCCCCTGCTCTTTCTGGCTGCAAGTTCTCTTGTCTTCTGCAACTGTTCCTGTATCCTCCTGGGGCTCTTATTTGGTGGTATCTCCATTGGTTCATCCACTCTTTGTATGGGACTAGCTGTTCTCTTCTTCCTTGCCTTCCCACCTTCAGGTACCGTTTGCTGTAGCCCTTCTTCATTTTCCAGCTCCACAAACCTGTTCTTGAGCTCTATTTCTCCTTCACTAGCTCGTCTTTTTCTCTACCTGGTTCCTGCAGTCACATGCTTCCACAGGCCACTTTCCTCAACCAGCAGTCTTCCCTCAGGTAGAGTTTGTTGGTCCTGCTTCCATCTGCAAGTCTAGGTTTTTCCCTTCAACCACCTCATGCCTTTGCTCCATCGTCTGCTCGAATCCTCTTCTAAACTTAACCAGAGTTTCCACCTGCATCTCCAAGCCTCGGATCTTCTCTTACATCAGCTCTATCAAGTGGCACTTCACACAAACAAAGTTCTTTTGAGGTACTCCCTCCAGGATCATGTACATCTCATAGCTCCCACATCCAGTCATCTTCATTGTCTCTTCACTGCATAGGTCATTACAACTGCTGCCTCTGTGTCTGGCATAGCTTACTCCCATGTACCATCAGTAAGAGAAAAACAAAAAACAAAAAGACAAAAAACCACCCCACCAAAACGAACCCACAACAATACCAGAACACTACACACTCCCTCCCCAAACTCTCCTGTTTACAGCTCCCTTTGCTGGCTCCTGTGCTACTGCAGCTGTGCCACTGCCTGATTGATTGGTTGCTTTTATAGGCCCCCTAATTAGGGAAGCCCCACCCCCTAATTAGGCTCAGCTGCTGTCACTACCCTACCCAGTACCAGTCCCTGCAAACTGAGAAAAAAAAAACAAAACAAAACAAACAAACACACAACTCCTACAAAACTCATTCACTGATCCTAAAGACCAGGGGCTTGCCTCTTCCCTTCTCCTCCAACAGACCTGCGCCATAAAAGTCACTGACAAAGCTCGCGACCTCGTGGAGTGTGCTGTTAAGAGAGGAGGCAGCACCTTTGCCAACACATAGCATGTGTGTATGCCAGATGTGATCCGTGAAGAGATTCTCTGAGCAGAGACCGGGTCACCTTTCATTCTGTCTGCAATTGCTACAAAGAGTTGAGTGGTCTTCTGAAATGGTTTTGTCCTTTCTATGTAGGTCAGTGCATGCCTGACATCTAGAGAATGGAGCCTCTGTTCCTCCCTGGTAGCATGTAGCTTCGGATAGAATGCCAGAAGAAAAATGTCCTGACTCCTGTGAAAGTGCGAGACACCTTAGGGAGGAAGGACAAATGTGGTTGAAGTTGTACCTTGTCCTTAAAGAAGACCATATACGGCAGCTCAGAGGTGACGGCTTGAATCTCTGACACTCTTCTGGCTGAAGTAATGGCCAGGAAGAAGACTACCTTCCAGAATAGGTAGAGCAAGGAACAGGTTGCCATTGGTTCTAATGGGGCCCTGTGAGTCTTGACAATACCAGATTGAGATCCCATGGAGGCAGGGGTTGACGCACCTGGGGGTATAGATGCTCCAGCCCTTTCAAGAATTGGGAGAAAATCAGGTTTGAAAACAGTGACCAGCCATTCACCGATGGATAGAAGGCCGATATTGTGGCCAAGTGAACCTGTATGGATGATAATGCGAAGCTTTCCTTCTTCAAGTGGAGCAGGTAGTCCAGGATAAAGGGCAGGAGAGATCTCATTTGGCAAGACACCTTTCTGTGTTGCCCATATCATAAATCTCTTTTACTTTGTCAGACATGCCATTCTGGTTGACAGCTTCCTGCTTTACTCATAAGGATGGTCTACACAAGCACTGAGCAGTTGTGCTCTGCCTCACTCAGCCACGAAGCTTCCAAGCTGTCCAATACAGTGATGTGAGGATCGGTGGAGCAGGCGACTGGGCTCCTGCAAGATGAGGAGCATCAGGAGACTGATAAGACTTGTCTACTGAAAGGTGCAGCAGGGCTGTGAACCAGTCTTGGTATGGCCATGCCAAGACTATAAGGATCATTCTGGCTTTGTCCCTCCTGACCTTGAGCAATACCTTGTGGATAAGGGCCATGGAAGGAAAGGCATAAAGACGACTCCCTCCCCAGGGAAGGAGGAAGGCATCCGAGAGGGAGCCCAGGCTGCCTCCCAGATATGGGCAGAATTGGGGGCATTTCCTGTTGAGCCTGGTTTCAAACAAATCCACCTGGGGAAACCCCAACTTCTGGAAAACAGCATTCAAGATGTCCGGGCAAATGGATCACGTGTGATGGTTGACAAAGGATCTGCTTAAGTTATCCTCCAGTTTGTTCTGTGAGCCTGGTAGGTAAAACACATCCAGGTGAATGGACTGGAGTATTCAGTAATCCCATAGTTTCAACACTTCCTGGCACAAGAGGGAAGAGCGAGCTCCTCTCTCTTGGTTTGTATAGACCATTGCCATTGTATTATCTGGGAGTATCGAGATGCACTTGCCCCGCAAGTGGGATTGAAATGCTTGACAAGCTAGGCGCACCGCTCTTAGCTCTCTGACATTGATGTACAGGGTCAGTTCCCCCAGCAACAGTAGATCCTGAGTTTTGAGGGGCCCCAAGTGGGCTTCCCATCCCATTTTGAGGTGTCGGTGAGTAGCAACAACAAAGGCACGGGCCTCGCAAAGGGTACAGCCGCACACACCATGTCCTGGTCCAGCCACCACTGCAGAGAAAGAATCACCACAGGTGGAATTGTGACCGCTTTGTCTAATGGATGGCGGCCTGGTATATATACCGATGCCAGCCAGGATTGGAGGGCTCTCAGTGAGAGTCGAGCATGCTGCACCACGTAGGTACAAGAGGCCACGTGACCCAGAAGCTTCAGTCAGTTCCCTGCTGTGGTGATGGGAAAAGTTCTCAGACCATTTATGAGGGCTTCGATGGCTCTGAAACAACTCTCCAGGAGGGAGGCTCTGCCTGGGTTGAGTCAAGGACTGTCCCTATAAACTCTATCCTCTAGACTGGCAAAAAAGTTGACATTTGTTCATTTATCAGAAGCCCCAGATTCCAGAAAGTGGATTGAGAAAGCTTTAAGTGTGCTTCCACAAGTTCCCTGGAACAGCCTTTAATCAGCCAGTTGTACAGATATGGGTAAACCTGCACTTCTGCTCTCCTGAGGAAAGCCGCCACCACTGCCACGCACTTTGTGACTACCCATGAAGCTGCAGACAGGCCGAAAGGCAGCACTGTGAACTGATAATGGTATTTCCTGTGGCTTCGGAACATAGCTATGTGTGACAAAGCTCTGCCCCTACCTCGGTGGGTCCTGCGCTTCCTTCTAGCGGTAGGTCAGGGAACTGCTTCACCCCTTAATGTTCCTCCACCCTCTAGTGGTGGGGAAGGGTAATACAGCCTCTCTGGTCACTCTCTGCTGGATCCCAGTCCTATCTCTGGTTCTCGCAGGCCTTTGCCTCTTCCCTGGGGCTCTTGCTCCTCCAGTGACTGGCCAGTAGGAGATGGGGGGAGCCCGGTCCCACCTTTGACTTTGAGCCCATGCCCAGGGACCCTACAAGTAGTAGACATGTGCTGTGGCTTCAGAAAAGTTGCTAACTTTCCTGAGTTACTTCCCCGTGCACCTTGACTTAATGTCTGGACCCTACTTGGACAGGGGCCTTTCCTGGCCTCCTTGCCAGGGGAGGTTCTTGACCCCTGACAGCCCCACTGAGCATGGTAGTGCAGAACCAAATGTCCAGTTCAATCTTCCGCTTCTGGCAGGGTCTCTTCCCTCAGGCCTCCAGGTCTGGGAAAGGTCCTTCGCCCTCTTCAGGCAGGGTTTTCCCTCCCCCAGCCTTTGTACCTGCAGGGTTCTCTTCTGCCAGCGTTCTGCTCCTTCTCCTAAACCCTCTTGGTTTCTGACAGCGTCTTGCCTGCTCAAACACTTTGGTAGCTCACCTCACTCTCACAACGTCAGCCACTCTGGACGGGAGTCTTTTAACAAGTCCTGGGCATGGCCTTGATTGGCTCCAGGTGTGTTAATTAACCAGGAGTAACCCATGCTCAGCTACAAGGGGAAAAATGACTTGCTCAGCCTGGGGCTGATATGTTGGCCTTCTAGCACTCTCCAGCAGTCATCTAGTCTGACCCTGTCACATATGTGAAAATATGCTTTTCAAGTTGAGGGCGGCATACCAGTCCCCCGGACCTAGGAAAGGATAATCAAGGACAGGGAGGTCATGTGGATCTTCAGCTTCTTCATGAACTTGTTGAGGTTTCGCAAGACTAGCATAGCCCTGAGATCTCCGTTGAATTTCAGGATCAGGAAGTAGTGTGAGTAAAACCTTGTGCCTCTTAGTTCCATAGGAACCACCTCCATGGCTCCTACCCTTAGGAGTAACCACACCTCTGGGCTTAAAAGTCTCTCATTAGAAGGGTCCATGAAAAGGTATGGGGAGGGAAGGTGAGAAGGAGAGGAAGAGATAAACTGAAGGGTTTATTGCACTTCTACTGTGTAGAGCACCCAGCGATCCAAGGTGACGTTGATCCATGCCTAGTAAAATTGGGACAAATGATCCCCAAACCTAGGTATAGGATCCAGATTCTGGACTGGTGCACCACCCTCAGGTGCACTTTCAAAAGTTCTGCTTAGGTCCAGTGGTTGCCTCACAGGCACAGATGTGGAGGCTGACAAAGTGGGGGGTATGCCTCCTTCAAAAGCCCTTGTTTCGCTGCCGCCCTAAGTCCTGTCTCTGCTGGTGCTGCGGTGGGTAGAAGTGACCCATAGGTTGAGACTTGAAGTGCTTTCGGGTTAATGCTGGAGTGTGGAGGCCCAGCGACTTCAAGGTCACACGGGAATCTTTCAAGCTATGAAGCCATGCATCCGTTTGTTTGGAGAACAGGGACTGACCCTTGAATAGCAGGTCCTGCACCATTTGTTGAACTTCATCGGACAGGCCTGAGGACTTAAACCAAGAGCTGCGTCTGCATCTCATCACCATAGCTGTGGCCACGGGGCAGGCTGCTGGATCTGCAGCATCCAACATGGCCTAAGGATACCTTGGCTATCGCCCTGCCCTCCTCTGCCAAGGCTGAAAATCCGATCTAGACTCCGATGGGAGGAATTCCTTAAATTTTAATATGGCTGACCAGGAGTTAAAGTCATAGTGACTTAAAAGAGCCTGGTGGTTCAACATCCAAAGCTGGAGGGTCCCATGGAATACACTTTCCTCTCTAGCATGGCCACTTTTCTGGCCTCTTTGGCCTTCATTGATGGACCTTGCTGCCCTTGCCTCTCTCATTCATTGGCTGTGGCATGTCCAGAGAGATTGGTGGGGGGTAAGCATAAAGATATTTGTACCCCTTCGGGGCTACAAAGTTCTTCCTCTCAACTGTGGGCTGCAGGGACACAGCAGTTTGCCACAGGGCCTTTATGGGCTGTGAAATAGCCTCATTCAGAGATAGGGCCACTCATGCTGGTCCAGAGATTCTTAATATGTCCATCAAGGCAGAGGCTGACTCCACAATCTCCTCTACTTTTAGGCTGAGGTTTTGAGCCATCCTATGCAAAAGCTCCTGATGAGCTTTGTGATCGTCCTGCACCAGCGCTATGGACGTGCCCAACACTGCCTCCTCCAGAGAAGATGACGAAGTCGATAGAATTGTCCCAGGGTCTTGCACCTCCTACAGTGCTGTATTATGGGCATCTGCAACTTCTGCCTCCAGAACTGAACCCCTCTCTGATGGGGAAAGCAGGGGCACTCTCGCCTCAGAGGGTGCTGAGTGCGAATGTCCTGCGTAGGAGCCTTGGAAGGTGTGAGTTGCCCAAGGTGCCCACACTGGCCATTGAGGTGGCATTTGCCATGGGATAGGGGGCCATGCTGGCGGGATAGGTTCCTGAGCTATGGCTACATATTTCTGGTCTGCCTGATGCTTCTCCGTCATGACCCATAAAACTCTGCCAGAGATTCTGAGCCAGAGGACTCACTCCTGAGCAACGACGAGGGGCTGTAGCATTCAGTGCAGGTATCAGTGCTGCAATGGTGAGTGATGCTACAATAATGAGCGGTGCCGTGAGGGTGAGCGGTGCTACATTTGGAGCGGCACTGGGACTGTGAAGGGTGCCAGGACCAGAAGCATGACTTGTGCTGGGCTGTTGATAATCATTGCGGCGACAAGCCTCGCGAAGCTGAGCGAGATGGGGGTTGGTGCCTGGCCATCATCAGTGGCTTGCTCAGGACTGGGACTTGCCTCCATGGGGCAGAGTCCTGCGGAGCCGGAGCTGCCCCTTGTGGGCCATGGCTCAGGGGAGAAGGAAGCACTGGGAGGGTCAAAAGACTCCTCACCTCCTCATATGCTCTGGTGTTGATGGTGCTGCCAGATCAAGTCTCCTCCATGGCTCACCCTCAGCAGCGAGTCCATGCGCATAAAACTCAATGGTTTCTTCTCCAGGGCCGGAGACAACAGAGTCAGCTGGTTAATGACCATCTGAGAGTGGTCTGGCATAGATCTCACTCCCTCTATGGTCTTCCTTGTTGGGAAACACCCTAGGTCCAATTTCTTAATCTTTTTCTTTGGCACCAGCGATGGGGAGCAGTGCTGTGCTACCGCTGCCAATTTCCTGGGTGCTGGGGAAGTGGGTGGAGACCGTGTGGTAGTCAGTGCCAGGGATTCCAGGCCATGTTGGGGCTTTCTAACTGAGGTCAGGGTGCTCCTAACTGAGGAGGTACTCAGTGCTGGATTGGGTTGAAGAGGGGTGAAGTGCGGGCTCCATCAGGAGAAATTTGAGTCTACAGTCTCTGTCCTTGGTTTTGGGTGTAAGGTTCTTACAAATCTGGCACTTTGCCTGATTGTGCCCCTCTCCCAGGCATTTCAGGTAGCTGTCATGAGGGTCACTTACCGGTATATTCTTTAGGCAAGTCACACCCCGTTTGAAGCTCTGGGATTGAGGCATGACCCAGGGCCCCAGGTGGGCTGGCCTGCAGGGCAGGGACTCCAAGAACCCTATCGAACTAACTGAATCTAATTGACTATTTACACTCCATTTACAGGAACACCACCACTAAGGAGCACTGCTTGCAAAGCAAGAGATGAACATGTTCCAGTGACCATCACAGCCGGAAAGAAGGAATAGAGGGGGAGACAGGTCAGCAGCTGCCTATACACCACACCATGCAGATGCCACTCCAGGGGCACCAGAGACAACCCAGCAGACACCATGAGGGAAAAGGTCTGGCAGTGGTGCACATGTGTGCACACTCACACTGGAATGGACATGAGCCAGCACTTGAAGAAGAACCAGGGTCACCCAATGAGATTAAGAGGCAGCAGGTTTAAACAAACAAAAGGAAGGACGTCTTCCCGCAGCGCACGGTCAACCTGTGGAACTTGTTGCCAGGGGAGACTGTGAAGGCCAAAATTATAATTGGGTTAAAAAAAGCATTAGATAAGTTCATGGGTCCATCAAAGGCTATTAGTCAAGATGGTCAGAGATGCAGCCCCATGGTCTGGGTGTCCCTAGCCTCTGACTGCCAGAAGGTGGGACTGGCTGACAGGGGACGGGTCACTTGACAATTGTCCTGTTTTGTTCACTCCCTTTGAAGCACCAGGCATTGGCCACTGTCAGAAGACAGGATACTGGGCCAGATGGACCATTGCTTTGACCCCGTTTTTTTGTTCTTATATGAAGAAGTTTAAGGATATTAGGAAAAAAAGGAATCCTAGCAATGGTACAGGCCCATTACTAGATGGACATGGTAGACATGCAAATGATGATGCAGAAAGCCAGAAGGGTTCAATACAGAAGCTCATTGTGAATGGGGAGGTAGACAGAGAAGAGAGGGAGTAAGGGGAGCTACTGAGAACTGGCCTTGGGAGGGGCAGCTGGCCATAGGCTGGGAAGGGATGTCCCAACAGTTCCTACTGCCATTCCTACAGCAGTTGCTTGGCGGCTGGTGCCCAGTGCCCTTGCTCCTCCCATCCCCCACTCCACCTGACGGCTGGCACACATGTTATTGCCCCTCTCAGGGCCAGGTGTCTCTAACAGGACTTGCAGTGGCTGGAAGGCAGGGACAGGACTGGTGTCCCTGCCTGCTCCTGGCGGACAACCTGATCTCTGGGGATGCTCCAGCCCCTCCTCCTGATCCTGCTATCATCTCCATAAGACATTTGGGAGGAACCATTAGATATGGCAGAAATATTCATCAGCCCCTCCATATATTTCCATTGAGGCGGTGCTAGCCCTCCTTCCCCTTCCCCACCCTGTTCCACCACCCCTGGTTCAATAATTATTTCTATTCTATATTTGGGAAGAGGCAGATAATGTATTCATATCACATGGAGATGATGAAGTGCCTTCCACCTAATTAGTAAATTAGGAGAATGTTAATTTCTACCAGGGATAAACATTTTTAATCAGCAGGCCCAATTAACTTGCACCTAACTTGCATCCTTAAAGAGCTGGCTGAGGAGATTACTGACCTGCTGATGTTAATGTTTAATAAATCTTGGGATACCAGAACAATTCCAGATCACTGCAACAGTGCTAATGTGGTGTCAATCTTCAAAAAAGGTAAATGGGATGACCTGGTAACTACAGGCCAGCTACTCTTACATCAAGGCACAATAATAGAAAAACTGATACAGGATTCAATTAACAAAGAATCCAAGACTAGGAATACAATTAATGCCAGACAACACAGTTATATGGAAAATCGGTTTTGTTTGACAAGATCAATTTCATTCTTTGATGTGATTAAAAGGTTGGTTGATAAAAATAACTGCATAGATGTAATATACTTAAACTTTGGTAAGACATCTGAGTTAGTACCACATGACATTCTGATTAAAAAATTAGCACTAAACAGCATCAACAGAGCACACGTAAAATTGATTAAAAACTGGCTAACTGACAGATCTCAAAAAGGAGTTGTCAGTGGGGAGTCACTGAATGGGGATGTTTCTAGGGGAGTTCCACAGGGTTTGTATGAGAGCTGGGAGGAAAGCTCTCCGTGTGCCAGACTTGCAGCCTGCCCTTTTAATTAAAGTCTTAGTGACCTCCCACTCCAACTGTATGGTCCTCTGAGGAGGCCTCCCACGGCGTCGTGGCAGCCACATCTTGACATCTCTGATACAGCTATGGGAAAACAACAGACAAACCAACCCCAACACATGCTTGTGAATGAAAATGCCTCCCTCCAGTGCTCCCTCCAGCACTAAGGAGTAAAACTACTCCTTTGTTTCCCCTGTGCACATCACCTTTAAAACCAGCCTCATCAGGTCCCCTTGTCCCACCCCCACCCTGCTCCTCACCAGATGATGATGGCCACCAGCCTCATGATGGCTTCGTTGAGGCAGTTGAAGAACTCCTGCAGGGCCCGTCCCTTCCGCTTCATGCTGCCAATCACGAGGCCGAAGCACACGGAAAACACCACCAGTCCCAGCGCATTCACCCCGCTGGCCGAGCCGGGGATGGGGACGACTTCCTCAAAGCTCAGCACGTCCTGGTGGCTCCCAAGGGGCTGTGTGAGGTTCTCCAGGGTGCCAGTGACATTCTCAGGCAGGGAAGCCTGTGTGCTGACGGCAGCCGCTGCTGTGACGTTGCTCCTGCGGAGGATGGTTCTGGTGAAGACCCGGGTGCCGTACTGCGTCTTGTACTGAAACAAAACCCGATTATCAGCTGCGCCCACAAGTCTCTGTACAATAACCCTGGACTTCTCTATGGCTGCTGAGCAGCATAAAGGGCCTGATACTGAAAGGGGCAAAGCGGCCTGGCTTCCCAGTGACTTGGCTGAACACTGCGCCTGTCTAATTCCCTGGCTCAACGCACAGCTTCACAAGTGTCTAGAGCTACAGACGAGAATCCATCACTTCCGCGGGTAGCTGAGTCACTGTCAGGCATTTTCTCCAGCCCCCAAGTGAGTTTTGTGGAATTTTTTCTGCATCCTCTCCTTTTTCTCAACATTTTTTCTAAAATGTGGATGCCAGAACTCGATGCAGCATTCCAGTGCCAGTTTCACCACTGCAGTTTACACAGGTAGAATCATCTTCCCATGTCTATTCACTGCTCCCCTGCCTACCCATCCAAGGGTCACATCAGCCCTTCCCACCACAGCATCTCACTGGGAGCTTGCGTTCTGTTGCTTGTGCACTATGACCCACTAGATCCTTCCCAGTATCACTGGATACCAGATCCGGCCCCCCATCTGAAGGCATGGCTGGTGTCCCTGTTCTTAGATGTTTGTCTGCGGGTGGCTCTATTAAAACCCATTTTGTTCGGCTGGGACCAGCTTACCAAGCGATCCAGATACTGTGCTACTCACGCTCTGCGAAAAGCCTCTTCCACTGCTCAGCTGGCAGGGTGCTGGCAGTGTGAGTGAGGGTTTCCACTGGGAGTCATTTTACACCCATCTGGCACCCTTGAGCCAAGCAGTCAGGGTCCTGCTCTGGCCCCTTTAGACTACTCCTGAGTGCAGAGGTGCTACACAGAAAGGCAGCCCAGGACTGGCACACAAGGCCCCACACTGCCCCCGGCAGGCTCTTGAGAGGAGCGAGCCAAGGGCAGGCGGGATAGTGGCCAGAGCAGTCTGTGCTCCAGCAATTGCGGGCTGCTGACCAATCTATAGACAACTGGGTGAGGCTGCCTGGGAGCTGCTCTCATTTATGCTGGTGGCAGCAGTGGTTGCTGGCAGAGTGCACTTTGGGAGGGCAAAGGTGGCATAGAGCCATCCCCGGGCTGCATCTCCAGAGGGGAGTAGTTAGAGTGCAGCCTTTTCTGCACAGACATAAAGAATGGCCCAGAGTGCTGGGTGAGAAGGAGCAGGCCAGGGAACTGGCGTTCATACCTGTTTGAAGCAGGCTTCTACTAGGTTAGGTGGGAACATGTTCCTGCAGCAGATAAAACAAGGAGAAGGTTATGAAGCCAGGTGAGCAGGCCCATTGCCTAATCCATGGCACTAGGTGCTGGCTTATTCAGGACATCAAGACTAGCAAGAGCTCAGTGCCAATGGCACCAACTCTCCTTTCCGGTGACTCATTGCCCTTGCAAACATTGCCAAGCAAGACATCTCCCTGGTCCCACGGCTTGAAACACTGAAAGGGGCTGTGCGCTCATGAGATAGCACATGGCCCTGGGACGCTGGTCTGGGCAAGCTACGTTTTATGCTGCTGTGGTTACATAGGGTCCTAGAATCGTCAAAGTTAGAGAAGGAAAAGACCTATTAGACCATCTCCTCCACCTCCCCGGGGCCAGGGCAGGATTGTTCCCTAGGACATTCTCTGGCCCTGTCCAATTTTAAGTGTCCCAGACTATGGAGCTTCCACTGCCTTCTGCGAGTTGACTTCCCCTGCCTGATACAGCTTACAGCTCCCCACCCCCCTGCAAAATTCAGCCCATGGTTCCTTTCACCATCTCATCGCATCACTCCTCCAGGGCTGTGAGGACTTCCAAGTTCCTGGCTTCTCAGTAGCCCCCTCCACCCCAGCAGGCAGCCAGAGCTCCAGGCGGTTCAAGGAGCCTTGTTAATCTTGTTTAGAGAAGTTGACATAGAATGTCATTTCACTTTCTTTTACACAAAAATTCTGAACTTGTGTTCCATGGTAAATTTAAAAAAACTGACTTTTTGTTCCAATGAGGAACAATTTTTTAAAATTTTTTTTCAATTTCCTGCAGAATGGGAATTCTGGGTTCGAACCAGCCCCCCTGAACGCCCTCCATTTTATCGCTGCCTTTCTGGTAGCAGGGTGCACAGAACTGTAGGCAATATTCGAGGTGCACCACACAAGGGCCATCGGGAAAGGCGCAATGATTTCCCTGCACTGAGATATGATGCCACTGTATGACACAGCAGCAAACTACACTGGGCTTTTAGCAAGCATACCTTAGTGTAAACTCATGGCTAATTTGCTGTCTGCTCTGAGCCCTGACTGATTTGTTGGGTGCCCTGCACCTTGTGTAGTCATTTACACCAGGGCAGAGTGACTGTGAAGTGGGTGTAAATTGCTGCCACATAAGAATAGTAGGACTTTACACCTACTAAAAATTGTTCTCTGTGGATAAACCCTCTGTGGATAGGACACGAAGCAATAGGCTAAAATTGCAGCAAGGACTGTGTAGGTTGCACATTAGGAAAAGGTTCCTAACTGTCCAAGTAGTCACACCCTGGACTCAATTGCCTAGGGAGGTTGTGGAATCTCTGTAACTGAGGTATTTAAGAGCAGACGTGACAGGTACCTCTCAGGGATGATCTAGATAATACTAGCTAGTCCTGCCCTGAGTGCAGGGGATGGACTAGATGTCTCAAAGTCCCTTCCAGTCTTACATTTCCATGGCTGGCGGGTATAATAGGCTTGGGGACGCGAAGCCTGCCGAGACAGCCACTGCTGGAAACTCCCACTCCACCTCTCTGCCCCACCCCTGCTCTGCCCCTCTCCTGAGGTTCTCACACCTCTTCACCCGCTCTCCCAAGAGGCACAAGTGGCAGGCAGGAGCGTGGGGCGTCAGTGGTGGGGGGGATGAAGAGGAGCGAGCAGCAGGCAAGGGGTCTCTGGGGAGTGGGCAGAGCAGGGGGTGGGGCCACAGTCTGAGTGCCGGTGACCACCCGCCCAGCCTCCGCAAAGGCAGGAGTTACGTGCCGCCCTGTACACATCTTTGTTTCTGCCTTGCACTGGTATAAAGACTGCACAAGGTGCAGAGCAGGGGAGAGTTAGGCCCTAGTTCTTCTCAGCAGCTCCTGCTTCCCATGTGCCCCTGTTTCAGGGGGGCGGGGGTGAGCTGTATTAGATTATCTGTCCCCAGGAGTATTTCAGAGATACCTAGTTATTGCTGACCCTGTTTTCAATCTCTCCTTTGCATTGTTTCTCTCATCCTATTATATGCAGCTCCTCCCAATGAGGATTTCACAGCCTCGGGCCATGTCTGTGCTACCACTTAGTCAGCAAAATTTATGTTGCTCAGGGGTGTGAAAAAACACCCGAGTGACATAACTGTTGTCCGCATACGTGTCAGTGGGCACAGCGCTATCAGTGGCAGAGCTTCTTCTGCCGATGTAGCTACTGCCACTCGTGGTGGTGGTTTTATTATGTCGCCGGGAGAGTGATCTCCTGTCAGCACAGAGCAGCAACACAAGTGCTCTTACAGCAGCGTAGCTGCATCGGCTTGCTAGTGGAAACATGTAAGCTAGTAAGCTCGCTAGTGTAGACATGGCCTTATCATATTTCATGAGAGGCTTTTTATTCTCTTCCCAGACATAATTAAAGATATTCAGTAAGACTGGACGTGGAGAACGAGGGACATATCTCTATTATTTTTATGAATAAGTTATGCACCTTAGTTTACCTGCTGGATATGATTCTGACTGCCTACACAGAGTTAACTCGAAGAAGGCTGTTAGGGACAAACAGATCCGAAATAAGAAAATGACAGAGCTAAGATACCTCCAGAGAGAATACTAAGGGTCCTTAAGACTACAGTGGGGGAGCTATGAACTGGCAAATTCCAGCCTCCCTAGCTCCAGCCAGGTTAACAGATTTATTTTTCTAAGACCACAGCCTGGATCAAAGAGACACTGAACCATTAAAGGCCCCTGCCTAGTAAGGAAGGAGGGGGTCCGTGGGTAGATGCTAAGAGCATGCAGCAGGAGCTGTCTCTCCCGACCTGCAAAGAGAGGATAATGTCCAGCTGAGACCAGACATGTACAGACATGAGCTCTTGTGACCCTTTTCTCTGCTTAGAATCATAGAGTTGGAAGGGACCTCAGGAGGTATCTAGTCCAACCCCCTGCTCAAAGCAGGACTAACCTCAGCTGTGTATCTTTGGGTGAATGAACAATACACTGTTTTTAAGGCTGTGTTTGGGTCACTTTAATTGACCAAGGATCACAGGCTCCCAGAGGGAAGTTTTCTTGCAAGTGCCAAATACAGCTGAGTGCGTTGTGTTATTATAGTGGGGAAGTTGGTGGGGGGCTAGTCTCAGAGTGGTGGAGCCGTGGGGTTCCAGCCTGAAGAGAGACGAGGAAGCCAGGCCTAGCACTGAAGAGTTCCCTTCGCAGTCCCTCTCAAGTGATGTGAATTGCAGGTCGGCCTGTACCATGACAACAATCTTAGCACCACACCACTCTGCAGTGCCCAGGAGACACCTCCCCTCCACCTCTAGCCATCATCTTTCATCATGGCCAGTTCCACGCTCTGCTGAAACATGCTGACACAGCCTCATGGCTGGGGATTTCTCCCTGCTCAGGATGGGAATGGAGGATTTCGTACAGTTTGGTGCAGCGGTTCTCACACTGCGGGTGGGTCGCGACCCCATTTTAATGGGGTCTCCTGGGCTGGCATTACACTTGCTGGGGCCTGGGGCTGAAGCCAAATTCCAAGCATGACCACCCAGGGCTGAAGCAGGGCTCAGGTTTCAGCCCTTCCCCCCGCAGAGCTCTGGCCCCCTCCACTCGGCGTGGCAGGCTGGAGGTCAGGCTTCGGTCCCAACTCCTGGGATTGTGAAGTAATTTTTGTCTAATCATTTGTCCAAAGGGATCATAGAACCAAGTTTGAGAACCGTTGCTTAGTGCATTAGAACAGCTTAGACACAGCCCATAGGCATGCGCACGCACCCACGCACACGCACAACAAACAGACCAACAAAAACCTCAGCAAAAAGAATGCAGGCAGATATCCAGCAGCAGTTTATTGCACCAAATGCACCCAATGGGCAGGTGGCACACGTGTGCATGCAGTGCAAGCAGCTCCTGGTCCTCGCTTGAGACCAGAGTGGCTTGAACTGAAGGAGCTAAGGGAGACACAAGTACATAGATGAGACTTCCTGAGACACAGCAGAGCAGCCCCACCCCCAGTCTGACAGCCTCTGTGCTACTGACGAGGGTGAAAGTCCTGGGGAAGGAGAACATCAAACTAAAGTGGAGGGAAACAATCCTATAATCAGGATCCTTCTTCCAGTTGATGTCGTGGTCTCCTCTCATTGAGGACACCTCGCCTGGGGAGGGGACCCTGCTATTAGGAAGAGACAGGGAATAGCAATGGGGGATTCAATTATTAGAAATATCAACAGGTGGGTTTGTGGTGACTGGAAGAACCGCATGGTGACTTACTGCTGGGTATGAAGGTTGAAGACCTCTCGAGATGTCTAGGCACTCTTATGTGCAATGCTGGGGAGGAGCCAGTGGTTGCGATACATGTAAGTACCAGTGATATAGGGAAGGACAGGAGAGAGGTCCTGGAGGACGAATTTAGGCTGCAAGGTAAGAGATTGAAGTCCAAGAACTCCATAGTAGCATTCTCTGAAATGCTTCTAGTTCCACACACAGGGCCAGTTAGACAGGCAGAACTGCAGAGTCTCAATGTGTGGATGAGATGATGGTGTTGGGAGGAAGTATTTATGTTTGTTAGGAACTGGGGAACATTTGGGGAAAGGAGGAGCCTCTACAGGAAGGGTGGGCTCCACATAAACAAAAATGAGACCAGACTGCTGGCATATAAAATTAAAAAGGCCATAAAGAAGTTTTTAAACTGAGGGCTGGGAGAAAGCACCCTCACACCGCTACCCCTCCCTATTTCTCCACGTGGGCGCCAATGACACTGCAAAGCACGACCTTGAGCGGATCACTGTGGACCATGTGGCTCTGGGAAGAAGGATAAAGGAGTTTGAGGCGCAAGTGGTGTTCTCGTCCATCTTCCCGGTTGAAGGAAAAGGCCCAGGTAGGGACCGTCGCATTGTGGAATTAAATGCGTGGTTACGCAGGTGGTGTCGGAGAGAGGGCTTTGGATTCTTCGATCATGGGCTGCTGTTCCAGGAAGAAGGATTACTAGGAAGAGACGGGATTCACCTAATGAAGAGAGGGAAGAGTATCTTCGCAGACAGGCTGGCTAACCTAGTGAGGAGGGTTTTAAACTAGGTTCGATGAGGGACGGAGACTTAAGCCCGAAGGTAAGTGTGGAAGGGGGACACCACGAGGAAGCAGAAAGAGGAGGGTGTAACAGGGGAGACCTCCTGATTCATACGAAGAAAGTAGGGCAATCGTCCAGTTATCTCAAGTGCCTGTACACAAACACAAGAAGCCTGGGAAACAATCAGGAGGAATTGGAAATCCTGGCACAGCCAGGAAACTATTACATGATTGGAATAACTGAGACTTGGTGGAATAACTCACACGACTGCAACACTGTCATGGATGGGTATAATTGGGTAGTATCCCCTCAAAGAGTTTTTTGGCCCTCTAGCAGCCCTCACTTGTCTTTTGTGTTTCAGAAGCTATCACAACCTGGCCGCAGCAGCAGCAGATGTATGTAGATAGGCCTTACATGTTATGCACAGTAATTGGGACTCCACTGTAGCCATGCAGTTACTTCATATTAGGTTTGTCGTGTAAACACCAAACGACCTAACAGTATCCCTCTGAAGAAATTTTAACCAGTGTCCTATCACATCTCAACTCCTAATTTTAATACACAAACAAAAAAAGGCATTTTCAGTGTTAACATCAGATTACAAACATGATCCAAAAATGAAAACATTGGCATGGGGCCGCAGGGGCAAGGGTAGTATCTGGGTTGGATGAATAGACTATAAAATGGATAGAGAACTGGCTGGAGCAAAGGGCTCAACGAGTAGTGATCCATGGCTCCATGTCTAGCTGGCAGCCGGTCACAAGTGGAGTGCCCCAGGGGTCGGTCCTGTGGCCAGTTTTATTCAACATCTTCATTAATGATCTGGTAGATGGGGTAGATCGCACCCTCAGCAAGTTTTCAGATGACACTAAGCTAGGGGGAGTGGTAGATACCCTGGAAGGGAGGGATAGGATACAGAAGGACCTAAAAAAATTGGAGGATTGGGCCAAAAGAAATCTCATGAGGTTCAACAAGGACAAGTGCAGAGTCCTCCACTTAGGATAGAAGAATCCCATGCACAGCTACAGACTGGGGACCAATGAACTAGGCAGCAGTTCTGCAGAAAAGGATCTGGGGGTTACAGTGGATAAGAATCTGGATATGAGTCAGCAGTGTGCCCCCCTGATTGCCAAGAAGGCTAATTGCATATTGGGCTGCATTAGTAAGAGCATTGCCAGCAGATCGCGGGAAGTGATTATTTCTCTCTATTCGGCATTGTTGAGGCTGCATTTGGAATGTTGTGTCCAGTTTTGGGCCCCTCACTACAAAAAGGATGTGGACAAGTTGGAGAGATTCCAGCAGAGGGCAACAAAAATTATAAGGGGGCTGGAGCACAAGACTTATGAGGAGAGGCTGAAAGAACTAGGCCTGTTTAGTGTGCAGAAGAGAAGAATGAAGGGGGATTTGATAGCAGCCTTTAACTACCTGAAAGGGGGTTCCAGGGAGGATGGAGCTAGGCTGTTTTCAGTGGTGGCAGATGACAGAACAAGGAGCAATGGTCTCAAGTTGCAGTGGGGGAGGTCTAGGTTGGAGGTTAGGAAAAAGTTTTTCACCAGGAGGGTGGTGAAGCATTGGAATGGGTTACCTAGCGAGGTGGTGGCATCTCCATCTTTAGAGATTTTTAAGCTGCAGCTTGACAAAACCCTCATTGGGATGATTTAGCTGAGGTTAGTTCTGCTTTGAGCAGGGGGTTGGACTAGATACCTCCTGAGGTTCCATCCAAGTCTAATATTCTATGATAAGAGATTAAAAAGACGTGGATTGTTCTTCTTAGAAAAGAGACAACTAAGGAGGGATATGATAGAGGGCTATAAAATCATGACTGGTATGGAGGAAGTGAATAAGAAAGTGTTATTTACTCCTTCACATAACAGAAGAATCAGGGGTCACCCAATGAAATTAAGAGACAAAGTTTCAAACAAACATAAGGAAGTACTTCTTCACACAATGGTCTATCTGTGGAACTTGTTGCCAGAGGATGCTGTGAAGGCCAAATGCATAATTGGGTTAAAAAAGGAATTCATGGGGGATAGGTCCATCAACGGCTGTTAGCTAAGATGGTCAGGGATGCTGCCCCATGCTCTGGGTGTCCCTGTATCTCTGGCTGCCAGAAGCTGGGGCTGGACAACAAGGGATTGGTCACTTGATAATTTGACCAGTTCTGTTCATTCTCTCTGAAGCACCTGGCACTAGTCACTGCTGGAAAATAGGGTGCTTGGCTAGATGGACCATTGATCTGATGCAGTATGGCCCTTCCTATGTTTTTACTGTATGTGAGCTATAGCCTATAGGTATCGATATTTGTTAAGCAAGGCATAGGCATAAGATAAGGCAGTAATGCAATGATCCTACCTGCCTCAAGGCCTGTAAGACAATAACTTTGCTAAACTAATCAAGGCATAAGGCCCAAAACACTTTAGCATAAGTGGCTAACCAGGAGTAACCCTAGGTCATGAGATATCACATGACAGAACACTGTAGTCACTCAATTGCTGTCAGGTGACGTCCGCTTTAGATATTTTAAAGTCTGACTGCGGGAAGGCCATGGTAACTAACTGACGAATGTGCTAGTGAACTGGAGGTAAAAGGGCTGCTAACTACGGGAGAAGGGTGCCCCAACACAAGTAGGTGAGGAAATACAGACAAGGAAAAGGGATTGGAACCCCTGCTGAATATGCATTAGGCACAGTGGGCGTCATCATAGCACATTATAAAAGCTGTATCCCGGCCTGCGTGCCCTGGGAAGATGCCAGGATGACTATCCCCAGTGATGGCGATGGTGGGTATGAGTGTGAGGGCTCACACTGCAGGTTTTGCTCTAAGGGACGGCGTGGGTATATAGTTGCTCAGATGCTCATTTTATATTCTCTCTACCTTCCTTGTTGGGTTTGCAACTTTACTGATTGTATTAATAAATCTATTGCAAATTCAAAATGTCCTTTCTACGTGTGAGTGTTGCACACATGCATGTCAGGGTTTCCAACTTAACAGTAACTTTAGTAACACTGGGCCTGACCTCGGGACTAGAACCTACCAAACCTCAGAGTATAGACTGGGAATTGTTAAATAATCTGTATAATTAATTCACAATCAGTAGATCAGGCAACAAAGTGTTCTGCACGTTGCCCCAGGCAGCAGCTCTACCAGGAAGCTTCTTCCGAACAAGCCAAGAGGGCCTGTGCTCCGCTGCGTCTCTCCTTTCCAGCTTGTTCAGGGCATGTCGCATGTCCAGGGCAGGCGTTTGAAGGGCTTTCAGTGCAGGATGAGGCCTTACTTATCACAGGGGCACATTCTTACCACACACCAACTTGTTCACTCACCTGACCAGGTCCATGAAGGCATCAGTTGTCTGCACCTGCTCAATCTTGCCCTCCCGGTGCAGTTTGTCCTTGGACCCTTTGCCCGGATGGATGATGATCACCATGAGGATGCCGATGAAGACCGCTATGATGGTGGTCACCATGTAGTAGACTACGGCCCGCATCCCCATCTTCCCGGAGGCTTTGCCATCCAGTGAGGCCATGCCTGGGCAGCCACACGCAAAACAAGACAAGAGCATCTACCTCTTAAATTAGTAAGGAGTGTGGGGGGAGGGGTAGGAGGGAGACTTTAGGGTGTAGGGGAATGTGGGATGCAGGAAGTAGACTTGGGGGTGCTAAGTGCATGTGGGTATGGAAGAAGGCTGTGGGAGTGCAGGGGAATACGGACTGAAAAAGGGAACAGCAGACTGAGGAGGTAGCAGGAAGATATGTAGTGTGTACAGTAGGCTTTAGAGGTGCAGGGAGACATGAGGGGTGGAAGGCACACACTGGAGGTGCAGGAAGATGTGAGAGGCGTGCACTGGGGACACAGGGAGATGTGGGGGTGAAGGCAGGGTTTGGGGTGCAGGTAGATGTGAGAGGCACACACTGAGAGTGCAAGGAGAAGTGGGTGTGGGAGGCAGGGTTTGGGGGTGCAGGTAGATTGGGGGAGGCAGTCACTGGGGGTGCAGGGAGATGTAAGAGGCTGTCACTGGGGGTGCAGGGAGATGTGGGGGTGGGAGGCAGGGTTTGGGGGAGCAGGTAGATGTGAGAGGCACGCACTGAGGTGCAAGGAGAAGTGGGTGTGGGAGGCAGGGCTTGGGGGCACAGGGAGACGTGGTTGCAGAAGGAGGGATTGATTGGGAGGAGGGGAATGTGAGGTAGAGGAGGAGTGGGAAGCAGATTTTGGAGGCTGCAGAGGTGTGGGGGCAGATTCTGGGGTTTTAGGAAATGTGGGGGCAGAAAGCAGACTTTGGGGGGCACAGAAGGCAGACTGAACAGGAGCATGAGGAGACTAGAAAGGTGACAGATGGAAAATTGGGGGAGGCTATTGTAAAGGAAAAGAGAGGGAAACATGGGGGCTGGTGAATGTGGGGGCTCGTCTGGAGACAGGAGACTGTGAAGGCCCTTGAGTGGGGATCTGAGGCGAGTGGGTGGCAGGGAGGGTGAGGAGCCAGGGCAGTGACGGGGAGGGGGCTGGATTGGCTGCTATGTTAGCAGAGGGGAAGGAAGCCCCCTCACGTGTTTCTCAGGTGCACTCTGACCCTGCCATGCTCACACATGCTCCAGAGGTGGCCACTTCTTTGTGCAGCAAAAACGAGTGAATACCCCCCGTACCTTCCCAATACATCTGTAAGTCTCAGGAGTGCAGGGCCTGAACGTGGTGCCTGAGCACTGGGGGCAGCCAGCACCCTCACGCTTCTACTACCCCCTTCACAGACCTCCCACCTCCCTGATCTCCATGCCCCTGCAAGAGGGGAGATGGTCAGCCCCAATTGCCACAGCCCCAGCCTCGGACTGGACACGGTCAGTCCCGGGGGCCTGCAGCTGCCTGTGCTGGGCGCTGCCATGGCCCGTGGGACCCGCTGCCTGTGAGCACCGGGGACGTCCCTCACCCGTGATCAGGCTGGAGACGATGAGGGGAAGCACCAGCATCTGCAGCATCCGCATCAGCAGCTCTCCGGGGAAGGAGAAATATTTGATCTGGCGATAGCTCATCTGGTAGGGCCGCAGGGCAAAGGCCAGCGTGATCCCTGCGAGACAGGAAGGGACAGAGGATGGTGTCTACCCCACATCCCGCTACAAGCCACTGCATCTGCTATGTGGGCCTGGGGCCTGCCCCGCTGCCTTCCCCAGGCACACAGGCTTGGGATGCGCCTGCCTCCCCACACCCAGGGCCTATGGCCGCTCTGGGTCCTCTCCTGCTGACCCCCGTGGCCTCCCCACAGACACGCAATGGGCACAAGGCCAATGGCAAACTGTGTCCTCCCTCCCTTGCCTATCCCCCAATATGTGCACAGGGCCTATGGCAGGGTCTGGGTCCCCTCCCCCGTGCTCCTCCCTTGCAACTGGCCCCTCAGACGCCCTGGCTCTTGCAGAGAGGCCGGAATAGTTAGCGCCAGAGCCATATGGGGTCGCGAAGGTGGAAGTGGGTCCCTAGGAGCAATGATCCCTGCAGCCCTGATGGTGCTGGGTCCTTCCCAAGGAGAGTTAGTGAGGGTCAGAGATGTTTTGACAAATCACAGGATGCCCCACCCCTATGGGAGCAGAGTCCTTCAAACCGCTCCTCAAGCTTGAAGGATTCCCCGCACTTTCCTTCAATATTTCCCCCTAGCCTCGAGTGGCCAGACGTCCCGATATTTGGGGCTTTGTCTTATATAGACACCTATAACCTCCATCCTATCCCCATTTTTTACTCTTGCTACCTGGTCACCTTACTCTAGCCCCACATGGGGGCACCCGATTTCTTCAGCCTTTCAGCTTGTCAGTGCAGCTCCTCAGGTCAGGCCATAGGCTCACGCTACCGCAAGGTGAGGCACCTTCTCCCTCTGCCTCCTATCGCTTGCGAGTGCAGTCATTGGCACCCGTTTGTACAGCTCTGGAGCAGCCGCTGAGAGCTCTTAGCCACCTCTCTAGGTGTCCAATCTCTGGGATGCCACCATGTCTACATTAAAGGCTGAGGGGGGATGCTGACTTAGGAGGGGGATGAACCTGTGTAATCAAAGAGCTGAACACAGCCCTATTGAGAGGCCTCCCTGCTTGTATCCTCTGACAACTCCCTCTCATAGACTCATAGGTCAGAAGGGACCAATATGATCATCTAGTCTGACCTCCTGCACAAGACAGGCCACAAAACCCTACCCATACACATTTATAACAACCCCGAACCCATGACTGAGTTATTGAAATCCTCAAAAGTGAGATTTGAAGACCTCAAGCTGCAGGGAATCCATCAGCAAGCGACCCATGCCCCACGCTGCGGAGGAAGGCGAAAAACCTCCGGGGCCTCTGCCAATCCACCCCGGAGGAAAATTCCTTCCCGACCCTAAATATGGTGATCAGCTAAACCCCGAGCATGCGGGCAAGACTCACCAGCCAACACCCAAAAAGGAATTCCCTGCAGTAACTCAGTTCCCATCCCATCAACATTCCCACAGACCATTGAGCACTTATCTGCCGATAATCCAAATCAATTGCTCAAAATAAACTATCCCATCATAACATCCCCTCCATATACTTATCAAGCTTAGTCTTAAAGCCAGATAAGTCATTTGCCCCCACTACTTCCCTCGGAAGGCTGTTCCAGAACTTCACTCCCCTAATGGTTAGAAACCTTCGTCTTATTTCAAGTCTAAATTTCCTAATATCCAATTTGTACCCATTCGTCCTCGTACCTATATTAGTACTAAACTTAAACAATTCCTCTCCCTCCCTAACGTTAATCCCCCTGATATATTTATATAGAGCAAGCATATCCCCCCGGAGCCTTCTTTTGGCCAGGCTAAACAAGCCAAGTTCTTTTAGTCTCCTTTCATAAGGCAGATTTTCCATTCCTCGAATCATCCTAGTAGCCCGTCTCTGAATCTGTTCCTGTTCTCCTCTAAGCCATTGCCTCAATAAGAAGGGACATGCCAGGCATGGAGAATGGCCCTTTCCCTATGACAGGGATTCCTGGCATCATCTCTTATTACAGCGAATACCAGCCATGTAAACAGTGAGATACCAGGCTGGGAAACAGGAGCCACACCATGGGGGTGCAGCAGCCAGCCAGCCCCCAGCAAGGTGGAGAAAGTGCTACAGTGTTTGCACTGCGCTTTAAACTTCCCTGCTGCACTCAAGGGTTGTATTTCCAGCCATGCAGCTCGCAGACACAAAAACTTAAAGGCTAGAAGGGTCCATCTCACGTCTGACCTTCTGCATGGCACAGGCCAGAGATTTCACCCCAGGATCCTGCATTGAGATGATTGAAGGGATTGAGCTAGATTGGATCTTTTAGAAAAAGGATGTCCAGCCTTGATTTAAAGAATCCACATGATGGACATTCTACCGCATTCCTTGGTTGGCCTTAGGCAAGTTACTGGACCACTCCCATTTGTGCAGTGGGGATAAGGAGGCTGATGGGGCTGGGAGGCTTAACGAGTGACAATGTCTGTAAAGCTCTCAGAGCACCTCGGGGCGGTGAAAGTGGAGATTTAGTGTTACTTTCTGTAGTTCACTTCTGAGGCTGCTGTTATGAGCCAGACTGACTGTGCCTCCAAGCGCTGAAACCACACCGCTTTGCACCTAGGCAGTGCCTTGTGCCTGAGGCTCTAATATCATCAGCCCTTTTCCAGTAGCAGCAAACCCTTGGGGTGGAGAGACAGCTTGGAGCAGCACGGGGAGCTTTAGCTGGCGATGTCATACGCTTCCCCAGGCAAAACGGGGACTATTTTGCTAGAATAACTCTCTATAACGAGCACTTTTTGCCTCTATAAATATGCTGTAAAGAATCACCTCCTGCCCACCATGATTACACCAGCAAATATTCCCAGTGCAGAGCTGGGCTGAAGAGGAAAACTGCAAGGCCAAGCCAGCCTTTCCCTTCCAGGTGGGAACAGCGCCCAGTACAATAGAGCCCTGAGCCTTTACAAGGGTCTGCAGATGCTACTGCAATGCAACTGATAATGGAGACATTGAGAGATGGAGGGACTTGGCCAAGGGCAGTGTGCTTGTGGCAGAACCCTGATCCCCTGGTGTGATTCTTTAATTGCTCTTTCCGCTAGCTTAATGAATCTCCCCAGGCAGCACAGCACCCCCTGCAGGCCCCAGGCTCCCTACCCAGTAGGACAGCACTGATCGTGAAGAGGACGAAGGCATTTCTCCTGAGGAAGCCCTTGGCGCTGTCTCTGGTGATGCTGTGCATCTGTTTCTTGGCCCGTGCTGTCCGCTCCTGCACGGCCTGTTGGAAGCGCTGCACCCGGCTGTTGGAGCGGAGCCGCTTGGCTGACCCCTCATTCAGGAAGAGGCTGTTCACATGGCTCTGCTTCGCACTCATAATCAGATTGAACCCCTGGTTCCGGGGACACAGCTCTTGGGAAACTAGGTGGGGAGAAGCAGAGAGGAGGAAGAGTGAGAAGGCAGCATGAAATCTCTGAGCTTGACGGCACTCCCCAGGCCCTCCAGATATAACTACTCAGGTGCCCCCATGCAGCAGAATCACAAACAGGACATCGCATTTTGGGAGCTGCCAGTGGGATTGAATTACTTGCATTCAGACTCTCCTTTAAAATGCAAGTGTTTCTCCCCAGCAGCAGAACAGCAACACTGCTGTGGGGAATGCTGGCACTGGCTTGGGCATGACGGAGACCAGATGGACATTCTCACTCTGCCCTGGTCTACACTGACGCCAGCTGCCATCCACAGGAGATAAGCAAGTTACGTACTATAGCTTGCACATCTCCCGTCGACTTACTTACTTTCCCTTATCGCAGCATCTCCTCTGCCTTGTGTTGACAAGAATCATAGACTCATAGAATATTAGAGTTGGAAGAGACCTCAGGAGGTCATCTAGTCCAACCCCCTGCTCAAAGCAGGACTAACCGCAACTAAATATTCCCAGCCAGGGTTTTGTCAAGCTGCAGCCCAAAAAACCTCTAAAGATAGAAATGCCACCACCTCCCTAGATAACCCATTCCAATGTTTCACCACCTCCTGGTGAAAAACTTTTTCCTAATGTCCAACCTAGACTTCCCCCACTGCAACTTGAGACCATTGCTCCTTGTTCTGTCATCTTGTTCTGTCACCACTGAAAACAGCTTAGCTCCATCCTCCCTGGAACCCCCTTTCAGGTAGTTAAAGGCTGCTATCAAATCCCCCCTCATTCTTCTCTTCTGCAGACTAAACAGGCCTAGTTCCTTCATCTTCTCCTCATATGTCTTGTGCTCCAGCCCCCTTATCATTTTTGTTGTCCTCCGCTGGAATCTCTCCAACTTGTCCACATCCTTTTTGTAGTGGGGGGCCAAAAACTAGACACAATACTCCAAATGTGGCCTCAACAATGCAGAATAGAGGGGAATAATCACTTCCCGCGATCTGCTGGCAATGCTCTTAGTAATGCAGCCCAATATGCCATTAGCCTTCTTGGCAACCAGGGCACACTGCTGACTCATATCCAGATTCTTATCCACTGTAACCCTCAGATCATTTTCTACAGAACTGCTGCCTAACTTGTCAGTCCCCAGTCTGTAGCTGTGCATGGGATTCCTCTATCCTAAGTGCAGAACTCTGCACTTGTCCTTGTTGAACCTCATCAGATTTCTTTTGGTCCAATCCTCCAATTTTTTTAGGTCCTTCTGTATCCTATCCCTCCCTTCCAGGGTATCTACCACTCCCCCTAGCTTAGTGTCATCTGCAGACTTGCTGACGGTGCAATCTACCCCCCTCTTCCAGATCATTAATGTAGATGTTGAACAAAACCAGCCACAGGACCGACCCCTGGGGCACTCCACTTGTGACCGGTTGCCAGCTAGACATGGAGCCATTGATCACTACTCGTTGAGCCCTTTGCTCTAGCCAGTTCTCTAACCATTTTATAGTCCATTCAACCAACCCATACTACTTTAAACTTGCTGATAGGAATACTGTGGGAGACCGTATCAAAAGCTTTGCTAAAGTCAGGGTATATCACGTCCACTGCTTTCCCCACATCCACAGAGCCTGTCACCTCTTCATAAAAAGCAATCAGGTTGGTTGGGAATGACTTTCCCTTGGTGAATTCATGTGGACTGCTCCTGATCACCTTCCTCTCTTTTAAGTGCCTTAAAATGGATTCCTTGAGGACCTGCTCCATGATTTTTCCAAGGATTGAGGTGAGGCTGACCGATCTGTAGTTCCCTTGATCCTCTTTCTTCCCATTCTTGAAGATGGACACTATATTTGCTTTTTTCCAGTCGTCAGGGACCTCCCTCAATTGCCACGAGCTTTCAAAGATAATAGCCATTGGCTCTGAAATCACATCAGCTAACTCCCTCAGCACCCTCAGGTGCATTGCATCTGGCCCCATGGACTTGTGTATGTCCAATCTTTCTAAATAGTCTTGGATCTTTTCCTTCAGCACTGCAGGATGTTGACCTCTTCCCCATTCTGTGCCGCCCAGTGCAGTAGTCTGGGAGCTGACCTTGTCTGTGAAGACAGAGGTAAAAAAGGCATTGAGTACCTCAGCTTTCTCCACATCCTCTGTCACTAAGTTGCCTCCCCCATTTTCTCTTTCCACTGCACTGTTCCATGCAACCCCGGCAGTGTAGACAAATCCTTATTTTCATGATAATTTGCAGGCTGGACAATGATGACATTTCTCCTTCTCCATCCAGCTGATAGTTTTTTGAAATACACAAATGATGCTCAAGAAGCAAAGCAAACTTGCCAAACTGCAGTTTTGCTGCAATAACAAGTCTCCCACATAAGGAAAAACAGCCCCCATTATTTTCATTGACACAGAGGAAAGAAACAAAAGCCCCTGTGGCTTTCACAGAGTGGGAAAATCGTGATCTTCTCTGTTAGTTGTAAATTTTCTTTCAATTGCATGGCTTTAAAACAGCATATCTGAAATATCTTCATTGCTTCTTCCAACCCCCAAGCAAGCTTAAAGAATTCTTCCTAGCTGTATTTTCACTGGCATACCCGGAATCTTTTCTTGTGTTTGCAGATCCTAAGGTCAAAAGTGCCTCTCTCTCTCTCTCTCTCTCCCCAGAGAGGTCAATAATGGGCCTAATTCTGCTCAGTTACACCAGTGAAAATGTGGAACAAACCCAGAAAAGTCAATGGAGTTAAGTTTGATTTACACCAGCGTGATCGAGAGTGCAAGCTCATCCCTTGACTTTATAAAGTTTCACTGAAGGCTAGAGTGAGTGAGAATGTGTGTGTGATGAGTCTAGGAATGAGTGGGAGTTTCTTAATTTAAATTGTTATTCACACACAGACACATGCTCACAAAACAATATGTATACAGGAGCATGTGTATGACAGTGTAAGTGTATCGCATGAGTGTGAATATGTGTATATGAGAATGTGTGATTGAGAGTGTGTGTGCATGCACTTAGACTATTATCCTTGAAAAGAGTTTGATGGATGGAAAAGTGAAATTTCATCGATGTCCAAAATGGCAAATTCAGCCCTAATGAGATAATTTCTGTTATTATGCAGGCCAGCTGCTGGCCTCTTCCAGAAGCCAGGGCCAGTGTTTCATTCCTCATTGGTGCTGCTATTGGCTGAGGTTACGTTCATTGCTACTTGGGAAAATCGTAACAACTGTACTCAGAGTCATTTTAAAGCTCACCAAATACAACCTCCTTCGTGTAATGCTGGGAAGTGGAGTCCCAGCTCAGATAGTTAGAGGCAGGGCTATGGTTGCCTGGCGTTCCTCATTATAAGACTCTGTTTTCAGTTGCATGTACCTTTGCCAGACTTGAACCATTGGGGATGAAATTTGATATGGCAAGTCTCTGCCACAGGCTGAAACTTTTGGAAAATGTCAGAAAATGCTGCTGCCCTTTCCAAGAACAAGGATAGCAAAAATATGTTGTTTTCCTCCATGTTAAAAAATTCCAGTGACCTTTTCTTTAAGCCACATAAGGCCTCCATGTTTTGAAGCAGGGACTTAAATTTGACAAGGGGTGTCCATCGTGTCAGAAATGTGCTTTTTGCCAGCCCCAGGAAAACCTGCCCAAATCTTTGCCAAGTTACAAGACTTTAAAAAAGTGCAGTTCACAGATGTCCAGTAGAGACTGACTAGAGATTTGCAGCTAAGTCCCCTGAAGATTTCATCCACACACAGCATGCTCCACACTACGGCTGAACAGGACTTTTCCTGGATGCTGTGGGCTAGGGTCGGGTCCAGTTCTGTGCACAGGACTGAGAGCGGGGAATCTATTTCTCCTGTCCTTCAATGATGCCCTTGCTGGGCCCAAGCAACATGGCTGAGGAAACTACCTGGTTCAAAACCAGTGGGGATATGAGCTGCAGCGGCCGGGGATAGTGAAGGGAAAGGATTGAGGCAATCAGCTTGGGGGGAGCGAGTGGGACTGGAGGCTGGTAGAGAGGGAGAGAAAAACTAGGACAGGGAGTTGGGATGAGATGGGGACTGGCTGGACAAGGATACTGGGACTGGGAACTAGTGGGTGAAGAAGATGAAAAGCCAGGGTGTGAAGAGAGAACTGGGACAGGCTGGGCGAAGAGCTGTGAACAAAGAGCTGGGGGTGGGGTGGGGGGAATGACACTCACCAGTGGACAGGGAGCCTGGGGAGGGAGACTTGAACTGGGAACCACGGGGGTGAGAAATGTGGACAGGATGGGGAGTGACTACAGGCCAGGAGAAAGACACAACAGAGAAGGAGGCAGATACTGGGACTTTCTGGGAAAGGAAACCCAGACTGGGATGAGAAGCCAGAGGAGTGGAGAGTGGTGATTACGTGAGGCGGATAGGACTGAGATGAGCAGCTATGGTGGGGAAGAGACAGGACAAGGAGAGGGACAGATTGGAGGGGATGGAGCAGAAGAGTCTGTGCCCACAAAAGCACATTCCCTTCCACAGCCTGGAATCAAACCCCAGATCCCTGAGTCTCACTTATCTGCTGCCAGCAAATATCCGTGAAACCTATTGGCAAAGGTTCCCCTTCCCCTTGAGTGCTGGGCCATACTGAGGATGACAACCTACTGCCGCTACCAGTTACTCTGTTAGCTCAAGTCACAGAGGTCTGTGTGGTGGATCTAAAGGTTCCAGCCCTGCTGCTGACCCATATGTTCACAGTACTGTAGACGCTCCACCTTGAACGGTCCCTTATAATATGTGTAACTACTTGTTCCACCTTGTATTTTGCTGTAACTTTGGGCATACCTTTCCTAGACATGAAGAAGAGGTCTGTGTGGCTTGAAAGCTTGTCTCTCTCCCCAGCAGAAGCTGGCCCCATAAAAGATATTACTTCCCCCACCTTGCCTCTCTAATATCCTGGGACCAACACGGCTACAGCAAATACCTTAACTGGATCAGATTCAAGCAAAGTTTCTCACCACATGCTTCAGCAGATCATAGACCAAATCTTAAATCAGGACCCCTCCCACAGAGTCCAACAAATGCTTCCCTTGTCATCAGGGTGACTACAAATGGGCAAAGAGAGAGAGAGAGGTATTTGTCCTTCCTTTTCATAGCTTTAGTCCCCCTCCTGAGAAACATTTCCAGCTGGGCACTAGGAGACAAAGGCCTGGTCTACACTGCAAGGGCAGGTTGATGCAAGGCAGCTTACCTGGACCCAGCTATGGAATCGTCTTCATTTAAATTTGGCTCACAATGATGTAAATGCCTTGCTATGCTGACTTAACCCTACCCCCCGAGCAAAGCAGAATAAGGGTGACCGTAATTAGGTCAATGTAGACACTGCATTACTTATGTCGACTGTTACTGGCCTCCAGGAGCTGTCCCACAATGCCCCACGCTGACTGCTCTGGTCACCATTATGAATTCCCCAGCCCAGGGGCCAGGAGGACCAAAAGCCGCCCCTCTCTTTTAAAGTCCTGCAAATTTTTGCAGGAGCAACTCTTTAATTGCTACTCATGTATTTTCTGTCCCTCCCCAAAAGGTGGTGGACACTGCCCCCCCGTTCACATTTGTGCTTCTCCAGTTTCAGTTCTTGCAGAAGCACTGAAGTACACAAGAATGACGGTTCTTTGGGATATTTCCAGCCCAGCCTAATCCAGGAAACACTAGACATTTTGCAAGAAAGCCTGATGGCATTGCAAAACAGATGCCCAGTTCCGGACCATGGAGTTCAGAGACAGCTGAATTGTGTACATTTCAAGCCTGAGTGAGAGAGAACTGGGAGCTGGGACTCTTGGTTTTATTCTTAGGCTAGGTCTATACGACAAGCACTAGCAGCATAGCTGTAGTACTGCAACTGCACTGCTGAGTGTGGACTCTCATAACAGCAATGGAAGGGGTTTGTCCAGGTCTGGAGTTCACCCATCCCCTCGTGGGGCAGCATCTACGTCAATGCAGGAATTCGTCTTTCAACCTAGCGCTGTCTAGAGCTAGGCTTAGGTCTGCTTGACGACATCTCTCAGGGGAATGAGCAACAGCTATCTACATTTGAGGTGTATACTAGACCTCCAGTCTTCTTATTGTGCACTGTGATCTTAGCTGAGCTACTCACCTGTCTGCCTGGCTTTTCTACTCTGTAAAACGAGGAAGCTTTTCTACCCCAAGGGGATGGGTGTGTAAAGCTGAACTGATGAAGGTAAAGTGCTTTGAGATCCCCACGTGGATAGGGCTATACAAGGGAACAGGATTTTTATTTACAGAAGCAAGCCATGGAAGCAATTGAGGCCACACTTGGATCTGGAGCTAAAATTTCCAGCTCAGGTAGATGAACGTGCACTAGCTTGGACTGAGCACGCATAGAACTGCAACGGGATGTGGGGCTGTGAATTAGGGCCTAGGCATAGGTGTAGTCAAGTAGCTAGATCTGCCTGCTCTTCAAACTGCTGCAGCCACAGTTCTCGTTGTAGCAGGCTTGCGTGATCACAGCTAGCGGGCGTATGTCCCTCTGAATTGGAAGTCACACCTCCAGCTACACTGTAGATGTACTTACAGTCCTCCCTGCTCTGTGCACAACAATGAATGCCAAAAAAAGTTTTCAACAGGACCATGCACAAAACCTTCCCATGAGCATATTCTATAGATAGCAGGTCAGACACGGACAGACACCCTTTACTGAACAGAGGGTCAATGCCATACTTCATAAAATATCAAGATGTCAGCTCCCACCTTTGTTCCCTCAGTGGTGCTGGTCTTGATCGCCTCTTTAAAGCCATTTCCAATCAACACCTTGGGGCTTTCTCCCACGCTGCCCTTTGTGTGTGGGCAGCTGGTGAGCAGAGACCGCTGTGCTCACACTGCCCAGCATGACCTCATTGCCTTGGGCTCCCCAGTCAGCTTGCCATCTAGTCTGACACAGACTAAGCCCCAGGGGGCAGGGAGCTGTTGTGTGGTGCCGTGCCTAGCACAACGGGGCCCTGGCCCATAAGCACAACTCTAACACAAGTGATTAGCCAACAGCAGAAGCCCTCAGGCAATCCCGAGTGCCCTTCGGGGGCTCTATTAGGTGCCCCATGCACAGACTCGCTAAGCACCCTGCATGCAGATTACTCTGCTGCAGGCTGGAGCCAGGGCTCTCCCCGAGATGTTTTCTGCGGGTTCAGATTCAGTGGAGCTCAGCTCCACACTGCCCTAGTTTGGCTTGTCTCTTCTGCAGCCCTGCCCAAAGGGCGGCCTGTGCGGACCCATGTCCAGCATCATCACAGCCCGCAGGGCCATGGGAGTTAGAAGGGGATGGGCCCAAAGCAGCTGGTTAACGTTGAAGCCAGCAGCGCGTTCCCGATCAGAGGCTCAGAGATGGTGTCTCCTCTAGGGAGCAGAAGGATCATTTCATGCTGCTCGTGCTGCCTCAGCCTACTGAGCCAGGCAGGAGCTCTCTGCCGACTCTGTTCCTCTCTGCAGGGCCCCACTTGTGCTGCAAGTGCTAACAGCCGAAGCCGTTCCTGCAGCCCCGACCTTCTGCCCCCTTCGCATCAACTCCTCAGGCTCCTGCGGGGACAGCTAAGACTCCCTGGGTGGCCACGTGACCAGGCTCCCTTCCCTCCCTTCACTTCAAAACAAAGTGCAGGGGCTATTCCCAGAAGGGGGGGGGGGCAGGCACAGCCCCTCCCATCGTTATTCCCCGAGGGTCTGTGCCCACCCTCTCCTGAAGTTATTTGCCAGGAGGGCGGGCACATGCTGTGCTCATCTCACAGTCTGATGGACATGAGCTTGGGGAGACCCCAACAGGCCCCACATCTCACCACAAGCGTGGGGTGAGCCTTGCCTAGCCCTGGGACTTGTGCAGGCACTGGGGAAGGAGGAAAAGTTAAAATGGTGCCCAACTCCATCTGAAGGTGCTTCCCAGGATCATTTCTGCACCTTCCTCCTCCTCCTCCTCCTCCACAGCCAAGGAACCAGCCCCACGTTCCAGCTGGCCGCTATGGACCTGATCAGACCCTGCGCTCTCATTGGGAGTGGAGCGCACTCAGCACCCCGCACTATCGACTCTGGGATCCGCTTCCTTTGGAGATGCATGAGAGCGTCTTGCCCATCTGCACAGTTCCTGGCTCAGCCACAATGGACAGTGGCAGCACCACAACATGGGCGTTTCTTCGGGTATCCTGAAGGCAGCAAACCTCAGGAGGTTCCCCTGCAGAAAATGAGGGGTGTGGGCTGAGCCCTGCCCTCTGAGCCGTAGTTCCACTGGAAGCACGGTCTGGCAGAGGCACAGCACTGGAATGCTGACAATCTGGCTTCCTTTCCTCACTGCTGCGAGACCTTGGGCAAGTTGTTACCCTTCTCTCTGCCTCAGGTCTATTGGCCTATTTTCTATAGGACTAACAATATCAGAGGTGCCTCCTGGAGAAATCAGGATGAATACTTGCATGATGCTCAGATACTCTGGTAATTAGGGCCAGATAACTAGTTAAAATCCCTTCTTTACATTTCCTGAGCATGGGTGCATTAGCATAGACCATGATTTTACCCTGTAGCACATAACCCTGCTCAGAGCAGGTCTGTGTGACAAGACTGTTGTAGAGCTGGTGGTTGGTCACTAGGCAGCCTCCTTAGTCCCCACCATCAAAACACAAGAAGGGCCTCACTCGTCAGATCAATGGTCCATCTAGCCCAGCATCCTGTCTGCCGACAGTGGCCAACGCCAGGTGCTTCAGAGGGAGTGAACAGAACAGGGCAATCATTAAGTGATCCAGCCCATCATGCATTCCCATCCTCACCGTTTACCCTTTTCCAGATCATTTATGAACATGTTGAACAGCACTAATACCAGTACAGACCTTGGGGCACACCACAATTTACCTCTCTCCATTCTGAGAGCTGTCCATTTATTCCTACCCTTTGTTTCTTGTCTCTTAGCCAGTTACTGACCAGGAGAGACCTTCCCTCTTATCCCATCCTCTTGTTAGTACAAGAGGGAAACATTTTGAGAAAAACAGCAGTGCCTGTGAACACAATTGGCTCCAAGGGACCTGATTCATCCAGAAGGCAACAGCACCCACAGAGCAAAGGCCTGTAGTAATCACAGCAAACACAGACCTTGCCACAGAACACACTGACTGTCTGCTGCAGGGCAGCCCTTCCTAGAGCACTTCCTGAAGCAGACTGTGGCACAACAGCTGTGCCTGCCTCAGTTTCCCCAAGGTCTGGCCATACAAAGAACAGTCTCTCAAAGCACATTAAAAAAAGTCCCACCTGTCAGCATATTGGATGACTGCACATGTACAGGCATACATCAAACGCTCACGCTAAAACCCCATCTTCCAAACACCTACAGTCAGTCATTCTCCAGGCCCCCTCCAGGGACAGGATTTCCAGGGTGCCCACGCAAGAGTCCATTTCCCCCCTGGCCCCAGTGCAAGGGCCACTCACGGGAGAGTCACTTCTCTCCCACAACTCTGCTGCCACTGACCCAAGGCCCCTGCAAGAGAAACCCCCCCAGTTTTCCACTCCTGAGGCCGCCCTGCCTGGGAGTGAGAACATCCCCCTAGCACCAGCCCCTGCTTCTGCCTCAGCTGCCTGCAGCCCTCCACCCAGGCCTGCTATAAGGGGGCTTCTCGGGATGTTCCACTCACCCAGGCTCACTGCCTACAAGTCCTGCCCCTGCCACCCTCTAGCATCAACCCTCTTTCCTCGGGCTCAGCTGCCCTGAACCACACAGGTTCTTCCCCCGGTTCCTAGAGGCCTCTGCACAAGCTTTCCTACAATTAGTAGGACTCCTCATCCCAGGCCAGGCCTCACCAACACTCGCGTCAGCTTTTGTTCTTCCCAAGGGCTCCCAGTGCCAGCTCTGCTGCTCCTGTTTCTCCCTGATCTCATTTTTCCTTCTCAGGTAGCTCTTGCCCACCCCCTTTTTCTGACTAACTCATCCACTCTCACTATCAATCTCCCCACATATAAGACACAGGTGCCCTCTCTTAAACTGAATTGGGAGGAAGTTAATCGGTCTCAGGTGCACTGGACCCTGGCTCCCACTGCAGGCTAACACAATCCTACAGAGAGTTATATCCCAGCTGAGAAACTCTCTGGGATGGTGCTGAAAGCCTACAGGCAATAGACTTTAGAGTAATTTCTACAGCACTTGACTGATTTCTTCTCTTTTCCCTCATGGCTGCAGGTCAGTGCAGTTGCCCCTGGGATGAATTTTGCACTGTAGGTTTAGAGAAAGTTACCGCAAAACATGCTACCTCCATAAGACCCAAAGCAAAAGGCTGGAGGCATTTCTGAGCCAGAACCCTAAGGAGGTTGCAAAGTAGCTCCACGTGCCCCTGAGAGGCCCCCAGTGGTGGCTGGAATAACTGCTACAAAACAGGGCTAGCACAGCCTTTGTATCATGAGTGTTCTGCACGCAGCAGCCACGGGACACTTCATGGTGACAGTGGAGACAAAACTCAGGCCCTTCTTCTCCAGGAGCTCGGCCCCCTGACACATGAGCTAAGAGAGAATCTCTGCTAGCTGTGACCAGTGTCTAATGTACAGATGAGCAGGTCAGATCCCATCTGAAAGGGGGCATAATGACATGCTAGCCATTTCGTTACACCGTAGTACTCCTTATTACAGGAAATTAGCTAGTGTTCCACATGACCCAGGTGTGACGGACATGGCAATATCCTGGCCAAACCATATGGAATTAAATTTAAGTATTGGGAGAGTCCGCTGCATTGAAAATGCAAATGTTTGTGCACTATTGTGGGATTGTACAGAACTTCTTGAAGAGGAGGGCAGGATTGATGCAATCTCTGGGAAATATTAGGAACTTCAAAGACCTTTTTGGAACACTCTGTGCGAAGTGGGTTTCTTAGGCAACACATAGGACTGAGAGGTATGCGAATGACCCACCTCAAATCCATCCTTCGAGCAGACTGGCTGCTTACCTATGCACACTCTCTTCCAAGAGCCAGCTAGCTTGACATGTGACTCTCTGACTCATGTGGGTTCTTGTTCTGGGCAAAGGTCATGAATTATGAACTTGAAACAAGAGGAATACCTGTGCCACTCTCTGGCCCGATCAGGCCAGGCCAGCCATCGGGATCAGGATGACAAAGATCCAGCGAGGTTACAGTAGGGCCCAGGGCTGCGGGAGATGGGGGTCTGGAGGACTGTCACCAGGCAGCGTCCATACTAGTGGTGGTAGGAATCTCTGGTAAGCTTATTAGCCTTGGGTGAATCCCCATGTTCACACTCATGATTCCAGGACCAGAAGATCACTGCCTAGCTGGCTCTGAGCCCTCTCCACCGGGGGCAGGAGCTAGAATTGGGCTTCTACCAGTTTAAAAAAATGGTGGCTCCATTTTTCTCATGCCCCCTGCAGCAGCGGGTTTGAGGCTATCAGGAACAGACGGACCCTGTGGTCCTGCCTTGCTCCGGGCTTGCACTGACATGTCCATGGGGTTTTCTGAATTCCTGGGCTGGGCTGCACAGTCATGGGAGGGACTGCTGGCTGTACGGCACGTCAGACCCACCAGCCTGTAACACTAGACTCAGGTGGGCCAAAGGCCTCAGATGGGGAATCCCTGTATTTATTTTCCTGTCACCGCATCCTTGATAGACCTTAAAATAATTATTGTCTCACTGTGCGAATTAAACCCATTTAAAAAAAAGAACACTGGAAAACCCAGCTCCACATCCAAGCCCCTACACTGGTCGTGAGATGGGGGTGACACCTGCTCTTTCAGATTACAGCACAACCCTCTATCATTTCAATGACAGGGTAACAGCTTCCCGAACTGGCCTTAGGATCAAGCACGAAATGGGAACCTGAAACACATTGTGAGAGCAGGTTGTACAGCTACAGCTACTCAGCAGTAAAATACAGGCGAGCAGGACTGCTGGTTTCTGTCACTGGCCCTGGGGACAGAATGGGGTGCAGCATTACAGCCAGGCTCACCACACATACATGTGGCATGCCCAATAGGAAAGCAACGCAGCTGGAGACCTGAGTTCGATTCCCGGGCATGTTTCAATGACATTGTCCAGTAACAACGCAAACCTATTTGTGAAGTAGGGAAGGATGGTGGGGGTCCGTGAAGAGTACACAAACCCTGCACGGGGCCTCAAGGGTTCAAAGCCAATACTGGGCCAAGGTAGCCCACCCTCCCCAGGCCTGCAGAGTATTCTCTGGCTGGAGGAGAGGGTTAAAAGATGCCAGAAGCCCAGGTTAATGGGGAGCCGAAAGGGCAAGAGGAAAGATAAGCCCTTCTCCTAGAAGCCAGATGGAAGGTTGAGCCTGCGAGGGGGTCACAGGGCTGCTGTGGCCCCCTGGCCTGCCTTCCCCACCCCCCTAGGGGGCCTTGCCTCAGGTCCAAACTCTGGAGTTCCTGATTGTTTGTGCAGCAGGGGACCCCACCCCAAACTGAAGAAGAGTATAAGTGGGAAGAGGGACGGGTGGCAGACTGGGAGTTTTGTTGTGGAGGATCTGCTAGTACAGCTTCCCAAGACAGCCTGGCCCGGGACCCCATACCACAGCCCATTGAGACCAAGGCCCCGAAACAGACCAAGTCCATGTTGCCTCCAGCCGAGGGGCAGGAACCAGACGTCTCTGCCCCCCTTTTGCCAGGGAGATGAGAAACTGAGTGTGCTGCGCACTAGGCTACCTGGCCTTTTGCAGACTCTACTTCAGGGTCGGAGGTTTTGGTCACTAATAAGGGCGGGAAGAGCATGGAAACACAAACAGCAGTCAGGAGAGGGGATGCTTGAACACACAGCCTGCTGATCCCCAACTCGCCGCACTTTCCCCTCCTCTACTGCACACTGGGGGAAGCGCTGCTCCCTGACCTGTGGAATGTTTCCTGCCTGTGCAATCAGCGGAGCAGAATCTCACTGTTAGGATGTGGAACCCAGGCAAATGCTGCTGCACTTGGAGGTGGGCTGCAGTCACACTCCTTAAAGTACATAAAATACACCTGCTCTCCCCGTCTACACATCACTGCAGCTGGCTCTGCTACTCCTGGTAATCTGCTCCCACCCAGTGCAACACTCCCAGGCTAAATAGCTTTGGAACTGATACCGTCTTTGTAAGCAGAACCGGCATGAAGGCCACTGGAGCGCCAGTTCTCGATGTGCAGCATGAGTGCGTGTTTTGGTTTATTGCTCTTGGCCCAAGAAGTAGCACAGATTCCTCCTTTCCAAGGCCAGAAGGGACCACTGTGATCATATAGTCTGACCTCCCGGGTGCCTAGGCTTGGCAGGATTTGATTTTAATTGATAGATGTTAGTAAACATCTATTCCTGCTGACACAGAGATGGAAAAACTCCAGCTCAGTAACAGTCGGTGGGAAAGCAGCCTCCCCCTGTGCCTTGGGTCTGCAGGGATCCAGTGTCAGTGCCCCACAGTCAAGGACCCACTCCCTTGCTCTGACAGCAGAGCTGCAGGGGGTCCCCTGCAATCGCCGCAGGCGCTCGGTGCAGGGAAGGCTGTGGTCCTGGTGGTCCCGGCCAGACCAGGAAGAGGAACCTGACCACAGTGGAAGCCACCCCCATTACCAAATGGCTGGCCCATCCAAGTAGCAGTAGCGTGGCCTGCCCCACAGCCGGGGATTCCTCCTCCTCGTGGCTATGGCTGGAGGGTCTCTGCTCTGCCCTGCCAGGACTACAGTGACCGCAGGGATCCAGGGTCACTGGCCCTGTGGCCATGCAGGGAGCCCTCTGCAGCTTACGGTCATGGCCCTGCTCACTCATCCGCCAAAGATGTGGAAGCCGTCCCCAGACAGGAGCTGTTCAGCAGTGGTGGGTTCTCCTGTGGAGAAGGGCTCACCCTCCTTGCAGCTCTGCCCGGGGTCTCTGCTCCGCAGCCTCCTCTGCACCTTGTAGCCAGGTGCCTTGGGCTGCTGCCCTGTGCAGGGAGTCCCGTGCAGCCCGCTGTCAGAACTGCCTAACCCCAGCCCCGCCCCTCAATTTCCAGCCACTCTAAAAACAAAAATAGCTAAAAATCAAAACCTTTTAGACAATCCACGTTCATTGTCCACTTGGGAGACTCTGCCAAGCCTGTGTGCAATACCGGCCACCCGCTTCCCCCGACTCATTTCTAGAGCCAATCACTTCGGGAAAATCAGAGCAAGACTTTCGGGCACAACTTGCATTGGTCTGTACAGCAAGGGAGATGCAGACATTTCACAAGCCCCAGTGTTAACCAAAGGTGGTGCAGTTTCACAAAGCCCCAGAAGGTGCCAGGTCCTGCTCACCCCTGGAGGAGCCCGTTCCAGAGATACGCAGCACAGGGCTCTCTAGTACAAGAAACTCCCAAGGAGTCAATGGAGACGCAGAGCTAGGTCCGTTTGCCAACCCTGAAACACCTCACAAGATTCCAACGTACCTGCTGCTGCTACAGGAAGGCAGCAGTCCTGTGCTCACAAAATTCTGGCTGCAATGAGCAGGTTTTGGTGCGGAACGGGAGGAGCTGAGACACGATCCCAGGGTAACACTGTAAATACCACAAGAGGCAGCCCAACTCCACAAGAAACACGCGCACAGTCCTAGAAGGAACTGGAAGACCAAGGGCTGTACAGGCAGGTCTCGTGCAGATGATGTAAGGGGGCAGGGCAGTTATGTAACCTATTGCACAAACCGGGGTTTCATTTCAGTGAGACGGCCAGTTTCCCATGATCTCAAAACGACTCCAGCTATAACACACGACTGCCTTAGGACACCTCGGAGTGGTGCCAAAACTGCCAGGGCACAGTCTCTGCATTCTCGGATCCTGTGCTACAAGGTACACAAACAAAATCTCTCTGGGCAGCTGCTGTAAGATCCTGCGTGGATGTTAAAAGGACCTGTTTCTTTAAAAAGAACCAAGCACGTTTCTCCACTGGCTGGGGGCAGAGTTGTTAGGGCCCCCAGTAACCTGTGGAGAAGAGTGCACTCGCGGAAGGTGGTCAGCAGGCTTTGCATAACCCAAACATACCATTTGTGAAGCCCTGGGCAGAGCGGGCCAAGCAGTGATGATATCCCAAATTTCCAATAACCAGTTCTATAAAGGCAGGTGATATTTAAGAACCTATTCTGAATAGGTTCTTAAACATCATGCACGCAACACCTGACACTCTGCACCCCAACAACCCAGCACCCAGAACTTCAGGGCACCCTCCGCCGTGAAATTGACCCTCCCTGGTCAATTTCGGTGGCAGGGAGAATCCCTCGAGACACTCTCCGCCAGGAAATTGACTCTCCCGCCGCTAACAACTGGTTCGCTACTCCGTCTTTGCATTGAATCTCCCGGCGCTAAGAACCGGTTCGCTGCATTTTTTCTATTTTAAGAAACGGTTCTCGCGAACCGGTGCGAACCGGTTGGATATCATCACTGGGGCCAAGTATTGCTGAGGCAGAGTAAGGTGGGGTGGCGGTGCTGGAGGACCAGGGAGCTGGAGGATAAGGCACTGGGTACAAGTTAGAGACCTCAATTCAATCTGCACTGCCTTGGGCAAATCACTGGCCATAACAATAATCGCCTGTGCCTTAGTCTCTCCTCTGTAGAATGCGTTTCGGAGAGCGTCCTTAGCTGTCTCTGCAGGGCAGAGCTCTCCTACCCTGCCTTTGTACAGAGCCCAGTGCAGCCCTGAACCTCGCCGGGAGCTCTAGGCACGGCCATGGTGCAGGGAAAGACGGCATCTAGGCATGGCTGGCAGGAGAGCCATTTTAGCTCAAGCTTGTGCAATCAGTGTGTTTGGTGCACTGCTGCCCTAATCCACGCTCGGTGTCCAGCCTCCAGCTATGCCATGCAGCGAAGATTCCTCTCCTCCACCTGGGGAAGATGGTCACTGTGACCAGCCCACCAGGAGAGGGGACGTGAAGAAAAAGGTGAGACACAAGCAGAGTTTAAATTGGCAGATGAACCAGCTTGGCTAAAAGATGATGCCCCTTCCCCAGCTCCCAAACCTTGGCCCAGTTTTCAAGCCAAACTTTGTGAGAATCTCAGCGACATTCAGACAACTATTTTCATGATCTTTCATGCTTACCCTGGGCAGCTATCCCATAGTATCCCATATCCTAGCTGGTATGCATGTTCTGCAGTCACTCTGCAGAGGCACTGTAGGATATCTGCATAGATTTTCCCAGCATGCATGATACACACAACATTGGCAGGGTAGTAGGTGCAGGTACAGAAATACAATGGCACATGGCTGTGTTGTGATCCATGCACTTTTCTTCTCCTGCTCTTCCATTTTGTGCAGCACTTAGGCCCGGTCTACACTTACCTTCCGGATTCGGCAGCAGTCGACGGGAGATACGCAAGTGATGTACACTGTGCTGTGCTGACGGGACCAGCACTGCCTTCAACGCAGTGCTGCGCCACTTACCGGGGTGGTTTTCCTGTGTCGCTTGCTGGATCAACTGAGCGGGTCTACACAGACTGCTCAGTCGATCCAGAGACATCGATCTGACGGTGGCAAATTTGCTGCCATCAGTGTAGACCCAGCCTTAGATACCACAGGAATGGGCAGGCAGAGAAACCCAGTTGCTGTGTGCACACAACATAACTCCATTTGTTGTCCTGGGACAGAAGAGAGAGGGTCTTAACCTGGTTACCCCACAGCTGTCCTGGTGGAGGTGGGGCCGCAAATCTCCAGTGACCCAAACTACTTCACCTTAAAAAAAGAGGTTGGTTGAGCAAAATCCCACAGCACCCAACACAACAGGAGATCCCTATAAATCTTTCACTGCCCCTGGCAAAGGGTTCACTGCCTGTCACTACAACTGTTGCCAGGCCTGACCAACTCACTACACATAAAATATTATCCAAATAGTATCTTGCAAGGTATCATATAAAACCTGGGAACAACCTGGTCATGAATATCATTGCATGCTATATGTTCAGGTTGTGTATAAAGCATTATGTATGTATGCGGAAAATAAGTTACTAAAATATATTTAGACCATGCGCAATCCAAGTAGAGTTGATGAACAAGTTTGTCCTAGACAAAGGAATATTCTTTTCTCTGTTTGCGTTTGTCTCCACTGTAAATCAAGCAAGGTGGAGCTGTGGAGAATGCAAGTACATTTCCATCTAAGGGAAAGAAAGCGATTATGACAACTGAAAAAGCAGATTGTCCAGAGGATGAAGATGACAGCATGATATCAGCTTCCTGGAGCACAAACAGCAGGAGAAAAAATCCTTATCTGGGGATATACTTCAAAAGAATCTATTTCAAATCCATGGCTGGACTATAAAAAGGGGAGAGAACCCCTTAGCTCTCCATCACTTAAGGGCAAAAGACCAGCACTCAAGGAATCTGTGAAAGGTGGATCCTTCAGCCATGTGGGTTGAAGACGCTGAGAACTGACTCTAGGGGAGAAACTGCCTGCAACCAGGATTGTGATCTATTGAATTTTAGACTCTACAAAGCGTGATTGCACTTTTGTGTTATCTGTAACCATTTTTGTCTCTTACTCTTGCTTAGTGTCACTTAAATCTATGCTCTTTATTAATAAACTTACTCTTAGTTTGACTATAAACCATCTCAGAGCTGCATATCAAAGTGAAATGTGTTTCCTCAGCTAAGCTAACAGGCGGGGTTGCGCACTGTCTCTTTAGAGACGTGGTAGTTTCTGTGATAAGACACATCCCTGGGGAACTGGGGTTCACTGAACATTACCTACTAAAGAAAGTTTAGGCTGGCAAAGTCTCAATGAGTTGGCTAGGAATGCAGACAGACTAGCGTGGCAAGGAGCTGACAGACACTATAACCTCCAACAAAACTCTCTTTTGCAGAAACAGAGGGATGACATGCTTCTGGGTGCCTACCAGAGCTCCACAATCCCAATGGGGCTTTTCCCCCTTTAAAGGCGCTGTGAGTTCTGAGGGGTGAAATCTGAACACGAGGGATCAGTTTCTCTCCCTGACACCGCCTCTGAAGCTTTCATCGGCGTGATTCTGTGAACACCAGACTCTGTCCATGTGTCTCACTCACCAAGAAGGCACTTGCTGGAGGAGGTTTTGTGCTGCACAATCACCATTACCACCCTGGCAGTCATACATTTACATACCAAGCCCAAAGCAAGGGCAAACCCAGAGGTCCCAGGCAGACCCACTGCCTCTGCACTTCAGAGAGGGGTTCAGCTGGCAAGCAGCATGAGCAAAAGAGGGGAGCAATTCAATCAGTAAAGAGAAACAGAGGACTGAGCCCAGAAAGTCCCTCTGGGCTCAACTGTCTGAACTAAATGCGGCTTTCTGCCCCCAGGAAACCAGCCAAGGGCTCCTGCAAACCTCCGGACCCTCAGCCAAGAAATCCCTGTCCATGGCCTTGTCCAAATGGAAGTAAAGGATGGAACCCAACTGATTGTGATGGCAGGCAGGGACTCAGGTCGAGAGGTAATTGCTGAGAGCTTGGAACTAACTGGTTGCATTGCATCTTTTGGCATATCGTAGGCCAGGGGGAAGCCCAGAGACCTTCCCCTCTTGGACGTTCCAGAATAAGTAAGAAGGGCTTGTCGCACTCGTTCTAACGGAACGACGACTAATAATGAGATGGAGCTGACTGACAGCCCTTTGCCCTTACATCTCAGAGCACGCTCCGAAGGGTAAGTATCCCAAGGTAACTCTCGTTATTTCTATTCACAAAGCGAAAAGAGGCACCAAGAGAGGAAGTGTCTTGAGCAAAATCCCCGGGGTCTGGAGTAATGCCATTGTAAAGCAGCAAGCCTTTAATCTGACCCGTGTGAAGGCAGCAGGGACACCTGTGCTCTCCTGCCTTCTGAGAGGAACCCACTCTCAGCCACTCAGCCCTGGGAACAGGTCCTAGAGCCAAGCGACTCCCCTCCGCAACAAGCAGCCCAGGCCAGCTCCTCCCTTGGCTCCCACTGGGGAGTTCTCTGGAGCTAGGAAGTAGCCAGAGACCCTGGGAACAGTCACCACATTTGAGACCACTTCTGGAAACACTGTTCGTGTGTGCCACGTTCTGCGGGGGGCAGCCATGGAACCCGCCCAGGCAGCAACAATGAGGCACTAACGTGGTGGGAGGGGGAGCGCGGGAGGTACAGGAGGTGAGTGGGGTGGCATAAAATAGGCAAATATTGACTGACAAGGGGAAAGGGAGCAAGGGATACAGAGAGAATGTGTATTGGCTGCTCCCTAGACCTACTGTGCCCTGGGGAGGGGAGTCAACTCCTCCAGGTAAATTGGAGTTCTCCGGTGCCAGGGGCAGAAGGGGGGGCAGTTCCCTACCCGGGATGGGGAGATACAAGAGAGAAGAGGCAGAGGCAGAAGGGAAGGGGTGTTCCGGCTCCCCAAGAAGAAGCCAGGCAGACAGGGCTGCCCTAGCTAGCCAGTTACCCTCGGAGCCCTGGTCAGTTGGCTGGGAACTGGTGTGAGCAGTGAATGATTCCTACACTTCAGCCCTAACTCAGCCCTTTTTGGGAGTCTCAGGAAAGAGGCTGAGGGGCTCTGTAGGGCGGTGCCTGAGACTCTGCCTGCCCACCCTGAACAGGGCCCGAGGGAGGCTCACTGTCGCTGGGAAGGGCAGTGTGTGCAGCTGGCTCTACGGTGTGCTGAATGGAGGGGCCCCTTTCTGCGGTACAGCAAGTTCAGCTGGCTCTGGGCTGGGCATGAACCTGCCCGGCAGGCAGGCCTGTCTGCAAAGGGCTAGGAAACACCTCCTTTCCCCAAGTTCCTCTTTCTTCTCAACACCAAACACAGGCACCTCCTCTGTTTGCCTTTAAGCCAGCATTGTCCAGCCTGACCCCAGCCCGGCCTGGGTAGAAATGGTTACCCTATGGCACAGGCAGGAAAGCTGGGGCACACAGGGCAATGGAACTGCCCAGGGCCACACAGTGAGGCAGTGGCAGAGCTGCTAGATGGTTCCAGTAGGGCATTAGATGGATCAGGGAGCTTGGAAATGGGGTAGTGGTTCCCATCGCGACCATGAGTGAACGTCCTTCCGAACTGACCAGCTGGTTCAGGGCCTAAGCCAGTTTCCAGAAGGCAGGCATCTGCAGTGCAAATCATCTCCACCAAAGGATAATAGAACCCGCTTCAACCCAGTCTCTTGCCCCCAAATATGCAGCCCAGTAACACAACCCTCCACCAACACAGAGCAGGGTGTTTTCCTCGGGCATGCCTTTTGGGGTTAGCCCCTTTCTAAAGCACTCAGAGAGCAGACACACATGCCTGGGAAAATCCTCCCCTTCCTTCAATGCATCCACACAGTCCTGCTTTGGCTGCCAGGCCCCAACAGCTTCCCTCCAGAAACGTGGGGAAAGCACAGCTTTCCCTGGCCAAAATGACTCACCTGGAGCACGTGTCTGAAGTCCAGGGGCCAGACGGGCAGCAGGACTCTTTGATCTGAAAACGTGCCTATGCTCTTGAGGGTTATTCTGGATCAGTTTGTTCCTTGCTTCTTTGCTCCTCCAGTACAAAGGAAGAAGGAAAAGTCCAGCGTTAGCACAGAGCTCTCAGCAGCCTCCTGTGAAAGGAGAACAGACGACTGTATTATTCCTAAGATATGTGGCGGTGGGGGTGGGGGTAGCAGGGAGGAGGAGACTGCCAGGATCTGAAATGATTGTGGGAGAGCTGGGGACTCAAGGCACCTGTCACCAAGATGCTGCGTCGATTCCACAGTGGAATTAACACTAACAACGCTTGTGTGAGCTCCTCTGCCTCCGCACATGAGCTGCAGGGAAGAGTTAGTGACAGTGGAGGGAGTGGGGCAAGAACATGATAAGAACAGTGCAGACACTCCCAGGAGGCTCCAGCTTCCATCCCACCCCGTCTCTTTCATTCCGTTGCTTTCTAGTAGGCTGCCTTGCATTCAGAAATCCCCTTGGGTCCAACAGCTGAAGTTACCAGATCAGGAGTCCAGATTTTCTTCTCTCTGCAACCTGATCTATGCAAACAGGACCTCCAAAAGCCAAATGCACCTGCACAACTTAGCCCAAGGAACTGTAAATGGGAATTTTCTGCCTTGCCCAAACATGTGGGATCTACTGAGCGTTATCAGCTACGTCCCCACCCAGAGGCCATTCGTTTTTGTGCAAAGGAAATATGCCATCAATACATTTTCACTGTGGGCCAAACTCTGCATTCAGGGAAATGGGCACAGCTCCCATGGGTTTTCATCACTGCTTTATTAAACACAGATTCCCGGAGCTCCCTTTCCCATGGCAGCCAGGCACGCTAAACACAGAGATTAAAACACTTTCTCAAGCATACAGGTTAGGGGACAAGAGAAAGCACTTCCCAGCCAATCGCAGCTCCTGTGATGGAGCACAGGGACAGCCGTATGGCCCAGGCTTGTTTCAGGGCTGTAGGTCACCACCAGCAGCTAGCAATATTCAGTGTCTGCAGCATGCTGCAGAAGTGCATGGGATCACACCACCCCCTAGGTGTTTGAGTTCAGGGCCTCGCGCTGCAGGTTCTGGGTTCAACCTAGTTCATTGTTATAAAACCCCATCCTAGAGGAAGGTTAGCTTCTGGGCAAGATTTGATCATCCAGCAGGGAGGAGGTGAAACACTGGTTTAGTGTGTGTGCCCCTGGCTCCAGTCAGTGGCAGGCCTAGCTTCCCACCACTTGCCTGTCAGCAAGCACCAGATATGCCTCCCACAAGCTGAGACCATGCCACACTGCAGCTGCAAACACCTCACAGCCCCCAGTAAACACTGAGCAGGAGGGGAGGCCAGCTGAGCCCCTCAGAGATGCCTCCTGTGAGGCCTACAGGCAGATGGAGCAATTGCCCAGAACTGCCCTCTCAGAGGCAGGAGCAAAGGCCCAAAGAATCACTGCACCCCCAAGATTCACGCTGCTCGCAGCCCAGGCCACGGACCTGGCAGAATCCACACAGTGCCAGGAAGCCCCCCCTGCACATTGGTCACAGCACCAATGGCAAGAGTCCATTACCTCTGCTGGGCACGTGCACGACACAGCCATGGGACAAAGCTCTCTGACAGAGGAGGCATTTCTCCCACCCCGCAGCATCGCTCTGTGCGGGTTTCACTCTCAGCAGCCTGTTGAAATGCAGCAAAATAGGGAATCGCCCTCCTCCCCCGCAGGAGGGCCTGGCTCTCAGCGGATGCAGAGGGAAGCTCCTTTGGCCCTATGCGTTCCTGAGACAGCGTTGAGGGCTCGTTTTGTCACCCCTCTTCCGCTCCACCTTTTGCCGCAAACACAGCTCCCTGCTGGAGACAAGCCACCCCAGCCATGGTACAGATTTTCTCCCAGCAGAGGCATCTGGTCGGTCTCACAGGATGAAAATAACCCTGCTGCTGGCTCTCCAGCTCCCTCCGCCCTGGAGCTGCCAGCATCCCACGAGTCAAGCACAAAGGAGTGGAAGGCAGCACCACGACCAGTCTGCTCCTGCTCTGCGTGGGAGCAATGCTACTGGACACTGCACCACTGGGTGCAGACCCAGGCTCTTCGTAGCTGAATATTCTTAAAGCCATCTCGCTACAGAGCCATAAGGCGTGTTACTGGCCCAGCATAACACCCGAGCCATCGTTGACCTGCATAAAACCCTGGACATTCCTGAGCTGGCAGAGTTCCCCAGAACCGCCACCCACCTGTGCCCTCATAGGCAGTGCATGTCTCTTGCATTTGGGGAGGCTGGCTCCACACTGAGGCCCCACCCCCTCTCGGCCTCCTCCCACTGAGGCCCCAACCCCGCTCTGCCCCAAGCCTCACCCCCACTCGGCCTTCTTCCCCCCTCAGGCCCTGCCCAGGCTCCAGCTCAGCCCCTGCTGCCCACACCCCTCCTCCCTGTCCCCCCACTGTCGCTGGCCATAGCTGAACTGCTCCAGGATCAGCAGCACACAGAGCAGCCTCGGGAGGGGGCCGGAGGCGCGGGTGGGTGGGCTAAGAGGAGCAAGCAGAGGGTGGGGGAGCCTCAGGGAAAGAGGCAGAGCAGAGGTAGAGCAAGGGCGGGGCCTCAGAGGGAGGAGGCGGAGCAGAGACAAGCAGAGGTGTAGTGAGGGCGAGGCCTCGGAGGGAGGAGGCGGAGCAGAGACAAACAGGTGTAGTGAGG
>ML675700.1:249783-287462 GCA_007922155.1 Mesoclemmys tuberculata | reverse complement strand
CGGAGGGAGGAGGCGGAGCAGAGACAAACAGGTGTAGTGAGGGCGGGACCTCGGAGGGAGGAGGTGTCATGGGGGTGGGAAGAGGAGCAGTACAGTTGGGGCCACAGGCCTAGCAGGAGCTTCCAGCAACAGCTGTTTGTGGAGGCTTATCCCCGCCGCCCACCCATGCCCTTGTCTCTCTCTCTCCTTGGGTTTCTGGGGTTTCTTCCTAATCTCGGAATTTTCTAACTTTCCTCTGGATTAAGAATCCAGGCCTGTTTCCTGGAGCCCTTCCAGTGCTCTCTGGGAGCTCAGGAGTCATCCCATGGTCCACACTGACTGCCATAGCGAGAATGGCCTAGAGCCACCGTTTCTGGAAGCAGTTCTAAACAGAAGAGCATTCCAGCTGCTCACAACACTTGCAGGTCTGCATTATGACAAGGACTATAATCAAATCTCCTGCTTCAGGAATTCCCCCATGCACAACGGGCCACAGGAATTCTAGGCTTTTTATTTTCCACCTTCCTCTGAAGCACCAGGGACTGGGACAGCTGGAGGCGAGACTGGATGGGGTGGCCCCAGGTCCTTGGGTGCTACAGAGAATCCTCTTTTTAGGTGCCTGGCTTGTGTCTTGCTCACATGATCATGGTCATATGGATTGCCACTCATGGGATCAGGAAGGAATTTTCCTCCAGGTCAGATTGGCAGGGACTTTGGGCTTCTTCACTTTCCTCTGCAGCTTGGGACATGGACACCTGCTAGGATCATCTGGGCATGTCTCATCTAGGCAGGGCCCAGCCACTGCAGGGCCCTGGGGCAATGCTGGCAGCTGTCTCTGGACTGAGATGCTTTAGTTTAACTGAAGTCACGGGACACAATCTGGGGTCTCTGGATGGAGCCTACTGGCCTGTGGTCAGACCAGATGATGTAATGGTCCCTTCTGGCCTTATACTCGAGGAAATTCCTGGGCTCGTTGCTGAAGGAAGAATGGACACAGCAAAACCTGTATTTCCACCTGGCCTCTGCTGGCTTCTCAGTACCTGGAAGAAAAGTTCCAGAGGGGTGGCCGTGTTAGTCTGTATACAGCAAAAACAACGAGAGTCCTGTATCACTTTAAAGACTAACAAATTTAATTTCTGCAGGCATAAGCTTTCGTCTGATGAAGTGGGTTACAGCCCACAAAAGCTTATGCCTGCAGAAATTAAATTTATTAGTCTTTAAAGTGATACAGGATTCTCGTCATTTTTACCTGGGAGAGCTACCCAGGGCTTAGATGAATGTTCAAGAGCAGAGGGGGGACTGAGACCTGAAGAGCCTGGCTGCATTCTTGTACCCCTTCCAGTTTCCTTTTCTCTCTCTCAAGACCTGTTCTTGTTACCGAAGTAATTGCTGTATCTGTGGTGAATGACTAGATCGGAGGCATTTTGCTCTCCATGCTGTCAGGCCCCCTCACTGACCAAAAGCAACGAGATTTGGCATCAAACAAAAAAGTGCCATGCGATTGAACAGCCTGGAACCTGGCCAGGCCACTCTCTAGTGCTGGATGGCCAGGCTGGACAGCTAACCTGTGGCAGTTGAGGCTGCTTTCACAGGACATCTGAAATGGACTAGGTGCCAAGAAAACAGATACTCCTGGTGCGAACCAGGAGAGTCCAACTTTCAGTCTGTATCACGCTTCCTGAGCATGTGCCAAGACACATGGCTGGGACTGAACAATCATTCTTGCTGAGGGAGGGAGGCAGGAGTGTGCCAAGAGCTACTGGCCTGCTCCTTGCCTCTCCAAGAAGCCTGCACACTCACCCCAAGGGCAGCAGGGGAAGACGTGAGAAACAAACCACAGCAGCTTAGGCGAAAACAGACCAGACCTCAGTCCAGGGGTGCACAGCAGTTTGTGTTTCTTTTCTCTGTTCCCCCTGCTGCAATCGGTGACTTAACCCACCTAGCAGATTCATTTCAGTTCTTGGCCTGGGAATAAATCATTCAGAAGTCAGGAAGGAGAGAGCAAAAAACCTCATGAGGGGACCCAGATGATCTTCTGTAGCTGTTATGCCTTATAGGGCCCATGAATCACAGTGGAGCAGTTCTGACTCTATCCAGCAGGGGGTAGAGGTGGCATGCACACTAGACAGTACCTGACAGTATCTACTTGATTCGATGTCTATTCTTAGTAATTAACATGTAATCAGCATAGGATAATTGTCTTTTTCCACCACTCACTGCTCAAGTTAAATCTCAGTTTAGCCCTTTACAGCCTGCTCTGTTTCTCCCCTTCACACTAGAAATACTGGCTAGTGTCTGTCTCCCACCTGCAAGAATGACCGAGGTCTGACAAATTTGATTTACAGCATCTTGCCTCACACTAGCCAGCCCTGTGATCACCAGATTCAGATATTACCGAGGCCTGCGCCTGGGTCTATCTGAAGACACCTCAAAGTTACAGAACAGGCTCCTGGTTTCTTTAAACTGAATCCGAGCTGCTAGTGATAATAGCAGGCCTGGATTCTCCAGTTCACTGTAGGGCAGCTGTGCTGTGCCTTCCTGCAGTGAATAACAGGACTGCTTTTGTCACCCCCTTTCCCCTGCACTATTGCAATGCCGTATATTTGGAATGCAACACCAGCCCTCAGGAAACGCCACTTGGTGCAGAATGTGGCAGCATGTCTCCTCAGCAACACGAGGGTCTGCTCTTCGCTCTCTAGGTGGGCTCCCCTTATGACACCATAGCAAATTCAAGGCTTTGGTCTCATGTGAAAGGCCCTCAACAGTAGAGCTGGTGGGGAATTTTTCAGTGAAATGTTGTTGTTGAAAAGTGCTGATTTGTCTGAAACTCCTCTGGGAATGTATCAGTTTTGGCAAAACTGGTGTCAGGAAGGTTTCTCAGAGGTCCAGGATAGAATTTCCAGAGGGGGATGGAAAAGATAGATAGCGAGACAGACCATAAGCCACATCACTTTTTGGTAGCATCTGGATGGGCAAATTCCCATCTTTTTTTGAAAGGTCCACGCGTACACATTCCAAAATCTGTAGTGGACCATTCCGCATGATAATTTAAAGGTGGATTTAGGCCTGTTTCCATGGAAAACATATATGTAGTAGTAGGCAGTGAGCGAAAAATTAGTAGGGACCACATTTTGACTAAAAATCTTCACCCAATTTTAGGTAATTACTTTTTTATTAAATAAGAAAATGTGTAATAAAATTAAACAAAAATAAGGGTTGCAATGGCAAATGCTAATAACAGGGTGGTGATCATGTTTCACGTGAAAAAACATTTTGATTCTACAGGCATTAACATAATTATTTTTCAAATTAAAATCAACTTTTAGGTAGTTGTTGTATACAATAAGGTAATGTGGCTTAAGATTTCTGTATTGTTTCCTCTGTTTGCTTCAGATTTCACTGGGATGCAGTTGTGATTCCTGAAGGAACAATAGAAAGCAATTCAGAGGTTCCCAAAAACATCCACGAATAGTAAAGATCTAAAAACACATGTGTGATATGTGATGTAGAGGATCCTTACACAGAACTGACCAAACCAAGAGACCTGGAATCATGGAAGACACATGAGAGACACAGAGATAAAAATGTGCTGTCATTATGCAATATAAAGAGAGCAATGAAGTGCCTACCATATTTTAACGTCTAAGCTGTAGAAAGATTCTCATGCACAAGAAAACACGGCAACAGCTTGAAAAACAAGCAGAACCTTTTACTGTAATGACGAAATTGGCCATGAATAATGCAAATCAATAAAGATCATCATCTACCAGAGTGTATAAAAAAGTCTCTCTCCTTTGTGACAAAGTATCCAAGTGGGTGAAATGGACCAAGTCCTGAGAGCCACTGTGTCAAACAGTAGATCTCAGATCAGACAGGAATGCATGGAAAAGAGCAGAAGAAAAGATGGACAGAAAAATTATGGCTGCTAGACTAAGGGAGCTAGCTGCAGCAGAGATGAGGATTTCTTCAGTCAACTAGGAAAAGTTTCCAGTTCACAGGACCTGATTCTCATGGGGGACTTCAATCACCCTGACATCTGCTGGAAGAGCAATACAGCAGAGCACAAACAATCCAGGAAGTTTTTGGACTGTGTTGTGGATAACTTCCTGATGCAAGCACTGGAGCAACCAACTAGGGGCCATGCTGCTCTTGACCTGCTGCTCACAAACAGGGAAGATTTAGTAGGGGAAGTAGAAGTGGGTGGCAACCTAGGCAGCAGTGACCATGAGATGGTCGAGGTCAGGATCCTGACAAAAGGAAGAAAGGAGAACAGCAGGATACGGACCATGGACTTCAGAAAAGCAGACTTTGACTCCCTCAGAGAGCTGACGGGCAGGATCTCCTGGGAGGCTAATATGAGGGGGAAAGGAATCCAAGAGCGCTGGCTGTATTTTAAAGAAACCTTATTGAGGGCACAGGAACAAACCATCCTGATGTGCAGAAAGAATAGTGAGTATGGTAGGTGACCAGCTTGGCTTAACAAAGAAGTCACTGACAAGCTTAAACACAAAAAAGAAGCTTACAAGAAGTGGAAGCTTGGTTAGATGACTAGGGAGGATTATAAAAATACTGCTTGAACATGCAGGAATGAAATCATGAAGGCCAAAGCGCAATTGGAGTTGCCGCTAGCAAGGGACGTCAAGGGGTATGTTACCAACAAGAGGAAGACTAGGGAAAGTGTGGGCCCCTTACAGAATGGGGGAGGCAGCCTAGTGACAAGATGTGGAGAAAGCTGAGGTACTCAATGCTGTTTTTCCTCTGTCTTCACAGACAAGGTCATCTCCCAAACCAGTGCACTGGGCAGCACAGAATGGGGAGGAGGTAAACATCCCTCAGTGCAGAAGGAACAGGTCCAGGACTATTTACAAAGATTGGACATACACAAGCCCATGGGGCCAGATGCAATGCATCTCAGGGTGCTGAAGGAGTTGGCTGATGTGATTTCATAGTAAATGGCTATTATCTTTGAAAACTCGTAGCAATTGGGGGAGGGCCTTGATGACTAGAAAAAAGCAAATATAGTGCCCATCTTCAAGAAAGGGAAGAAAGAGGATCCAGGGAACTACAGACTGGTGAGCCTCACTTCAATCCCTAGAAAAATCATGGAGCAGGTCCTCAAGGAATCCATTTTAAGGCACTTAGAAGAGAGGAAGGTGATCAGGAGCAGTCAACATGGATTCACCAAGGGCAAGTCATGCCTGACCAACCTGATTGCTTTCTATGAAGAGGTGACTGGTTCTGTGGCTGTGGGGAAAGTGATGGATGTGATATACCTTGACTTTAGCAAAGCTTTTGATAGGTCTCCCACAGTATTCCTATCAGCAAGTTACAGAAATATGTGTTGGATGAATGGACTATAAAATGGATAGAGAGTTGGCTAGAGCATAGGGCTCAATGAGTAGTGATCAATGGCTCTATGTCTAGCTGGCAGCCAGTCACAAGTGAAGTGCCCCAGGGGTCAGTCCTGGGGCCGGTTTTGTTCAACATCTTCATTAATGATCTGGAGGATGGGATAGATTGCACTCTTAGAAAGTTTTCAGATGACACTAAGCTAGGGGGAGTGGTAGATACCCTGGAAGGGTACCTAAAAAAATTGGAGGATTGGGCCAAAAGAAATCTGATGAGGTTGAACAAGGACAAGTGCAGAGTCCTGCACTTAGGATGGAAGAATCCCATGCACAGCTACAAACTGAGGACCAACGAGTTAGGCAGCAGTTCTGAAGAAAAGGATCTGGGGGTTACAGTGGATAAGAAGCTGGATATGAGTCAGCAGTGTGCTCTGGTTGCCAAGAAGGTTAATGGCATACTGGGCTGCATTAGTAAGAGGAAGTGATTATTCCCCTCTATTTGACATTAGTGAGGCCGCATTTGGAGTATTGTGTCCAGTTTTGGGCCCCTTACTACAAAAAGGATGTGGACAAGTTGGAGAGAGTCCAGCAGAAGGCAACAAAAATGATAAGGGGGCTGGAGCACAAGACTTATGAGGAGAGGCTGAAAGAACTAGGCCTGTTTAGTCTGCAGAAGAAAAGAATGAGGGGGGGATTTGATAGCAGCCTTTAACTACCTGAAAGGGGGTTCCAGGGAGGATGGAGCTAGGCTGTTTTCAGTGGTAGCAGATGTTGGACATTAGGAAAGTTTTTCATTAGAAGGGTGATGAAGCATTGGAATGGGTTACCTAGGGAGGTGGTGGCATTTCCATCTTTAGAGGTTTTTAAGTTGCGGCTTGACAAAACCCTGGCTGGGAATATTTAGCTGAGGTTAGTCCTGCTCTGAACAGAGGGTTGGACTAGATGACCTCCTGAGGTCCCTTCCAACTCTAATATTCTATGATTCTATGATTGTTATAGAGCCTACACCAACTGAAAAGAACAAGTGTCATCAAGGTGATAACACTAGCATATGCTAGGCTATTCAATTATATCTGCACTGATTTGTTTTCAAAGCTTCGTGTTGTACCAATGGTGAACATCACACTCAAACTGGTGGCCAATATGAGCTCTCTTGATATTAAAAAAGTCAAGCCACAAAGGAACACATTTGGAGAAAATTGGAAGCAGAATTCAGTTGTAGCCTGGAAATTACATCAGATGATAATGCCAAACTTGTGGCGATACCAGACAACCTGACTAAGACAACGTTATTCAAGGAGAATCTAAGAATGGCCTCTGAGCTGAGTTCACTTTTGTCTGCTTGAAGAGCTGATCAGGATCTGCTATGTGCCTTGGTCATATGATCTGATTCAAAGAAATCCAATACTGAACAAGCATGGGCTGCACTGCCAGAGAGGCTTGATGATGATTACACCCCACGGCCAAAATCTCTCACAACATCTTCAAGGTGTTGTTAGGAGACACAAAAGACCACACCATCCTCACCAATGCAAAGAATCATACAGTCTTTTTCCCAAGATGATACAGATATGCCATTAGTAGAAACCTGCCAAGCACATCCTGTTATCATGGGCAGTAAAATCCTTCATAGCCAATTAAGTCATGAGATATCCTCTAATCAGCTTCTTCTTCTGTCAGACGGCTGGTGCAGAGCAGCAGCTACAATTTCACCTGACATAGATCAAGCCAGATGCTACATCAGGAGCAGCAGAATTTATTGCAGCGATGCCACCTTCATATTTATGAATTGGGCAATTGGGGGTGATGAATTTGATGGCCTGTCACAGGGAGCCACGCTCGCACACTGGGGAGTCCTTGATTTTCCATTTGTGCATTAAATGTCTGCATCTACCATGGCTGATTTGGATTCGGTTCAGACCAAGATGTACATGGAAGGTTGAACTTAGATACCTTCTGCATGGGATAAGCACAAACTGCTTATTATTTTAAGTATTGTATAGCCCAATATACTTTCCAAGCCTCCTTCTGATCATAACCTGATTGCATGAGGCTGATATAAATCAGCTGAAGGAAATGGACGTTGCCCTGTCTACAGAAGCTAACTAATAAGGATGAGTCAGATGTGACAATGCCATGCACCACTCTGCCTTGCATCCCAAGAACTCTGGCGTATGATAACATCGAAAGACTTGAGGAGACACTCAGTGGTGCAGAGACGTCACATAGAGTAAAGAGCACTGCAGTGCAGCCCCAGGTACTGACTGTTGGACAACCCAAGGAGCTTCTACATGCAGAGAAAAGAAAAACATGCAGCCTCACTCTCCCTCCATTACTGCTTCCTCCTTATACTGCCACTAACCAAGTTGGCGCTCCTGGGATGGAAGCAGTGGAGACAGACTATGAAGAGGCCATTCACAACGCTCAAGTTAAGAGTCACGCATGGTTTCTTCTCAGGCAAACAGATGTAAATAATCAGACAGTCATGTCCTGGACAGGCTTCAATATCTAGACACAGAACAAGGTCACTGTGACTCAGGGGCATGTTGGGTATTTGCCAGCCATAAACGCACAACAACAGAGATGTCCATAGTCTACAAAATGCTTAATTAAACTCTGAAAACACTGGAAAAACTCAATTTAAAAGCAACAACATGTGCATTTGACCAGGCACTGTTCAACAAAGCTGCACAAATACTGTGGAAAAACGACAAAAAATTCCAATCCATAGTTATCAGAATAAGAGCATTTCACACAATTTACAATATGATGTTGATCACTGGGAAAAGATTCCAGGTCTCAGTGATCTTGTTGAGTCCAGTATTATTGCTGAAATTTCCATCAGTGCTGCGCTGGAGGGACTGAGCTGTTAGATTACATAAATCAGTGTATGAGGCCCGGCTGAGGTTAGCCTGGAAGGGTTTTTGTACGTGCATGGAGGACACCATCTGGTTGATATGCAAAACCTCAATGTCACAAGAATCCAAATGGAGAAACTGCATGGCACCATTACACAGGACCAGCTGAATGATGTCTTTAACCATCCATCCTGTGTTTGGATCTTTCAAAAGATGAACTTCTTAAGGCATGAAAACAGTGACCTGTCAGCATTCTGAGTGACTTACATTGCTATGGACGTGATTCTTGGCCTCATTCAGGGCGCATCCAAGAGAGGGTGACTGGCTTCTTCAGCTAGCCATGATAAGAGCCAGGATACCCTGGTGTACTGCTTATAACAAGCAGAATTATGCAAGATATCTACCAGTTTACTATGCACAAATGACATGGATGGAAATAGAACATCCTGAGGAGTACGATAATTTAAAAAATTGAGGCTTCTTTGTATAGATGGGGTCATCAAACCAATTTGGAAAATTCCTGTGGGTCAGGCCATCTAGCAGACAGTTAATAAGGAAACACAGACACAGGTGGAACCAAAGGGTTCTGTCGTAAGCCTGGGGCAGTGAGCAGGTATTACCAAACTGCAGAGTACAGAAGTACCTGTCTTAGGACACTAAGGCAAATGATACAATTCCAGACACCTGGCATATCTTATGCAGATCTTGTACCATCAAGGATGCAGATAAACAAAAAAAAAGATATGCAATAGACACACGGGAGAAGACTTGGGTCAATCCCTTTGCAGACTAAGTGAATTAGTCTGTTTCTCCATTGATTCTCTAGCTCCTGCAGACATTCTAGAGGATCTGTTACATCCAAAGGAGAAGGTGCATACACAGCATTCAGATATAACAGGCTTGAAACAGAGCAGCGAAGCCAGAACTTCTATGATAGGTTGCCAAAGCTAAAACTGAAGACATTCAGTGACTGATATCCTCAAGAAGCTCAATCTGTTATTCAGTTTATGATTGGCTGCCAAGAGGCAAACAGGGGACCGTCTGGGGCCTAGTATTGTGGTTAGCACTGAACTTGCTATATCCAGTTTTATCTGGCATTCTGGAGAAAGCGGGGCATCAGCCAGTCTCCCTATCCCACGCTCACATGTCAGCATCTGGCAACACCCTGCCTGATAGCCTTCTGCAGATTCAGGGACATGGGCACAACCTCAACAACCCTGAGCTGGGGTTTCACTGCTGTAGGATTTGGTGGATGTGCAGCTGCAATGTGATTGTGACAAATGTGACACATTGGAAGCACAGAAACTTCCAAAGACAGTTATATTGAGACTGGGGTGGAGACGAGACAGTTTGCAGGAGAGTATGACAGCAGTTAGGGCCCCCCCAGCTCCCATGGCATGGCAAACCTCAGGGACAGACTGCTCAGGGACAGACAGCTCCTTGTATTAAGATCTGTTTTCTCTGAACTACTTTGGTTCTACATAAAACAATATTCTGCTTTAAGGAGGCTGTTTGGTCACTGCCTACCACTGTTGTTGCTCCCAGAGGAACTGAAACATGGGAGCTGAACCTGCTAAGGAAATCACAGCTAGCATCGGAGGAGAACCGATCCCACCCCAGATAGGCTCAAGGCCAGAGACCCAAAGGTGGGTGCCCTCGCAGTGGTACAATTCAACTGGCAACAGGGGGGTCATGCACCATGGCTTCATTTTTCACATGCACAATCCCATCAGCCGCTTGGTCTCAGTGCAGCTGGGATTTCTGTGGCACATGCACCAAACTACAGGGGCAGCATTGATCCCTTCTTTCCTCATGGACCCCCAGGAATCAGTCCCACTCCATGCCATACATCTGCATCCTCTTCCATTAGGATCTGCCTTGGCAGGTGTCAGTGGGCTGGAGATGGGATAGCAGGAATGTGAACAGTTTGGGACCCAGCCCTGCCCTGAACCCAAGTGCTGGAGGAGTATCCATGTTTGAAATTTGAAATTCGAGACTTTTAGCATTGGCCTTCTATTTACCCACTGCAGTGTGTGTACCCTGCGTGCCCTGTGACTCACCCCCAGAACCATACGAGGGCTGGGTGGGGACGTGATAGGTTGGGGAAGCTTTAACTCTTCATGCACTTTGCAAGTGTCCAATTTAAATGTAACTTGGCAGCTTTCCCCACCCTGGAGTGGGGGCAGCTCCAGCTGCCACTGTTGCTCCTGCTCTCCTTGCCTTGGTGACTGCGTCCACATTAGCATCATCTACACTGTCACTTGGCTGGTCTGTTCTTGGGACAGGTGAGAGCGCTCACTGGTCTAGAAAGAAGACATGGAATCTTTTACGGCTAGGTCACCAGCTCCAATCCAAACCAGGCTAGCAACCAGGCTATCTACGGAGAGCTCTTTAGGGATCAATTGGAAATGAGCCAGTGGGTCTCAGTGCAGTTCCTAGTGGGAGAGGTGTCCGCCTCACAAACACCTCCTCAGTAATGAGGGCAAGGAATGAATGAGCTATGGAGATCGGCCAGGCCTGAGTCACTGCAGGGGCAGGGATGCTTGATGGGAAGTTAGCCCTGTCAGCAGAGGGTTTCTTCCCCCGCATCAGTCTATGCCAAAGGGAGATAGGAGACATGCTGCAGTGGGGAAGGAGGGCCTGTGGGCAGCACAGATGCTGGCAAACGTGACACAATTGACGGGGCTGGTGCAGCAGCCTGGGGTGTTCTCAAGGTCCCCTTCCCAAGTGCTTCCAGCCCAACGTAATCTCACCTGGAGAAGAGCAGTGGGATTTTCCAGCAGGTTAGGCAGCTTCTGCGTCTCACACACTCCTGGCTCCCTAGCATGGCTGCTTATTGGTGCCCGGAGAGCTACAGGGCATGAGCTGTGAGAGTCCTATGGAGTGCTTCTCACTTCTTCTAGGTCAGGAACAATTACTGAAAGTGGATCAGAGCTCGCAGCACAGGCAGCCTGATAAGCACTAGTGCTGGGAACACACCTCCCCTCTGGCTCAGTTTCTGTATTGAGCTAGGAGACAGTTTGAGCTGCTCATTTTGACAGCACACAGCCATCGCCACTCAGCTGCTTTAAGGATCGAGTGACTGTTTAGGGCCTGGTGGGCGAACCTGGGCTCAGCATGACCTGCTCTACTCCAGTGGGGTCAGAGGGACTAGGGGCTAGAATCTGGAGCCTAGGAGTTTGGGGTATCACAGATCAGAACCCAGCTGGGCAGGGAAACCCTATACTGGGGAAACTGTACCAGAATCCCCAGATTTGCCAAGGCAACTCCAGGTTCCACAGTATCCAACCCGCCACAGTTTGGGCTTTCATATGGATCAGAGGTTCTGGGTCTGATAGATGCTAGAAGGAAAGCAAGCTCATAACACACTCATCTCACCAATAACAAATTGTGTTATGGCAGCTTTTTTCACCACACAGCCACATATGAACCATAAAGCAATGTTTGTACAGCTCCCACACAGTCTGAGGGCAGGTCTACACTAGAAGGGCTACATCGGTACAGCTGCGCCACTGTAGCATGTCTGGTGAAGACAATGTATTGGAGAGCACTCTTCCTTTGCCACAATTACTCCACCTCCCCGAGAGATGGAAGCTATGTCAGCACACCATTTCCCACGACATAGCACTGGTGTGGACACTGCTTAAGTTGCTGTGGCTTGCGTCGCTCAGGGGGGTGTCTTTTTCACACCCCTGAGTGACGTAAGTTAGATCGACTTCAGTGGTAGTGTGTAGACCTGCTCTGAGTGTGCCAGTGTCAACTGGGAAAATCTAGGCAGCTATCCCACAGTGCCTTGGCAGGGAAGAGAACACCCAGAACACTTCCACACAGAGCAGCTCCACTGCTATGTGGGGCAATACACTCCAGGTTGTCCTCACAATCCTACTGTGAAGAAAGGACAGGTCAAACCGGTTGCAAAGACACAGCTGGGGGGATCAGACTTATTCAGAGGTGTCCAGGAAATCAGATGCAAATGATCAGCAATGCAAAAGGCCAGAAACTAGATTTTTTCACATGAAAAATATTATTTGGAAAGCCGCAAAAACCAAGAAGCTCATAAAATCACCAAATCCAAACCTGCTTGTTTTGTTTCTTTTTGTGCCTGCAATTGGCATTGGGGCCATTGACCCACAGTCAGACTCTGGCAGCCCTTCTCTTCTTGTGGGAGACGCTGGTTTCAATTTGGGCAGTGTGGTAGGGCCATCATCTGTTTTTTTGGTGAGCTGCCAGATCTCAATGATTCTGGCTATGAGCCTGACATGGCACAGCATGAAAAGCTGGATCATTATCCATGAATACAGACACAGTCAGAGCTACTTGTTGGCAAGGTTCAGTCACCATTGACTGGCTGTTGGGTGGTGAGAGGTGATAGCTCTACAGCAGTGGGAATTGCTCTGGAGGAGAGGAGAGAAAGGATCGCTAAGATGGCTGTTTGTAGTGCCAAGGGGGAAGAAAGAGACTATCCCAGGCAGTAAAGTAACAGCAACTGATATTTCTACAGCTAGAGAATAATTACATAAGGTTTGCAGAGTGACGTAGAGAGCGGAAGTGCCATATAAGTGCCTTTTATACAAATACGTAAGGACTTGACTTATTTACTCTTTAAGAAATTTGCCATTTGCCTTTTGGTGTATGCTGCAGGGCATGGCAAGCACCTCTGTGCACAGGAAGAAAATGGCCAAGACACAAACAGATCATAAAACTTTGGAAGACAGATTACACACACTATTACAAAGCATAGCCTTAGATGTCAGAAAATGATCATGAGACTGCAAAAGCGCTCCTTACATGTGAAACAGAGGCCCAGCAGGGAGCATTTTACATAAAGTCATACAGCATGAGACTAGAAACGCTAACCATAATGCACACTGCACTTCTGGGTACAAACGCCAAGATGTTCTATTCCAGCCAAGCATGAATGCTGCCATCACTGAAAATCTGCAATAAATACAGGAAGCAGAATTAAAGAGGATCAAGGAAACCATATGTGATTCTTGACATTGGATCAAGGTTTGTGAAGATCTATGAGACACCATTACTGAATTCTCTGTCCAGGTCTAGTGTCTACAATTCAAAAAGGACAATGAATTGGTGAAGATTCAGAGGTGAGCTACAACAACTATTCCGTGACTGGAAAACATGCCTTACAGAAAGGCTCAGTCTATTCAGTTTATTGAAGAAAAGAACAGAGGTGACTTGATCACCATCTGGAAGAGAAGAGAAGATTTCTGATAGAAGAGGGCTCTCTAATCTAGCAAAGGCAGAACAAGATTCAGTGGATATCTCTTGAAGCTAAATAAATTCAAACCAGAAATAAGGTGCAAAATTTTAGGTGAGGATAACTAACCATTGGTACAACTCATCTAAGGGTGAGATGGATTCTCTGTGACTTGAAATCTTTAAATCAAGGTTTGATGCGTCTGTCTAAAAGACATGCTCCAGTTCAATCACAAGTCATTGGGCTCGATGCAAGACTTCTGTAGCACTTTAAAGACTAACATTTATTTTTTGCAGGCATTAGCTTTCATGGGCTTTAACCCACTTTGTCAGATGCAGGGAATGGAAAGCAGATAGGTGGTATATATATATATATACAGACAAGGGAAAGGTACAACAATGGGTGGGGTAGGTAATAACAAAGTCCATACTGTTAGAGAAGCTGAGGCCTATTCACAACCATTGAGAATGTGTGAACAGTGACAGTTACTTCTTGTAATGAGATAACCATTCCTTACTGTTCAATTTAAAAACAAAACTGAACTGTTACACACCACATCAAGTAGCAACACATTGCAACCTTTGCTCGCCACGGGATTCCAGGTGAGTTAGTAACAGACATGGTCCCCAATTCATGAGAGGCTCTCTCAATTACCTTTGAATCTGGCCATGTGTGAATGTTGCCATCAAGAGAACATATCTAAATAGATCATGTCCAGCCTTTCCTGTGCAGTTTAATGAGCTAGCATAAAAGTCAGAACAAGTGGCAAAGAATTTGATTTCCCTTGGATGAATTAAATTATCCTTACCTAGGATTATCAAAATATGCAAATACACTTCATAATCCTTTATAAGGACCATCAGTTCAGAGACTTATGGGAGAAAGACAAAGTCAAAACTTTAGTGCAAACAGTAACAAGCTTCCTGAGCCTGAAGTAGTCTAAAAAAGCTACAATTCCAAGAAACTAGAACAGAAGAAATGCTACAAGAATAGCAAACAGTTATCCCAGTACAAGTGGAAAAGAATGCTAGATTCCCAAGTAGAAATGACCTCGCAACGTGGCAAGGCAACAGCTTAATCAGACCTACCACAAAATCATACATCAAATGCCCAGAGAGTCAGGCCTAGAGGAGGGACAGAAGGCATCTAACCAATCGAGGAGGACACTGGCTCTTTCTGGAGGACATCTGGATGCTAGTGATAGTGCTGCCGTGCTGGCAGAAGTAACACGTGGTATATAAATTCACTGAATACAAAACTCACCCTAAGTAATGTGAGGTCTCTGACCCAGACCCCTCAACAATACAAAAGGCCAGATTCTGATCTCCGTCATTAGTCTGGAGTGACTCCACTGACTTCAGTAGAGTTACTAAAAGGCATGGATTGAAGTATCATTGCTATGTGAATGAAGCCTGAGACAGACTGGCAGAATGGTGTGGGGTTCCAAGACTACAGATGAGTGCTCTGGCTGAGCTGGAGAACTGCAGGCCGGCTGGGATACCAAGACTGATGCAAATTCTGACGGAGATATTTTGTCACAGCTACACACCCTCTTGCCTGGTTGTAGCCAGAAATTCCCATGTGCCACTGTAGCGAACACTAAGTTCCCACATACACTTTTTTTTAAAAAAGGACCCAAACAACAGAGCTGGCACCTCTGTCAGGTCAGATTACACTTTTCCAGACACCATGTGGCCAGTGGAAATGGCTATAAACCAGAGCCCTGTAATTTGCACATTCTGTTGCATCAGAATACCAGGGGAATGTCACCTCCTCCAGGAATGCAGCAGCAAGCCATGCACAGAGCTTCAAGCTACAGCGCTCAGTGATGTTGGCCAGAGGTGATCCAGGTTACACTTGAACCTGCAATCCAAATTAATAAAAGGAAGGGCCCTGGTCTTGAGTTTCTATTGCAGGTGTGGGCACTCGGTCACAGAGGGCTACGGCAATTCATGCATAAGGCAACGTGGAAAACACGACAGCCCAGTGTACCCTACTGGGAACCACTGATGTGAGCAGTGCCCGCCATGATTGCTGACACATCTCTAGGACTTGAAGAGACCCTATATGGTAGCACTAAGCAGCACAGAGGCTGGAGATCCCAAGAGAACTACAGGTCTGCCTTTGTCCACTAGCCTCTGTAAAGAACCTGTCCATATTCACTAGAGCTGAGGCTAGACTGTGGGTGATACAGCTAGCACTTTTTTCAACCAATGAGATTTTTGCCTGAACAAAAGTGTGTAGTGTGTAAAGCACTTTGAAGACAAAAAGGGGCAAGTTTTATTATAATTATATCTGGAAAAATTGTTTTAATATAGGACAATTGTGAGGTTAGTGCTAGATCTCCAGAGGAGACACCTTGGGAGAAACATAAAAGCCATTTTAAAATCCCAGTGCTGTTTCCAGAAGGAAACCACATTTTTTGTGATGTGTGTTACAGGCAAAGCGAGTCATGACACGTGCAAAGCTGCCCAGCACTTTCCATTCAGAGACCCTGTTTTCAGTTGCTCATAACATTGCCAAACTTTAACATTCAAGCTGAAATTTCCCATGCTGGAGGTCTGCCTCAAGGTCAATGCTTTTGGAAAGTGCCAAGTTCAGCCACTTTCCAGAACAAGGTCAGGGGAAAATATGTTTTGCTCATGATCAAAAAAATATTTACCACTGTTTCACTGAGAAGTTCTAGCTCCTCCATGCATTAGAACAGGGACTTGAAATTCCTTGGTATCAGAGAGGTGCCTTTAAGTTTCCCTGTGAATGTGTAACCCAGTTTGGCCAAATTATATGCCACTGGAAAACTGCATTTTCCCCATGATCAGTAGAAGTGTGTTAAGGGCTGGCATCTTATTCTCTGAAGACTATTTTCTCTGAGCACGTTCCATCTCCACACAACTCCTACATGCCAAATGTTCTGTGCCTGCATCAGCCCTGCAGAGCAACTGAGCAAATTCCATCTCAGGGATGTGGGGTGAGCAGGACTTTTTCTCCAACTGCTCCATCTGAGCACCAGAGGCCTTTGTGACACCAGAACAGAGAGCTCCTGTCCCCACTCAGGCAGTGTTCGGAGCAGCGGGGCCAGGCACGGGAGGCTCTGTGACCACGAGTGCACACGCCATTCCCAAGTCCAGCACTGAACTCAGAATTCCCCCTGCTATCAGCAAATAGGTTTCCTGCCGGCAATGTGTTATCTCATCCCCTTCCATTGCAGTGCTGTGGCCCAAGAGTTAATGCCCGTCTGGGACGCATAAACAGGGATTGCTCATAGGAGCAGAGAGGTTATTTTATCTCTGTATTTGGCACCAGTGCGACTGCTGCTGGAATATCATGTCCAAGTCTGGTGTCCACACTTCAAGAAGGATGGTGATAAATTGGAGAGGGCTCAAAGAAGAGCCGTGAGAATGATTAAAGGTTTAGAAAACCTGCCTTATACTGATAGATTCAAAGAGCTTGATCTATTTAGCTTAAGAAAGAGAAGGTTAAGAAGTGACTTGATTACGTTTATAAGTGCCTAGATGAGAAACCAATATTTGATAACGGAACTTCAATCTAGTAGAGAAAGGTCTGACACAGTGGTTTTCAACCTGGGTTCTGCAGAATATGTCTAAGATTTCCAAAGGGGTACACACTTCCATTTGAAACTTTTTAGGGGTCTGCAAATGAAAAAAGGTTGAAAACTGCTGGTTTAACAAAATCCAATGGCTGGAAGTTGAAGCTAGACAAATTCAGACCGGAAATAAGGCAGCATTTTTTTAAAACAGTGAATAATTTACCAAGGGTCATGGTAGATTCTTCTTTGAGATTGAATGTTTTTAGGCATTATTCTGGGGAAGTTCTTTAGCCTGTGTTATACAGTGGGTCAGACCAGATGATCACAGTGGTCCCTTGTGGCCTTGGAATCTATAATACCCATTGCCCACAGCACTGACTTGGTAATACCCCGTAGGGACCACAGCACCGATTCCAAAACCAAAGAACGTTCATGCTTCTTCACAGTGAGATGCAGCAGCAGCAGCAGCATCTAATTTTTTGAAGATGGTACAGAGGGTGAGAATAGTTGAGCTCTGCCACTGACTCATCGTGTGTCCTTTACCCTGTCACTTCATCTCTCTGTGCCACCATTTCCCCTCCTGTACAGTAGGGGTGATTTTGCCAGCCAAACGCCAGGTGCAGCAGGGGTGCAAGGTGGTGACTGTGCTGGCCAACCCTGCAGAGTATGGTAAGGTTTAATAAATGAATCGCTTTGCTGGGAGGTCTTTGAGACAGGGCGAGGGTTAGTAGTAGCAAAGAGACCTCTGGGATTTGTGTGCTCACGGGGGGAGGGAGCAGTGAGTGCTCCACAAGGCTGTATCTAAGGCCTGTCCTGGAATTCCACACGTGCTCAAAGGCAGCTTGTCCTGGGTAAGGGCGGCAGGGCCAGCACCGTGCTCTGAGCTAGCTGTGCTGGGCTAACAGGAGCTGGCTCACTCTTGTGGGCGCTTTAACAAGGAATGGAATGCTGCTTTCGCTGCCACAGCTGGAGTCTATGACTGCTTCCTTGCCACCTTGACAGCTCATGGCAACACAAGCCCCTAAAGCAAGGAGGGAATCTGAGCCAGCACTGCAGGACCACTCCTCCCTAGGCCGGCGGTTCTCAGCCGGGGGCCCACAGCCCCTGGGAATCCATAAGCCGGTTTCAGGAGATTCGCGATGCAAGGCTGGCATTTGACTGGCTGGAGTCCATGGCAGAAAGCTCAGAGCCCCGAGCCCTGGTGCCCCATGGCTGAAGTTTAGAGTTCTGAGCCCCAACCCCTGGTGGGGCAGAAGCCCTGGTGCCCCACGGCTGAAGCCCAGAGCCCTGACACTGCAGGGCAAAAGCCCCATGTCTGCCCCCTCCCCCGCCCCCCCGGGAGAGACTGAAGCCTCGAGGTCTCTCCACCAGCCAGCTGAAGCCCATAGCCCTGAGACCCCCGTGTCTGAAGCCCTGAGAGCTCCCTCCCTCGCTGGACCCTGGAGTTTTTATAGCATGGTGCAAGGGCCCCGGAAAGAAAAGGCTGAGAACCTCTGCTCTAGGCTGATGATGGGAGAGAAAGACTGGGTGACTGCAGACTGGGAAGTGCAGAGACACCCGCCCTCTAACTCAGAGCCTGTGAACTCCACATATGTGGGGCTGCACAGATAGAGGAGTGTGCGGGACAGCCATTCTCTATAGGACAGGGCAGATTTCCAATGGGGCACGTCTGGGGCAGTTGCTGCTGCAAGCAGCACTGCTAACTCCCTCCACAACCATGGGGAAGGAAGCGCTGCACAGCCTCAGGGCTCCTAAGAGATGGGGACAGGGGAACAACACCCAGTGCAAGGCAGGGGAATACTAGCCCAGAGGTGAGCTCCGCCTGAGTGAAGACCCTGGAGGAAAGGCTGCAGTGCAAGCTCCCAGAGAAGAACCCTCAGGGTTTTTCCACACCCCTGGGCTTTTGCACCAGAAGGTAATCAGGAGCCTAAGGTTGGGGAGGTACATACAGCCCTGAGCTCAGGTCTTGGCAGGTATGTAAAGGGGAAAGTGAATTTCAAACAGAGAATCTAGCAATGTGATTAGATGTCCTGCAGCTCTGCTGCCTCTAGAAATGCACCAGATGGTCTCAGCTAACTGTCAGCCTGCAGCTTCAGCAGGGCTGGAAAAGCTAAAATGGACTCTCCTTTTCACACACCTTCAGGAACAAGACCTGGAAAGAAAGTTCTTTATGTCTTTGCTACACCACTGCTCTCTGATTTTATCCTCACTTATAGCCTACGCTGCTGCAGTCTCCCTCTCAGCCTGCTGGCAGGGCAGCTGGCACAGCAACCCGCACTGCACCCCAGCAGGATGCACAATCAGTGAAGGTGGGATTTGGCCAGCAGAGTCTTCGGTTATGGCTACACTTCAGCTTATGTGGCATGGTTTCTGTTGCTGAGGGGTGTGAATAAACAAGGACCCAGCTAGACTGTTAGAGCTCAGGCTGACCTTGCAGCTCAAGAAAGCAGCCATGGCTACTCAGACACAGTGAACACGGAGCATACGACACCACGTTCCACGGCAGGATGGCACTTTGGGCCTGATTCTCCAGGGCCCTGCACCTGTGACTAGTGTGGACGTGTTTAAACTGGGCCTTTTCACTTAAGCAGAACCCAAAGCAACTATTTGCAGCCTGAAACAAATGTGTGGGGAGCATCCACACGAGCTTTCACAAACGTGCTCACTGCTGGCATTAACTGGCAATCCAGTCAGCTGAGGTAAAAATGCTAGTGTGGCCACCTACATTCATGTCAGGGCAAAATGGGAGGAAGTTGCTGCCTCTCTGATTCAGCAGTGCTTTGCCACCATGTTGCACTCACTTTGTGCTGGTGTCAGTGACTACACGCAGAGCAGGGCAATGGGGAATCAAGGCCTTGAGTTTATGTATGAATTTTGTTGTTTGTGCAGTGAATGTATATGAATTCTGCTGCTTTCCCATAGGCAGGGCGGGCAGGAGGATAGAACGCTGGCCTGGGATGTAGGAGACCAATGTTCTATTCCTGCCTGCTGAGTGACCTTGGCTGTTACTTTACCTCTCTGTGCCTCAGTGTCCCCTGTGGGCAAGGGATGATCTCTTTTGCAATGCATTTTAAGGTGCACTGATGAAAAGCATTACAGCAGAGCTAGGGATTATGAGTTGGGATTGTACCTGGATTTTATAAATTATTGTTGTTTCAAAAGGCTCCATTCCACATGTAAAGGTGACTAGGAGGGGGGGGGACAAGTTGCTTTTCCCTTTTTTACTTCTTCATGATGAATAAACACCTGAGAGGTTTTTTGGGTCAAAACCAACAGGAGATACTTTCTTTATCTGCTTATTGTTTACACGAGGAATCCAGGTCTCCAGCACCCTGGAGAATGAGGGCTAACAACACCGCACCGCGAGGGAAATAACCGCCGTGCCCTGCAGCGGTTCGCAGTCCGGGCGCAGACCTGGCCCGTCGCACCGCCTGTGACCCGCGCACACCTGGCGGGCGCTCCCCGAAACGCGACTGAACGCACCTCCGGCAGGGAGCCCGGCGCCCGGCGGCGGAGGGGACGGGCCCATGCGGTTACCGCGGCTCCAGGCCCCGGGACAGCCGCCGGGGCCGGGCTCTGCCAGAGCGGCGGGGACACGCCCCGGTTCGGCGGCGCCGGGTCTGTCCCGCCCCAGTGCCCGGGAGAAGGGGCGGGGCGGGGCGGGGCGGGGCTCGGCCCGCTCCGCTCCCGGGGGACGCGGCGCTCCGCAGGTCTCTGGGCTGAGGCGCCCGGCCCGGCCCCGCCCGCGGAACTTACTCGCGCGCAGCCATTGGCCCGGCCCGGCCCGCCCCGCCCCGCGGGCTGTTAACCCTTGCGCGGCGGGCGCGCGGGGCGGGAGCCGCTGTCCTGTCCCGGCCCGGGCCCGTGCGGGGCCAGGCTGCCTGAGCCGGGAGCCGCGCCCGGGACCGGCTCCGCGCCCCGCTAGCTCAGGCCGCCCCGGCCGGGTGAAGCAGCGGCTGCCCTGCCCGGTCTCGGGACCCGCCTGCCCTGCCCTTCCCGCCGGCCTGTGTGCGGGGGGAGCCGCTTCCCGCAGGGACCCGGCAGCGCCAGCCGCGCCACGGTCCGTTTCCCCAGGGGGCTCGGACGGCCGGGCTGCAGAGGGCACAGTGCGGGGCGGTGAGCCCCGGGCCAGCGGCAGGACCCGGGGCGAGGGGGTTGCACTCAGAGGCTTGCTGTGTGAAGGGCACCAACACAGAAACGTTTGAGAGCCCTGTAGGCTGATTGAGTCCCCCCTTATCGCTCTGTTAAGATGAATAGAGTGTGTGCTTTAGTCTCACTGCCAGGCAAGTTTTCTAATCCTTTAACCTTCTTGTGGCTCATCTCTGAGCCTGCTCCAATTTACCAACATCCTTCTTGAATCGTGAACACCAGAACTAGACACACTGTTCCAGCAGCGGTCATATCCATGTCGAATACAGAGATAAAACAACCTCTCTCTTCCTAGTCAAGATTATCCTGTTTATGTGTCTAAGGATCACATTAACCTTCTTGGCCATAGCATCACCCGGGGAGCTCATGTTCAGCTGATTATCCACCACAATCTCCAAATCTTTTTCAGTCACTGCCTCTCAGAGTACAGATCCCCATCCTTAAGCATGTACTACATTCTTTGTTGCTAGATCAGAATCATAGAGTTGGAAGGGACCTCAAGAGGTCATCTAGTCCAACCCCCTGCTCAAAGCAGGACTAACCTCGGCTAAATAATCCCAGTGAGGGTTTTCTCAAGCCACATCTTAAAAACCTCTAAAGTTGGAGATTCCACCACCTCCCTAGGTAACCCATTCCAGTGCTTCACCACCCTCCTAGTGAAAAAGTTTTTTCCTTATGTCCAACCTACACCTCTCCCACTGCAACTTGAGACCGTTGCTCCTTGTTCTGTCATCTGCCACCACTGAAAACAGCCTAGCTCCATCCTCCCTGGAACCCCCTTTCAGGTAGTTAAAAGCTGCTATCAAATCCCCCCTGTGATCTGTCCGTGACCAGGGTAGCCTACTGATAATGCTAAGGTCAGGGCAGGCTGTAAAAGGAGAGCAGATTCTCCCAGCACTGGTGGGTGACACTGAAGTCCAACTTCCCAACCAGCCACAAACAATGCTTCTGATTCCCCACACTGATTATCAAGAAGCCACTATACAAATACACACAGCCCCCTTTACTGCATTTCAGTCTCTGGCTCCCAAACTGCCACTAGGTTCAGTAAAGAGACCAGTTATTTAAACTATGCTGTTTACTAAAAGGTTCCCTCTGATCTCAAGAGACCAGCCACAGTACCAGATCACTATAAGTTTGGCTCTTACCCAAAATACCACGCTGCCAGCCAATCCTTTAGTAACTAAAACTAAAGGTTTATTATAAAAAGAACAGGCAGTAAGAGAAATGTTAAAGGCTTAAATCAATCAGATACATACAAATGATTTGAAAGTCCATATACATAAAGTTTCTAGAAGAATTGTAGAGTTTGCAGGCTTGTATAGTCCCTCTGGTATACATCCAGTACCTGGATGGGTCTAAGTCCTTCAGTTCAGTTGCAAAATGAATTAATCCAGAGGTGGGTAGATCTGCGTCTGCAGCTGGACAGGAACAAAGACAAAATGGTTTCTGTGGTTTGATCTTATATACCCTCTGCCTTGGCCACGCGGCCTGTAGGACTAAAGGGGGGGCCAGAGTCACATAGGCTAATCCTGGGCTGGGTCTACACTGATGGCGGCAAATTCGCTGCCGTACATTGATTGCTCTGGATCGACTGAGCGATTTGTATAGACGCACTTAGTCGATCCAGGAAGCGATGCAGGAAAACCACCCCCGTAAGCGGAGTAGTGCTGCGTCGAAGGGAGCGCCGTTCCCTTCGATGCAGCGCAGTATGGACGCTGCGCGGAGGAGACGCTGCAAAGTCGACGGGAGATACGCGAGTGATTTACATCACTCGCTTATCTCCTGTCGACTGCCGCCAAATCGCCAAGGTAAGTGTAGACCGGGCCTTAGTAACTCTTCAGGTGTGCCTTTAGTTCCTTCCTGGGCCTTTTGCTTCTGTAAAGATCTTGATGGGCCATTAAGCGGGTCCTACCACCGCTCTGACTGGGGTGTGTTTTATACAGCATAGTTTGAAATACAGGTATACCAGAGATATTGATAACTTCCATTACACATATAACACGTGAACATAAACATCATCATCTTACTCAGCACATTGTAACTTTTCTAACAGTACCTGATGTGTGGAAGAACCCAAACTCGGGGGTCCTTACTTACTCGGGGGTCCATTGGCCAGCGGATAGTCCAAATAAGCCAGACATCAGTTTAGCAAAGTCAGGAGTTTATTTCTTACGTAAGGAAGATGTCCCCTATTGCTAGGAGAGACGTGGAGCATACATTTTAAAAAGCCTTTATAGCTTTTAATAAACAGTTTGTTTACATTACAGTTTCCATAGCAACAGTTTTATATAACCTCTGATACAGAAATTTCTTAGCCCAACAGTTTTAACTTACCCTATTTAGGAATAAGCTATCCTTTACATTCCATTCACGCCTACGTCCTAGGCCAAATACTTTATCTTATTATTGCTAGGCATTCTAAGGTTAAACATCTGGCGTCGAAGCATATCTCATTCTAGCCTGAACATTACATCTCAGCCTCTGTCAGCCATATCGCAAACTTGTTCAAGGTGAAAAACAGAGACTTTATTTTCTTTCATACGTGGCATGTCTCACATGAATCACTATGATTTTGACATACTGATGTCAAATAACACAAATGCCCCCCCAACAATCCAGCCAGCATGACACCCCCAATGTGAGACTGCTGTAGAAGGGAGTATCAGAGCTCCTGAATACACTTCAAGGGCCCCTCTCAATCTAGTCAGCATGACACCCCCTCATTCTTCTCTTCTGTAGATTAAACAAACCTAGTTCCCTCAGCCTCTCCTCATAAGTCTTGTGCTTCTGCCCCCTAATCATTTTTGGTGCCCTCTGCTGGACTCTCTCCAACTTGTCCACATCCTTTTTGGAGTGGGGGGCCCAAAACTGGACACAATACTCCAAATGCGGCCTCACCAATGCTGAATAAAGGAGAATAATCGCTTCCCGTGACCTCCTGGCAATGCTCTTACTAATGCAGCCCAATATGCTATTAGCCTTCTTGGCAATCAGGGCACACTGCTGACTTATATCCAGCTTCCTATCCACTATAACCCCCAGGTCCTTTTCTGCAGAACTGCTGCCTAACTCATCGGTCCCCAGTCTGTAGCTGTGCATTGGATTCTTCTATCCTAAGTGCAGGACTCTGCACTTGTCCTTGTTGAACCACATCATATTTCTTTTGGCTCAATCCTCCAATGTTTTTAGGTCCTTCTGTATCCTATCCTTATCTTTCAAGGTCTCTACCACTCCCCCTAGCTTAGTGTTATCTGCAAACTTGCTGAGGGTGCAATCTACCCCATCCTCCAGATCATTAATGAAGATGTTGAACAAAACCGGCCCCAGGACCGACCCCTGGGGCACTCCACTTGTGACCAGTCACCAGCTAGACATAGAGCCATTGATCACTACTCATTGAGCCCTATGCTCTAGCCAGTTCTCTATCCATTTTATAGTCCATTCATCCAACCCATACTTCTTTAACTTGCTGATAAGAATACTGTCGGAGAATGTATCAAAAACTTTGCTAAAGTCAGGGTATATCACGTCCACCGCTTTCCCCATATCCACAGAACCAGTCACCTCTTCGTAGAATGCAATCAGGTTGATCAGGCATGACTTGCCCTTAGTGAATCCATGTTGACTGCTCCTGATCACCTTCCTCTCTTCTAAGTGCCTTAAAATGGATTCTTTGAGGACCTGCTCCATGATTTTTCCAGGGATTGAGGTGAGGCTGACCGGCCTATAGTTCCCTGTATCCTCTTTCTTTTCTTTCTTGAAGATGGGCACTATATTTGCCTTTTTCCAGTCATCTGGGACCTCCCCCAGTTGCCACGAGCTTTCAAAGATAATAGCCAATGGCTCTGAAATCACATCAGCTAACTCCCTCAGCACCCTCGGGTGCATTGCATCTGGCCCCATGGACTAGATGTATACATTTAGCTGTATTAAAATGCATAATGTTTGCTTGAACCTAGTTGGTGATCCAGATTGCTCTAAATCAGTGACCTGTCCTCTTCAGTATTTACCACTTCTCCAGTTTTTGTCATTTACAGATTTTATTGGTAATGATTTAATGTTTTCTTTCGGGTCACTGATAAAAAATGTTAAATTGTAAGGGGCCAAGAACTGATCCGTATGGGACCCTACTGGAAACACACCCACTTGAGACCTAGCAGCCAATTTTTAACCCATTTAATGTGTACCATGTTAATTTTGTATCATTCTAGTAGTTTAATCAAAATGTTTTGTGGTACCAAGTCAAACACCTTACAGGAGTTGAAGTATATTACCTCAACACTGGTTCCTTTTATGCCATTAAATAATTCTTTTATCTTGTAGGAATCGAATGCTGTGATCACTTTGACTTTGCAGACTCTGCCAGTCACTAAAGGGCCAGGCAATTCCTCAAATTGCAGGGCTGGAGATGACAGGTTGTTTGAACCTACAGGAATCAAACCTCTTTTGAAAAGCTGCAGCAACTGCTTTAAGTCCCAGTTTTCAATCACTTGTCACTTCCCAAAGCTTTTTTTCTTCAGGCAGAAGTCTTCCAGGTGTGGTCTGTGTCCAATGGTGACATTTCACTGAAAGACAGACAAAACTATGAAAAGTTTCTTGCACCAGTTTTTTATTGGCCCTAGAGCAGAAACAGTTAAGGACAACAATGTTGGGTTTTGGCACAGAATCAGTCACAGAAGAAGGCAGCACCTTTAAGTTTACAATGAAACAGTAGATTGTGCTCAGCGGGGAGGGGCATGACACGTGAAAGAAAGCCTAGAATCAAACAAAGTTAAAATCTCAGATGAATCAAACTGTACCATAGAATCTCTATGGACAGAAATTCCATGCTTGAATAATGAGAGTGTAGAATTAGGAATATACTACCTACCACCTGACTAGGATGATGGTGGTGACTGAAATGCTCATGGAGAAGCCAATAATAATGGGGGACTTCAACTATCCTAATATTGACTAGGAACATGTCACCTCAGGAAGGGATGCAGAGATAAAATTGCTAGACACCATAAATGACAGCTTGTTAGAGCAGTTTGTACTGAAACCCACATGGAGAGGAAATTCCAGATTTCCTAAGTGGAAACAGGATCTGGATCATGAACTGAATGTAAGCGAACTGCTCGGTAATAGCAACCAAAATGTAACTAAATTTAACAGCCTTGTGGGGGGAGAATGCCAAAAAACCCCACCACAGTAGCATTTAAATTCAAATAGGATAGCTACGCAAAAATGAAGCTAGTTAAAAGGAAATTGAAAAGTACAGTCACAAGGGTGAAATGCCTGCAAACTACATAGAGACTATTTAAAAACACCATAATAGAGGCCCAAACTAAATGCATACCCAACATTGAAAAGGAAACCGCACCACAATAAAATGAAAAAAAATAATGCCAACATGGCTAAACAGCAGAGTACAAGAGATATACGCAAAAAGGCATCCTTTAACTTGGAAGTTAATCCTCCTGAGGAAAATAGAAAGGAGCTAAAATCTGGCAAGTCAAAGTCATGGCAGAACAAAAAAGAATTTGAAGCGCGACTAGCAAAAGACACAAAAACCAGCAAAAAGTTTAAGCACATCAGAAGCAGGAAGCCTGTCCAATAGGCAGTGGGTCACAGGATAATCGAAGTACTTAAAACTGTTACGGAGAAGCTAAATCAATACTTTGCATGAGTTTTCACTACAAAAGATAAGGGGCAGATCCCCACACCTGAGCCATTCGTTTTAGGTGACAAATCTAAGGAACTGCCCCAGATTTGAAGTGTCAATGGAGGTTCTGGGACAAAATGATAAATTAAAGAGAAATACGTTACCAGGACCAGATAGTATTTGCCCAAGAGTTCTGAAGGAACTCAAATATAAAATTGCAGAACTACTAAGTGTGGTATGCAAACTATTGCTAAAATCAGCCTCTGTACCAGATGACTGAAGAGTGGCCAATGCAACCTGTATTTTTAGATGTGATCCTGGCACTTACAGTCTGGTAAAGCTTATTTCAGTACCAGGCAAATTGGTTGAAATTGTAGTAAGAACAGAATTCTCAGACATATAGATAAACATGATATGTTAGGGAAATGTCAACATAACTTTTATAAAGAGAAATCATGCCTCACCAATCTATCAGAATTCTTTGAAAGGATCAACAACCCTGTGGACAAGGGTGATCCAGTGAATATAGTGTACTTGGGCTTTCAGAAAGTCTTTGACTGGGTCCCTCACCAAAGGGTCTTACTCAAAGTAAGCAGTCATAAGATAAGAACTGGTTAAAAGATAGGAAACAAAGAGAAGGAGTAAGTTTTCACAATGGAGAGAGGTAAATAGCAGGATCCCCCAAGGATCTGTACTGGGACCAGAGCTACGCGTATTCATCACATTCATAAATGATCTGGAAAAGGGGGTAAACAGGGAGTTGGCAAAATTTTCAGATGATACAAAATTATTCAAGATCGTTAAGTCCAACGGTTCCCAACCTGGGGGGTAGGACCCCCTTTGGGGGCACCAAAGATTACAGGGGGTCTATGAGGCTTCAGTAATATTGAGGAAATTTAGCCCTCTGAATGTCATGCTGGGCACAGAAGCCTTGAGCTCCATGCCGGCTGGCACAGAGGAGCAGTCCCCTCAGCCCCACACTGGCCAGGCAGCTGGCCAGAGAGGAGCAGCCCCAGCCAGTGGGGGCCTGGAGTCAGGGCCCGTCTCCATTATCCTCAGTCCATGAAGGACGGGAAGAAGTGGGGCCACATGGGGTGTACGGTGGCAGCTGCGCCAGTGAAAGCTCCACTTCTTACTCAGGAAAGAGTAATTTATTATTATTTATGTAATTTAATGTTATTATTATCATATATGTGTTGATGAGGTATGTGTGCAGGGGGAAGCATGTGTTTAACCTAGGCCTGGTCTATATTTACAGGGAAATTCAGCAGTTGATGGAAGTTATGCAAGTAACACAGAGTAGCTTGCATAACTTATGTCAACTTCCTAAATCCTCTTCTGCACGGCATCTCCATTATGCTGTGCCTTTTGAGGAGGTGGTTTAATTAAACTGACTTCTGGATCGATTGAGTGGATCTTTACTGCCGCTCAATCGATCCGGATAGATCAATCTGACAATGGCGAATTTGCCACCGTCAGTAAAGACATACCCCTAGTGTTCACCAATGGGACTTTAACTCAGAAAGGTTGGGAACCACTGTGGCAGACTGTGTAGCATTACAAAGGGATCTCACAAAACCAGGGGACTAGGCGACAAAATGGCATATGAAATTCAATGTTGGTAAGTGCAAAGTAATGCATACTGGAAAAAATAATCCCAACTATAAATACAAAATAATGGAATCTAAATTAGCTGTTACCACTCAAGAAGATGGTAGTAATTGTGAATAGTTCTTTGAAAACATCTGCTCATTGTGCAGTGGCAGTCACAAAGGCTAACAGAATATTAGGACCCATTAGGAAAGTGATAGATAAAAAGACAGAAAATATTATTATGCCATAATATAAATCCATGGTATGCCCACACCTTGAATACAGGATGCAGTTTTGGGCACCCCATCTCAAAAAAAGATATATTAGAATTGGATAAAGTTCAGAGGACAAGAAAAATGATTAGGGGTATGGAACAACTTCCATACGAGGAGAAATTAAAGACTGGGACTGTTCAGTTTGGAAAAAAGACAACTAAAGTGGGATATGATAGAAGTTCATAAAATCATGAATGGGGTGGAGAAAGTGAATAGGGATATGTTATTTACACCTTCACATAACACAAGCACCAGGGGTCACCCCATGAAATTAATAGGCAGCAGGTTTAAAACAAACAAAAGGAAGTACTTCACAGAATGCAGAGTCAACCTGTGGAACTTGTTGTCAGGCAATGTTCTGAAGGCCAAAAGTATAACTGGGTTCAAAAAGAATTAGATAAGGTCACGGAGGTCCATCAATGGCAGTTAGCCAAGATGGTCAGGGATGCGACCCCATGCTCTGGTGTCCCTAAATTTCTGACTGCCAGAAGCTGTGACTGGACAACAGGACAGATCTCTCAAAATTGCCCTATTCTGTTCATTCCCTCTGAAGTGTCTGGCACTGTCCACTATCAGAAGACTGTCAATCTGCTGGGCTAGACTGACCATTGATCTGGCCCAGCATGACGATTCTTATTTTCTTATAATTATTTGTCCTTCTCCTTGGGCTGCCACCTCAACATGGTGGAGAAGCTTGTGCATACTAAATACCCTAAGAGTGATGCTGTTGGGAGTCTTGCCCATGGCAGTAAGGTCAAAGGCAAGGTACCAGACAAAGCTGCAGCCCAAGACCTCAATGACAGAGCAGACAGATGAAGTAGGATTATCTCTCAATGGCTGCAAAGGCAGATGAAGGCTACAATGGAAGAGAAACCTCTGGTTGCCTTGGACTTCCTTGCCACTAGATACAGGCACCTCTTCTGCCAAGAGTTTGTGTAGCTTCCAGTGCACAGCGACTCCCCCACATACAACTATTAATGCACAGGCTTCTTTCCCAGGAATGAGATCATCCTCAACTTGAGGGATTGCCGACAATGATGAATTAGTTGTGATTTGACTGAGCCTTTGAGACTTGGCTGTTGTAGTTACACAGTACATTTTACACTGTGTTCTTAAACTAAAATTCCCAAAGGCCGCTGTTAAGGAAGGTTGTACTGAGATCCCGGAGATCATATTTTCTTAACAGTTTTTGTGCAGCATTAATAAGAGGCTTTTCCAAAAATCCTCTACCCAAGTTGTTCCATGGGGTCTCTTTGAAGCTGTTGCTTCGCAGAGCTGTGTCCCTGCATGCCCACACTCTGATACTGTAAACTGCTAGTTCAGACCTCATGGCTCTGTTCTGTTTGATCAGAGTTCTATTATCACCAGATTTTCTGGATGATCATTTTCCTGACCTTCTATATAGCACAAGCCATGGCATTTCAGTCAGTAATTCCAGCAGTGGAGGGAATTATTTTCCTCTCTTATGTAAGTGACACAATCAAACCCAGTAACTGGTGGTTGAACATGAGCAGAATAGCTTTGTGCCCATAACAGATCCCTATGTGGGGCTTCACTAGAAATACCCAAACTGAATTATGCTTTCCCATTTATGATTATTTTTCCAGCACTATCAGTTATCCTGTTTTTAATCCATTTAATATGCAACATGTTGATTTTGTATAGTGCTAATATTTTAATCAGAATGTCATGCAGGTCTAAGTCAAATGCCTTACAAGAACCTTAAGTATATTATTATTGTATCAACCACACTTGTAATCTTGGCAAAGAATGATAATAAATTCATTTGACAAGATTTGTTTCCATAAACACATTGACCGGTGTTAATCAGTAGTGTAGTCAAGGATAAATGTGGATAAACTGAGTTTACCCACTTCTTATCTGGTAAATATGGAGCTGGATTTAGGTTAATTTAGTACTTCTTTTTTTAACCACTACACCACTGGTATTGTTTACAATATCAAGCTTTAAGTCTTTATTGATAGAATATTCTATCTCTTTCCATGATTTTGCCCAGAATCAATGTCAGGCTAATCACCAGAGCCAATCTGTTTACCTTTTAAAAAAATATTGGTACAACATTGTTTTTCCTCCCCTCTGGAACTTCCCCAGTATACCAAGAACTATTAAAAGAGCATGTAAAAAATCCTAGGCCTACTCTTTTAAAACTCTTGAGTACAAGATATCCAGAGCTATTGATTTAAAATTATTTAACTCGCTCAACTAGGAGAGACATTTTGCCTTCAGATGCACGTGTGGTTCCTAATTAAGGACAACACTTAACTAAAATTCCAAGTCTGAAGAGCACTGAACTTTGGGGATTCAAAATGGGGTCCCAGTACCAAGTTTTATGGCTGAACTCTATCTCTACTTCTAATGAATTCTAATTAAAATCACTGGGGAATTTAAGAAAGAGACCAATCCAAATTGGCATCTGCCCAGTACACCAGAGCTAACAACTCTACTCTTTGCTAAAATTCTAGGGCACTTTTCACAACTGTGAACGACCAGACCCCAGGTTTACATCTGGTTGGGGAGGTGATGCTTCTAGCAGCAAAGCACCCTGCAGCACTTTACAGGAGTACTGGGTTTCGTAGTTACTGAAAGAGTAAGCACACCCTAGTGAACCACAGTAGACCTTGCTGGAGCCCTAGGCCTGGCTAAATGCATGAATTAAAGTAAACTGTAGGCCAGGGTAGGCCTTGTTAAAATATTAGCATTAGGGAAAAATGTAAATACCTTCCTAAGAGGATGGTCTGGGAACACACAGACCCCTTGTAGGAGAAGGCTGGAATGACAGGATAACGGATGAGCAGGTTTTGTTTGAACTATCAGGTGCAAGGATGGTAATTTGTAACATCTGCAATGTAGTACGTACCTTGTTTGTAACAATTTACTAAAAGAGAGTAATAGAAGGGGCAGCTCTGTATTGACCTTGGGGACTTAATTATGTTGACAGAACTGATACCTTGTCCCTGGCATATTCACAGCCTGCTATCTGGGGCACTGAGACCGGGCTTTGTTGACAAGAAGTTGACTGAGCCTTCACCACTGAGCCGAGCTTGTGATCTTTCCTGTTTAACAGCGAGGTCTGCTGAATCAACAACCTTTGCTGGTGCAGAAACACCAGAGCTCCAGGAACAGTATGGGAACAACACCACCCACATTGCTAGCTGCAGCACCTAAACATTAATTGGAGGTTTTCCATTTAAATAATGAAGCACCCAACCTTCCTTAGCTTGTAACAAGCTCTAAGGAGACATGGCTGTAGTCACTCAACACAAGAGATGCAGAACCCCGCTGATAGAAATAAGCAAAAACATTGTCCTGGAGGTGGATGGGGAGACAGAACCCTTTATTGCCTGCTTGTTCCACCTTGACGCCACGAGTGAGCAATGAGGGGGTTACTTTACAATCCTTTTATCCATAACAGTATGTAAATATATACATTTCCAGCAACTCCTCGTAGACCTTTATTTGGTTACATTGATACCTATAAAATGAATATTAACGACTACATAATGAATACAATTATACCCGCCCCTGTTTGTTGTTTACAGGATTACCATACAGAGGTCAGGCATGTCACCTTAAAACCTATACATTTTACACTAACATTCTTTGAAGTAACGGAATGCCAGGGGAGAAGGAAGATAAGGCTTTCTTCCCACCAAGGCCTTGTCCAGGAGTGGTGATAGACTCATCTCCTGCACAGATGGCCAGGAAGGGAGGAAAAGAAGAGAAATAACAGACTAACTGGAATTCACACCAATTAGCAGAAACAAGGTTGCCCATGACTTGACCCTGTTCCCTGTAACTTAGACCTGACCACTTATCCAGCTTTTAACCCTTTATTCTCCTACACTCCCCCACTCTCTTTCAAATAAAGGTCCAGGTGTCCATCCTTCCTGCACACTGGCCAGTAGGGCATTGGTCCAGGAGGCCCTGGCTCCAAATGGCCCAATGCCTTGAACATGCTATGGGGAGATGCGGGAGGTGAGTTACTGACTGGACAATATGCCTGTTACAGGTCTAGGCTAGAATAGTGCAAAATTTTAAACATCCCATAAACATGATTAAAATAAACAACTAATATAATTAATTTTCCTACAACATGAGTAATACAGCCAAGAAATAAATGAGAATCTGTTAAGCCTGTTTAAAGGGCACAGGCTACATTAGTCCAAGCACAGTCAGCAGGAAGTTTAGCAGCTAGTTGCAACGCATTGGTTCCTTGGAGGGCCTGGGCTTCCAAAACCTGCATTCTACGTTGCTCAATTTGGAATTGTTTTAAAAGCTGTGTCAGGCGGTCCCAACTTATCCAGGAGGGTTCTGGTACAGCCTTGGTTCAGCTCATTGGAATTGTTGGATGTTCTGTTATATTAAGCTGTTTTATGGCCAGGATACGGATTTGATAGGTGGAGTTTCCTAGTTGCAGGGAAAAGTTTCCTGGTCCAAACCCCACCTGTTCCACACACACCTTCCGTCCTTTAGCCCCTGACCATTTAGCACAGCTGATCCCTCCCAGCAGATTTTATTTCCCTGTTCCACCCAGTGCTGAGGGGATACTGGTTCTACATCATAATAGTGGTGGTTCTTGTGACCATCCCCCCAAGTGTTACCTTGTCTTGCCCAAATTAGTCCCATCTGTGGATAGTATACCTCTGGCCCAACCACAAACCATTCATCATTTGTTCCAACCCACACCTGCCACGCTGGTTTTCAGGAACATTCCCATTTGCACCCACCCCCGAAACCTGCTTGCAGTAGGTTGGCAGAGGTCCAATTTCCTCTAGCTACTCCTTTTCCCCAAGGGTTGTTTGCCAGGTGGCTTTGAAAGGCCAATAGCTTTTTAATTGCTTTGTTACATTGGCACCCTCTAATTTAGAATGCCATTCCCCCAGACGGGCATTCTGTAAGAGGTTTACAAAATGATTTGTTAAAGTTTGCTGAACCTAGTCACAAGCCTTTTCCCATAAAATAGTGTTGATATTTTCCACTAAATTTGTTATAAGCCTTTTGGTGAGGTTTCCAAGAGCTAAAATAACAGTTCCCAGCAGGTGGTTAGTGGAGGTCAGTGCAGGTCCCTGTGACATCCCCTCTTCCCCTCCCCATGTTTAGCAGCCCCAGGATATGTTCCAGGCATTGGACTCAAGCTGCTGAATTAGATTCCTGTAAAGAGTTTCACCCTTCCCACAAATAGTTAACATCGTGTTGTTTTTGGAGATTAACCCCTGCTGAGTTTGTAATTGCCTACAGCAGCATTTTTTCCTACTTTGGTAAATTGTTGCACCCTCCTCTTACACACCATACCCCTCCCTCCTGCAGCTACATGCCATTTGGGGCTTTATACTTTATCCCCAGGAGATTGGCGAGTAGCATTTGGGTAATCCCTTCCCTTAACCACCACTTCCCCCCACTTTTGTGGAATTGTGATTCCCAATACCAAGCAAAACCGAGTGTATTATTACCCTGAATTACCACCCCCACTAGCCCTTTCCTTCCACTGCAATAACTGGACAAATAAATATCTTAGCCGCCCCCTCCTCCCCCAACTTGTGAGAATTTCCATTTACAAACAGACATATTACAACCCCCTCTCAATATGGTCCACTTTGTGCCAAGCAAGTCTGTAATAGCTAGTCCACGGGAAGCTGAGTTCATGCACATAAGAAAAGAGTTCAATGTGGCCTGCACCAAGTGACAGTGGGCCAGTTTGTGCCATTAAAGCAAGCTGTCCCATTCTGATGACTCCCCTGTGGGTTTTTACAGTGAGGTTGAAAATTGCTTGATGAAGTTGGTTGGCAATGTTGGTAGTGTACTGAACAGCTTTACCTTAGAAATACAGCAATGAGTCTAATATTTGCAGCAGAATTGGAAGTAAAAACTCCAGATATACGGACACTGTGCACTTGGTCTGGAATGGGGTATTTACAATAAACATTCGAAGGCCTTTGGAGTATTGGGGTTTCCAGGTTATGCAGAGCGGCACAGAGCGAACCACGTTTCGGTCCTGGAGATCTGAGCAGAAATTTGTTCTTGCTCCCTTCCCCCACCTTCCCAGGTTCACATTGTGAGCAGTCAATTACCCTGGGACCATTCCTATTCCCGGGCTGTGTAGCCACAGCTGACTACTAGCCATATTAATTGTACAGCCCTGGAGGATTACAGAATTATAGAATATTAGAGTAGGAAGAGATCTTAGGAGGTCATTTAGTTTAACCCCCTGATTAAAGCCAGATTAACCTCAGCTAAATCATCCCAGCCAAGGCTTTGTCAAGCTGCAGCTTAAAAACCTGTGAAGTTGGAGATTCTACCACCTTCCTAGGCAACCCATTCCAGTGTTTCACCACCCTCCTAGTGAAAATTTTTTTCCTAATATCCAACCTAGACCTCCCCCCCTGCAACTTGAGACTATTGCTTCTTGTTCTGTTATTTATTACCATTGAGAACAGCCTAGCTCCATTCTCCTTGGAACCCGCATTCAAGGGTAGTTAAAGGTTGCTATCAAATCCTGCCCCCCTAACTGTGGCTTTAACCCTTATCTTTTAAACAAGAAGAAAAAGTGACAGGAAGGGGAGATGGGAGAAGAAGCAGGGAAAAAGTGGGGCTGGGGGGAAAGGAAATCCAGAAAAGGGGGGGAGAAAGAAAAAGCAGAGAGAGACTTAGGAAGAAGAAAAAACTAAGCCAAAAAAGGTACAGAAAGCAACAGAAATCAGTGGGGCCCCTTGGTAGTGGGGCTCCTTGGAAACTTGCACCCCTATCCTTTATCCTGGCTCTGAGAGAGGAATGGGAGTTGCTGCCACAGCCACCGGAGTGAAACTGGGAGTGTCAGCAATTCTTGCCAGCCATCCCAAGATGGTATGTCAAGATTTTTATGCTAACATTTTTTGCTGATTTACTAGCTCCTCCAGAAGAGACTGGCTGTTCCCGTTTTGAGGGATGGTGGGGCCCTCTTCTTCATCCGATTGTGGACCAGCGGGAATTTGGATTCCAGACCAGCGGAGAATATCCGCATCAGAGAGGCATTGGAAACAGTCACAATAGGACAAACAGGGTTATTGTGGCTGAGTTAATCCTCATAGGCTGGGGAGGCACAGGGACTAGACGGAAGGGGAGGATAAAAAGGGGACAGGGTAACAGAAGTTTGCCTTAAGGCGTCTACTTGACCCTTTTGGGCCAGGTTCTTTGACTTAACACAGTTAAAATCCTCCATTTAGCTCTTAGCCATTTTAATTGCAAGCACACTGTGATGATTAACTGTGTGCTGCTCCTCCGTGATTTGTTGCAAGATTTTAACATGGCTTCTAAGACTCATAACTTTACTCCATAACCCAGACAAGCTCTCAGAGAGAGCTTTCACCAAAACAGCCTTTTTCTTATTCTGGGAAAACCTGGACGTGAGGAAGGCTTCCACCCACCCCTGGATGGCTGGCCAGTCCTGATGTCCCCCAGGAGGCAACCCTGCCTTCCCTACCTTAAAGGGCCCATCCAACATACCCATATCCATGTCGAGGAATGGTGATCAGGCACTTCTCTACTCTGGGATCCTGTTCATGACGCCAGATGTTAGAAATAACCAAACACATTGTCCTGGGGGTGGATTGGGGAGATGGAACCCTTTATTGCCTGCTCGTTCCACCTCGATGCTGTGAGTGAGCAATGAGGGGGTTACTTTACACTCCTTTAATCCATAAAAGTATGTAAATATATCCATTTCCAGCAACTCCCCATAGACCTTTATTTGGTTACATTGACAGCTATAAAATGAATATTAACGACTAAATAATGAATACAATTATACCCGTCCCTGTTTGTTGTTTACAGGATTACCATACAGAAGTCAGGCATATCACCTTAAAACCTATACATTTTACACTAACATTCTTTGAAGTAACAGTATGCCAGAAGAGAAGGAAGATAAGTCTTTCTTCCCACCAAGACCTTGTCCAGGAGTGGTGATAGACTCATCCCCTGTGCAATGGCCAGGAAGGGAGGAAAAGAAGAGAAATAACAGACTAACTGGAATTCACACCAATTAGCAGAAACAAGGTTTGCTCATGCCTTGACCCTGTTCTCTGTAACTTAGGCCTGACCACTTATCCAACTTTTAACTCTTTACTCTCCTACACCCACCTGTTCCCCTTGGGTTGAACACATCACGGACACCGTCATCACAGCCCAGGAGCCGTTGCTGACTTTGTGTTTCAAGCATCTTTACATGCCACCCTCCATAAGCCCAGACCTAGCCCATCCCTTGTTTGAATTTGGTGCACACAATAATTGTGGCTGGTTTCCGTAGACCAGCTATGGCAATGCAGTTGGAATGATGGGCATAGAAAGACTACAGTGCAACCAATGAGACTGATGAGCCATTTATGAGAGGCTTTTGTAGGTAATGAAACCGACCCATACAGGGCCCAGGGCATTGCTTCCCTTCCTGGAGCCAGCAGATAATGTGGGTAAAATTCACTATAGTAATGCCAGTAACCGCATGGCAACTGTCCTGTCTGTCAGCGGGAGCTTGCCTCCTGGAGGGAGAGACTGGTGCCTGCCCTAGGAGTGGGAGGAATACGCAGGAGCCAAGGGGTGACCATGACCAGCTAGCATGTTCTGACTCTGCATGTGCCTTCTCTGCAGTAGCTGCAAATGTTGATGGGAAAAGCTGCAGAAGCAAGACAGAAGGATTCAATTAGTCCAAACAAAAAGGCCTCCTGATATAATTCAAGATTGTGCTTTGTAAATGAGAACTATGTGAGCCTGGGAAACAATGAAATTGGTGTGTTTGAAATTAGACCTAATTGGTGGACAAAATAATTAGAGGCTGGGCTAGTCCCACTTGTGGGCCTCAGAAAGAGACTTTGGACAGGCAAAGGGATACACAGCACTGACTGAATGACAGAAGGGGAAGAGCTGATCTTCACCATGGGCAACGTGGCAAATGAAACTTCCCCTTGTGGAGGCTAACTCCCCACCCTGCCTCTTCCATCGCCACCCCACCTCTTCCACCCTCTATATGTATTTTACATATACGTTGGGGATGCATCAGTTGGAAACGACGGAGG
>ML675700.1:215142-244783 GCA_007922155.1 Mesoclemmys tuberculata | reverse complement strand
CAGGAGGTCAGACTAGATGATCATATTGGTCCCTTCTGACCTATGAGATCGCACCCCTGGCTCAGGGAAGGCAAGGGCAGTCAGTCACAGGCACAGAAAAATCCCCACCAGCCTCAGCCGGCCAATACCACCTCAGTCTTATCCAGACTGAGTCTTACCCAGGTCTCCTCAGCTTTGCTCCAGTCCCCAGACACCGAGTAACACAATGGGCAGCTTTGGCCAGATCAGTGGAGGTGGAGAATAAAGCTGCTTGTCATCCATACACTGAAGATGCTGCAGCTCCTGGCAGCAGCATGTGCAATTACACAAGATGGAGCCTTGCAGAACCCGAGAGGGAGGAAGGATTGCCCAGCACCACCTTCTTAAAGTGCACAGCAAGGTGGGCTCAGACACTCGAGAACAGTCACCTCCGCCCACTGTGGTTCCAGAGGAGTCAATACAACCTCATGGTCAACAATGCCAAAGGTGGCCGAGAGATCAAACAGCAGCATGGCTACCTGGTCTTCACCCATCTCCATGAGGACCCCTTTCTCCACTGTCTCCAGAGCTGTCTCAGTGGCATGTGATGGGTTCTGGAGTACACAATCTAGACAAGTCTGTCTTCCTTCAAAGGGTGTGTCTAGACTCCAGCCTTCCTAAATAGGTTAGAACCACTGATTTTAACCCCATCTGGTTTCAGTGATACCAACTAGATCTAATTTATGCTCAATTCCAATTCCTCTTATTTGTGACTCCATGTCCTAGGATTGGTTTATACAGGCAGTTACATAATTTCTTCTCTTCATGTGATGTCTGGCAGTCAGCCTGGTGCACAGGGTGCTCTGCAGCCATTCCTGTCTCCGGCTTCTCTCCCACTCCCTGCTGCTCCCCTTTCCAAACAGGCCTTTTCCATTACCTGACCAGGAGGAAGGGAATGTGCAGTGAGCCCCTTGCACTACTGCACTGGGGAGGGGGCCAATGGGGATTGTAGTCCTTGGCTTTGCAGATCCCTCACACTGCCTTTCTGGGAGACAGCGGTCTGCTCAGCATTTCAGGCTGGAGTGGGCTATCTCTCCTGCCCCTCATCTCTCCAGGCCTAACTTCTTGCATGTGGCGATGGATGTCCCCATCACTGTGATGTGCCCCTTCTTAAATAAAGGCTTGCCCACTTGGCTCAGTGAAGCACTCTAAGGCCCTGCACTTTAACTGCCCCAGGTAGGCCCTGCTGGCATGCTCGAAACGGGCAGGAATGGGCTACACAAATGTAAGCTTTAGCATGCACCAGCAGGACCTCTATGGGACCATTAGAGCATCACACACTACAGTGCTCTACAAATCAGACTCCTCCAGCATGTCCTGCAGACAAGTCCAAAGTCGCTGTTCCTCTTTGCGGGGTGTTCCACTGGCAGGCTGAACCTGTCTCTCTCAGGGCTGCTGGGAAGAGATCATTTTTCCATGGGGATGAACTGATAGTTGGGAGACAGTCAGAGCCAATGGCCCTTCATTGTTGTTTCCACTGGGTCTGTGCTATGCCCCAGCTTTTCAATAGCCCCCTGGAGTTACGCATCAGCGTGCCAGACTCTCCTTAAGGGCCTCAACACCTCCGCGACTGAACCTCTGGGCTCCAGCACTCCTGTCTCGCCTCATGAGCTCTGCACAGCAAGTCCAACTGTGACATGCTCTTGTTCAGAGACATTTGCCCTCTTCAGGGATTTGCAGTGACTCTAGGCAGCCTTTTCAGAACAAAGTAGTGTTTATTGGTAGCATTGGTTCTGTTTTGAGCAGGGGGTTGGACTAGATGACCTTCCATGATCTTCTATGATTAGTAAATCAAAATACAACATCAGGAAGTCCTTAAGCCAGCAGAGAGAAGCAAAGATTAAAATGAGTTCAGAATAGCCTACACCAAGGCTGCAGCCAACCAAGCCTTCCCCCCACAGAATTTAAGGTCAGAAGGGACCATTATGATCATCTAGTCTGACCTCCTGCACAATGCAGGTCACAGAACCTCACCCACCCTCTCCTGTAATAGACCCCTAACCTATGACGAGTTATTGAAGACCTCAAATCATGGTTTAAAGACTTGAAGGAACAGAATCCACCAGCAAGTGACTCATGCCCCACGCTACAGAGAAAGGTGAAAAACCCCCAGGGCCTCTGCCAATCTACCCTGGGGGAAAATTCCTTCCCAGCCCCAACTATGGCGATCAGCTAAACCCTGAACATGTGGGCAAGACTTACCAGCCAGACACCCAAGAAAGAATTCTCTGTAGTAACTCAGAACCCACCTCATCTAACATCCCATCACAGGCCATTGGCATATTTACCACCAGTAGTCAAAGATCAGTCAATTGCCAAACTAGGTTGTCCCATCATACCATCCCCTCCATAAGCTTATCAAGCTCAGTTTTTAAGTCAGCTAGGATTTTTGCCCCCACAGCTCCCCTTGGAAGGCTATTCCAGACCTTCACTCCTCTGATGGTTAGAAACCCGCATCTAATTTCAAGTGTAAACTTCCTGATGGCCAGTTTATATCCATTAGTTCTTGTTTCCACATTGGCACTGACCTTTATCCCTCTGATGTATTTATAGAGAGCAATCATATCTCCCCTCAACCTTCTTTTGGTTAGGCTAAATAAGCCAAGCTCTGAGTCTCCTCTCATAAGGCAGGTTTTCCATCCCTTGGATCAGCCTAGTAGCCCTTCTCTGCACCTGTCCAATTTGAATTCATCTTTCTTAAACGTGAGACCAGAATTGCACACAATATTCCGGGCATGGCACTGCCCCTGCGGTGGTATCTGACCTTGAGGCCACTCTCACTTCAGGGGCTGCAGTCTCCTCTTCACAGCTTGGCCTTCTGGCAGGTCACTAAGGTCTTCCCCTTTGGGGGAATTCAAAGTCCTTCTAGAGCCACTGGCTGGCTAGTGCCTCCAGTGGCTGATAGTGGAATCCAGACCTGTCCTCTACAAAAGGTTCTAGCACAGACTCTAGAATCAGTGCTTAATTTGTGCCAGGGCCAAACCCTGGCACCTCTGGGCTCACTGCATCAGTTATGAGAGAAAAAATATTGCTTGGGCCCCAGCCCCTCTTTCCTTCCAAACGAAACACTTCCTATAGCAAGTAGCCAAGGTCTCTGCAGAGTCCTGGGCTTCTTCCTACTTACCTGGCTTCCTCTCCTGGGTTTGCCACCCCCAACTTTCTCCACTCAGGGAGTGGCTGCTGTTTGCAGCTGCTGGGCTTTATACTGGTCCCATTTGTTCCTGCCCAGCTGAGCCTGCTACTAATTAATGCCCTGCACCCTGACTCCTCCTCCAGGTGCACCCGGTAGCATTAATTGGCCTGCCTAGCCACCCTTACCCTTGTGAACCCTGGGTGTGGTGGACGCACCATCTCAGGGTTCCATTTTGTTTCTGGAACCTCCATTGATATGGGCTGGTTTCAGTCAATCCTTAATGACTCATTAATACCCCCTCACCCCTGACAGCTACATGACACAAACAGCTTGTGTCTCCTACCTTGTTCCAGATGCAGCAAGTCTGGTTATGTTGCAAAATGTTAAAGCTAACCAAACAATTTCAACAGGTTCCCACCTTTGTCTCCCAAAGACAACCAAGTGTAATGAAAGTCTAACACCCTCAAAGTTTTTGCCTACACTGCATTTAAAATTCATTTTGTTAAAGAAAACTGGGGGTAGTTGAAGTTTGTGCTTTCAAACAATTAACAAAGTTGAATTAGTATCACAAATAAAATTAAGTCTGAAAAGCTTGGGTAAAAATTCTGTTACTAACTCTTGTTCTAAACCAGAGTGCACAGCAGGGAGAGCAATACACGCCACAGAAAATGGTGAGCATCTATGTTAGCAGTCAAGCACTGTATTTATTATAAAAACATTAGTAATGCATATGTCAAGTGAAAATGAATGTCTGTGCAACAATTTTAAAAGTATCCAAAACAGGCATATTTGTGCTAAAGAATTGGAAAATCAGAACAAAAGCATATATATATATATAGAAGATAGTATCTGTTTTACATGAAAACAAACAAAGTTAATCCATGTACTGCATCTGGGTTATTCAAAACAAAAAAAATGTACCACAATCAAGCAAAACCTTTATTAAGTTAACCAACTTAAGCTGTTTAAGGGACGATATCAGTGTTCAGTGAAGAAACCCTTGGGCATCAGGAAAAGAAAAGTGAAGTGTTTTATAACTAACAGACTGGTCAACTAATCTCAACCTACCACATATGGACAATTACTTATGCAATCAAATAGAAACCACTAGCTGGGCCAGGTCTAACTGTTATTTAAACTGTATATATTAAACAAAATGAGTTCATGTGCCCATGGTGTTGAATCTTTACATTGAAATATGGGTGAATTTGGTTACTGTATAGAAGCAAATGTATCATTACTGTATATTTTTTGTTAGTTAATATACTAGCATCTTATCAGGACTGTGCACAAGACTCAAGGGCTGGGCAAACGACTATTTCACAGTCTAGAGTCTCTTAGAATAGGAGCCTCCAAAATTGAAATGGAATTATGGGTCACATTTCAAGTTTATCTGGACCTGGAATATCCATTTGGAATGGGGTAATTTACATACATACATAACAAAACGTTAATTATTTTGGCCACATGCAGCAGCGGAAATTATCTCTGAACCTGTAATTCATGGTATTAAGGACCTGGCTACTAAACAAACAGTATACCATTTACAATGTACATTACTTGCTAAACTGTTTAACCAAATACAAGTAAAAATGAACAAACTAGCCACAGCAAACAATATGAAAGCAAGGAAAAAACCAGAATGGTAAAGAAATTATTTATACATAACCAACACATTAGGGAATATTAGAAAAGGCAAAATGCCTGACCTTATTACTAATAATCTGCTAACTGTCATTGCCCTCAGTGTATAACAAAAACAGAGGTGATTTGGCAATGTGTCAAATTGTGTAGACAAATTCTGTGCTAGTACCAGTCATAATCTGAGGTCAGTGATCTGCACCCTCACTGAGGCACATGATTTTCAAAACAATCTTGTCCAGTGTCTAGTTACCCGTGCTGAAACCTGACCCAGCAATATTTGATGAATTGGTTCCTGTCCATTCAGCAGATTATCTGGAAGACAGCATCTACAAAGATCTACACCAACTACTGGTATGTCACACAGCAATGGGAACCTGCAGAGCATTGCACACTTCATGCCAGGAACGTGCAGACATCATGATTCCAGTGGGAGGCCACAATGGTCCAGGCCAATCCACAGGAACATAGAAGCTGGTTGCTCCTGTCTCTTGCCCAGTGATACTTAATCAGAGGATAACAACCAGCTGTGAGGGTAACCTCGAACGTGGTTGGACAGAACTGTGTAGTAACTAATGACAAGAAATGTATATATGAAGGCATCATTTGTGATGTCATAACTCTAAATTCCTCTTTTACTCCTCATGTACATAGCACCGTGGGACTCACTATAATAATGCCAATCCAAGGTTTTCAAAATGAATCGAAGACTACACCTCTCAACTAAAATCCTGGCTGGACCTGACATTCCCAGGGCCACTATATGGGACTAAGGACAATTGGTAAAGAAAACTATCTGCAAGCTGTACAAAGGAATGTGCAGATCATTGGACATCTGGGGCATGAATGTATGGATGGTTAAGCAAAATGGTCAAAGCAGTGGTTAGCCCACTGGGTCATTCTCAGTTCATACATTATGCTTTTCTGGGATGATGAGAAAACACCCTCCCCACAAAAAAACAAAAAGGAGAGCAATGGACGCCTTGCCAAAGCCCTGAGCACAAGTAATAGTATGAACCGACAGCTGCGAGCTAGAGTAGGCCTGGCTTTGGCAAAGCAACAACACACCAGGCGTCAGCAAACCAAGTAAGCACGTCCCTGACTGGAATGGATGGTACAAAACCACACAGAACTCCCAAATAACCTTGTAAACTCATTTGTAAGAGGTGGCCCAGAAACACACTGATCCTTCGTAAGATAAGGAGGGAATGATAAGGATGTTTTGTTCTAACTAGCAGGTACAAGGACACGGGTGGTAACTAACATCTGCGGTGTGATACATAATTTGTCTCTATCAGTAAATAAGAGAAGTCCTATGTGGGGCATTTTTGTACTCAGCAAAGGGACAACATCTTGGTGTGCTGACTGAGTGAGAATTATTGTCATGGGCATATGTGTATTAGTGTACCTGTAATCACAGAGGCAGAGTGCTAATATCATGCTTCATCGACAACAAACCTGGCCAAATGCCTTTGCCCTCGAGCCAAGCTTGTGGTCTTTCTTTACGAGTACCACTGAGGTCTGCTGAATCAGCTAGCTGCATATCCTGCTAGCGCAGCTCATATTGGCGCTCCTGCACTGACCAGCTGTAACAACTGAGCAGCCTGAACAACTCTTCGCAGCACTCACCAACGGTTGTAACGAGCCATACATCCAATGTCTTTATTAAGGCCATGATTTTTGGTGTCTAGCAAAGTTATGAATTTAAGCTCCTAGGCTCATTTTTTAAGGTGGTGTGCAGGTTTCTGTTGAGGACAAGGACTGAGAGGTCTGATACGGAGTGATCACATCACTTTAGGAAATTCATTTCTTATCATTTTTCTGTAAGAGTTAATTTGAGAGTGTAGAGATTGTTTCATTTCACCCACACAGCTGTTATTGGGGCAGTTAGCACACCATATGAGGTGCACCACATGTTTTAAAGGACCCATGGATCTTGACAGGTGCATTGTAGGGGGATGTTGACTATGGTAGCAGTGGAGGTTTTGTCTCTGTTGTTATGTCAGGGACTGGTGCCGCTTTGGGTTCCTCTGGTTATCTTTCTTTGTCCTACTGCTGTAGTTAGCTGCTAGTAACTGTCCACTTCACCTTGAACCGTCACTTGCAATGTGTTATCCCCTTGTCTGTAGCTCGAACATTCTGAGTACTGTTACCAGTTCTGAAGAGCTCTGAGTAGCTCGAAAGCATGTCTCTTTCATCAACAGATGTTGATTCAATAAAAGTTATTACCTCACCCACTCTGTCTCTCTAATATCCGGGGACCAACACAGCTATAACAACACTGCAAACAAGGGTTATTATTGGGACTATCACACTGACAAGTGCCATATTACACAAAAGCTTTCAAGGGCTAATCACCTCAGAACTACAAAATCTTATCAGTAAAAAGCCAGAAAAATGTGGGTTTTTTAAGAACTTCTCTGTGGAAAACGATTCAATTTGTCAAAGTCACAATGACTTCTAGGCTACGTCCTCCTAGAAATGCTGACCTTCTAACAGAATAGTTCTAATCAGAAAGTGGAGCATTAATAGCATCTTAATAGCATGTTCCCCAAATAGAATCTCAAGGCACCAGGGACATGCCATTCTTGTGGCACACTGCTGTCGTTTGTAATTAATTCTGGAAGCCACAGGGAAGGGGCCTCGCTCTGAAGGTAGGTGGAGGTCATTCTTTCTGGAAATCATACAATTCCAGGACCTCATTTACCTGCTCTAAAAAGAGTAACTCAATTTATAACCATGGAATTACTCTAGGTTTACACCAAGGTAAATTAGATCAGACCCTTGCTGGAACAGAAAGCGATAGTTCCTGCTAATCTGAACTGTGCCACTGAAGTTTAGGCTAGAACTAGAGCATGATGAGATGACACAGTCTGACCTGCTGTTTTCAGAGCCTAGTGAGTGTAAACTTTATGAGGTAAATTTCTTTCTTAGGCCCAAACCTGAATTATAGCTAACAATGTCCTGGGACAATGTCCCTAAAGCTGCTAAGTGCAACCAAAACTACTCTTTCATGATAAAAAGGGAAAAAATATGATTAAATGTTATATCTTAATTAGGTCACATCATACCTTAGAATATTATTACATTTATTACAGGTGGCACAGATAGCAATGCCTCTGCTTAAGGTGACCAAACACTTCCCATCTTCTTTTGGGTTGTTTATAATTTTGCCAAACTTTAACCATTTGTGCTGAGTGCCTGGGTCTCTGGCTGAGAGGGGATTTTTAAAGAAAATTTCTGCAAAAATGGTGCAGCCATTTCAGAGAACGGGATCAGGGGAAAATGTTGCTTTGCCCATGTTTTAAAAATGTACAACTCTTTTGTAGAGGAGTGCTAGAACCTTCATGCTTTGAAGCAAGGACTTGAAATTTGGTAGATGATTTGCTCTGGTGTTAAGGATATGCCTCTTGCTCTCCCTCTGCAAATCTGACCATATTTGGCCACGGTATGATATGAACCCCTGAAAATCTGTTAGCGTTTGTCCAGGACAGGCTTCTTAGAGTTTGGCAGCTATGTTCTCTGAAGATTCCATTTCACCGAATGTGCTCCTGTCTAAGGCTCAGGAGCACAGAGAATGAGAGCGAGGAGGCTGTCTCTCCTGTGTCCTGAATGTTCCTGCTGCTGGCACCTTGGCAGTAGGGAGAAGAAGGGGGAAGCAGCTTAATTGGAATGCAGAAGGGTGAGGAGCCAGGTCTTGGTGGGTGTCTGGAACAAAGGACTGGGGTGGGGGAAAGTGGGACAAAGAGCAAATGGTGGACAGCAGCAGAAACTGGGACTAGGAAGAGGAGCTGGAGGGGGGCTGAGCGGAACCTGGGACAAGAGCAGGCTGTATGGACCAAGGTTGGAAGGAGCGTGGCCTGGGGGGCCAGGGCAGAAGAGTCTATAACTAACAGTCACTTCAGAACCTGGAATAGATGCCTGGATTCCTAAATGTCACCATTCCTTGGCTCTCAGCAAATATCTGTGAAACCCACTAACAGAGCGTGTGCCTCGTACTTCTGTCTGGCCCATGCATGGGCAATCATCATTCTGGCATTTCATAACCTTTAAGCACTTGACTTTGTAACCCAAATAACTTTATTTGAAGGTAGGTTTTTATTGTGATTTCCTAGTTTATTTTAAAAGAGAAATAAATCCTGCTTGGTACAATTGTATCAACCTCCATCCCCTGCACCATTGGCAGGGTTTTAAAGCTGAACCTTCAGGCAACTACCACTTGAGCTACAGGGCCAACTACTTTAGCTGGTCTTAGGAAAATGCTGTTTCCTAAAGGGGTGGGTGTGGTGACAGTGATGGTGACATGTGAGTGAGGGGTGGGTGTGGTGACAGTGATGGTGACGTACGCTCTCACTCTCACTTTGTCGCCTGCCCCATGTGGTGCTCCCAAAAGGAGTGGGAGCTACTGTGTCCATGTGCCAGGCCTGGACTAAGGAAGCCTATAATGGGGTGTACCAGGCCCTGTGTGGTCCCATGCAGGAGGCCTTGCAGTCCTACCACAGCCCGCCCCAGGAAAGTAGCAGTGAAGTTGAGTCCTTCAGGCCTGCCTAGAAAGGCTGCAGGGAAGCAGCCAATCAGAGCACAGAAGGCTCAGTTAAAAGGAGCGGCAGGGCTGAGCTGCTCAGCTCCTGGCTACGACCAGAGAGTCAGGATGGGTGCTCCTGGCGGGAGCACCAGGGAGAGCCAGAAGATGGGTCCCAGTGGCATTTGGTGAGGAAGAGGCGTTGAGAACTTCAGCCCTGAGGTAAGGAAGAGGAAGTGGCCCATGGAATAGCAGCAACAACTATTAAAGGAAGCAACATGTGGCTGCTATTTGTAGGGTCCCTGGGTTGAGACCTGAAGTAGTGGGTGGAAAGCCCTGACGAGGAGATATGGCGTGTTTAAAGGTCCAAGTGAAGGACAGGACTTGAAGGGACACCAGAGAATGGCTAAAGGCAAAGAGCTCCCAGGAGGAAGTCCTGGGGGAGATGCTCTATAACCAGGCAGGGACAGACTTAGTTAGCCTGTGGGGTCCCACCCAGCTGACAGGAGGTGCTCACAAGAGGTGAGTGTGCCCCCATTCCACTTCTCTCCCTCCTACAGCTGCTCTGGCAGCTTCCATATATTCCCAGGGTAGTGGGAATATATAAATAATAAATAAGTTACACCGACAGAAGCACCAGTGTGGACAATGCTTTGTTTGTGGGAGAGCTTCTCCTGCCGACACAGCTACCGCTGTTTGTTCGGAGTGGTTTAATTATGTCATTGGGACAGCTCCCTCCTATTGGCATGGAGCGGCTACATGAGAGATTTTACAGCAGCGCAGCTGCATCGGTACAGCTCTGCTGCAGAAAGCTGTCTAGTGTAAACATAGCCTAATTCAAACTCCTGAGAACAGTTGGGAGAAAAGCTCTCATTTTTAAAATTTCAGTTATTCCACTACTTCAGTGGAGTCCTGAGAAAGTTCCTGTTCTGTTGCTCTGATCTTCCAAAGAGACCACAGCAAAAATGGGGAAGACAAGACTTGATCTTCTTGATATTTCTAAGGTTAAAAACAAACAGGAAAACCAAACAAAAACCTTTTGATATTTTTACATTCTAGAAAAGTAAAAACCTTCACGCTTATTTCCTTGGATCACTCAGTGCAGCCCCCTAATCATTTATGTTTTTCTTTGATCTTCTCTAATTTGTCCATATCTTTCTGCATATGAGGTGCGAAGAACTGAAGGCAATATTCCAGAAGTAATTGCACCAGAATAATTCGAAATGGACAGTTATCTTGCTCTGTGAGATAATACATCTGTGGATACAGCCCCAAATTACATTGGCCATAATAAATTAGACTCATGTCTTATTTATTCTCTATCATTTCTGTAGTAGGTCTTTTTCAGCTTTACTGCTTTGGGGTTTTTCCCGCCAGCTGAATACTTCAGTTCCAGATTATTTTTGCCTAGTTATATTAGCTTACATTCTTCCAAATTAAAATGTATTTCCTGACTATATTTCAAGTCTCCGTAGGTTCCTGTGTACCATATCTCTGTCCTCACTTATTTTTGCAACTCTTTCTCATTTAGTATCATCTATGAATTTAATTCATGTGCTGAATAGTTCCTCTCACAGATCATTAAGGGCCTGATTCAAAGCCTAATGGAGTCAATTACTTCACTGGACTTTAGATCAGACTTTAAATAAGATGAAACCTGACATTTCAAATCCTGACCTACTAATCACAAGAAACGTTCCCAGTTTAATTGCCCTTTGTAATTCCTTTTAATGTGCCACCTAGAATAAATGATTTGTGCATCAAGGTCTGTACCCAAAGTCTAAGGATACATGGAGAGAGATTAGAACAGATTTGTGCATGTTCACATTTCCAATTTTTCACTCACCAATAGCAATTTGTACACGGCTTTCCTTACTTCCTAATTGTCCGAAGTACTTTCATTTTCCTTGTAAAGTCACGTGTAAAATGAAGCTCAGAATCTCAGCCATTTCTGACTTGTCACTGATTTATTCCCTTCCTCATCTATTACAGTCTCTAGTATTTTTCCTTGTATACATTTTTTTTAAATGTTTCTCATTCCTCAGTACTGACTCAGTCTGATTTTTCTGCTTTTATTTTTTCCCTATACACTTTGACTGACTGGCTATTTTTGTTCAGTTGCTTCCCCACTTCTTCTTTTCCAGTATAGGGCAGTACAGGCAGGTGATCTGTAAAGAAAAAATTGGGTTTGCACCTTTTTGATTCTTTATGATGTTTAAAGAAGGCCTGTATGTTTTGAAACTATTTGGTATCTTTTCCCAGGAATTTTCTCTTTCCTGAAAGGCTTTTTGGATGACTGGACAAATAATAGGATTAGGAATTACAGGCACCAAGTAAATGACACCTGGTTAATTAAAGAAGAAGGGATTTTGATTTAGACTCTTTAAAGCTCTGGTTTTAGTTAGCTTTTGTTAATGTCTGCCTAACTGACAAACAGTTGGAAGAAACGTTCTGCATACTAAAGAAAAAACACGATAGGGGTTCCTTCAAGGACAAGCTGAGAAAGCTTAAGCGCTTCACTGAACCCTTGAAGGAAGTAAAAGACAGAAGACAAAACAGACATTCCTGATATTTCTAGATTAAAAAGCAATCAGAAAAAAATCCTTCTGAAAGAAAAATATTTTTCAGGTCATGTGCATGTCCTACAGAAATAATGTGGTGATGTAACCATGTTGGTCCCAGGATATTAGAGAGACAAGGTGGGAGAGGGTAATACCTTTTATTGCACCAACTTTCATTGGTGAGAGACAAGCTTACACAGAGCTCTTCTTCAGGCCCAGAAGAAGCTTGAAAACTGTATGAGCTCGAGAGCTTGTCTGACTCACCAACAGAACTTGGTTCAATAAAATATATTATCTCATCCACCTTGCCTCTATAAAGAAAGGAACAAAGGACCCTGACCATCAGATCCTGAGGATGTCTCATGGAAGCACATTGGCCTCGTGTTGCTTGCATCCTGAGTTCTCACAGCAGTGGTGGTCCCTTGTGCCTCTGTAGGGGCCGTTCCTCCTTGTCAGTCCACAGGGGGAGACCCCCCCCTCACTCTCGTACTAGTGTAGGCAGGCTTGGAGCAGGGAATTAGCTCTCTCTGGTGCTTGGGCCTTCAAACAGGGCCAGGTGACTAAGCAGTCTATGACCCCAGGCAGGGGTGAGCAACAAACACAGGCTTCCTTGCCTAGTGGGGGGTGTCTGCCACACCAAGGGTGGGATGGCAGAGAGTAGGGGGACTTGACTCCACCCTACCTCACTGGGTCCCAGCCCAGGGCCCTAACAGTGGTGGAGCGTTCCACCACTGGGTCAGCTGGGCTCCAGCTGAAACATGCTGGTGCTTGGGCAGAAGCAGAACCAGAGTGTAGTTGGCTATCCATGGGTGACTTTCTATTCTCCCCTCGGGGTGTACCTGCGTCCAGGGGTCATCATCCATCTCCCTGAGTTAAGTTGCCAGTGATAGTTCTAGTAGCTCCTCAGCACCTGGGCTGAGGTGGGTCAGGAGAGGCCTCAGGGCAGCTGAAGTCCTCTCTAGGTTCCCACTCCAGCAGCAGGAAGGAGACATCCTTCTCCACTGGAGGGCCTACCCTTTATACTTCCTGCTCCTGTCCTGCCCTTCTGCTTCCAGCGTGGTGGGTGTGGCATTCCTAGCTCTGCCCACCCGGAGGTCACCTCTTCTTGTCAGTCTTAGAAGGAAGCACATCCCCTCACTACAGCCTCACTTACAATATTGATTTTTTTAGGATTCTCCCAGCCTTCTTCCTCCCACTGGATCTTACTACCAGCATGGGCTAAATTCCTGACCAAACTTCCACTGACTCTTATGGGAGCAGTGTCCCAATAAGGACATCAAAGTTGGTACCAAGACTTCTTAAATCTCTAAAATGTGACCTCCTGAAACCTCATATCCCCTTACTGCTGAGTTCAGTGAATCCTGCATTCCTTCTGATAGCAATTCAAAACCACTCCCAGGGCTTGTCTACATTTGAAACACTACAACAGCACAGCTGCATTGCTGTAGCATTTTAATGTAGACGCTACCATTGGCATAGTAATCCACCTTCCTGAGAGGCAGTGTCTACACAGGGACTTAGGTCATCTTAACTAGGTCTCTCAGAGTGTTTTGGGAATGGTTTGCAATGCCTATTGGGGACAGGTTAAGCATCACATGATGAAGGTTTCTCAATCCCATCATTCCTTGGGCATCCTATTAGGTTTCCCACAGCTTTTCAAATGCCCTGGTAACCTGTGCACCAGCCATCTCTGAAGCCTGAATCCTGCACTGTTCTTCTGTATAGTGCAGTATGTTATGAACACAAGGCTATAGGAGGAGCTCTGCAGGGGCTATTGGCTGAAGGAGCATTTTAACACTGAACCACAGTAATGTGTGTTGCTGTAGTGTGCTGAGCTTGGCTGGCATTGTCTGTTTGCACTTGTAATGATTGCTGGGTGCGCCTGACTACAACAATACACATGCATTTACTGCTATTGTCTGTGAATGTTAGCAGCAGCTACCATATGATGGAGAATAATAAAGATAAATTCAGTTTCCATAAGTAGATATTTATTCCACACCCATGCAAACATACCTATGTAAGGCTGAGGCAAACTTCATACAGGCAGGGGAAAGTATCTTTAAAGTGGAGGGAACAGGATTCATAAGTATGAAGGTGGCTCTCACAGCTGGGTGAAGTCACTGATGCAGCCTTGGAAGATGCATGGAATGGGGGGGAGGGAGGGGAGTGTGGGGAGGTCCTGGAATGCTGTTTCTTTTCTAATTAAGCTTTAAATAATTTGAGAAGGGTTCAGCCAGAATTAAAATGCACCTCAAATGTATGAATTTCTTTCAGAAAGAGATTATTTACATGTTTATATAACACTGTGTTATAGGGTGTTGTAACACACATGCAGCACACTGCAGTCTGAGGTGTACTGAGAACTGCCTTGTGATTCTCTCCCCTTGCCTCCCCACAGCGATTTCTCTTTATAACAAGACTTGTGCACCTATGCAAAGAGGAAAGGATTTGATCCCCTTTGCTTATGATTTCTTTGCCGCTACTATCTGCTATGAATTCTGTTGTAAATACACTTCAGTAATACTACTCCAATACAGAATTGAGGCAATAGATTCAAAAGAGAATATCAGAGCAAAAATAACTACAGGTGCAGTAGAAAGATTGAAATTGGAGGCACTGTTCCAGTTTTTTCTCAAATCTGATTGCTTTTGAGACCTCTCCCTCCTTCCTGTTACAGAGATGAGAGTTCAGAGGATACCTCTGTGATCACTGTAGATGTAGAGGCCAAGTCATATTGTCCAGATAATAAAAGTTCATTCTAGCTCTGAATATGTGCAATGTAATGGAAATACAGTATCTGTTCAAATGACACTGACTCACTTTTAATAATGCTGTACGAACCATGTAACACTGCAATTTATTTTAACATAACATGTTTACTAAAGTTTGTAGGTTTGTTTTAACACGACCTTCCTCAGAAGTAAATCTCTTTTCTTTAATGAATAATCTACAGTAGGTGTACAAAAAGTATACCAATTTCCCACCCTCCAGTAGTAATTTAATCCTGCATCTATATGAAAAAGTGAATGCCAAAGGTATCCATTTTTACTTGTCCAGGGAAAGTTTTAATTTTGTTTCTTTTCATTCTTTCTCTCCCCACAGGTCTAGGAGATCTAGCATCTTCCATGTACTACAGCCAGGAGCATATTTGCTGTGTGGAGCTGGCATGGCCAGCTGGGCAGTAGCTATGTGAGCCCTGCACACCAAGCAAACAGGAAGAGCAATTTCAAAACTTCCTGGGGCTTTAAAAAGGGAGGAGTGTTCACCTGTGTGCCTGGCTGCAGGGCAGCAGAGTTCCAAGCGGTGACCAGAGTGGTCATGGTGGGCATTGTGGAACACATCTTGAGGCCACTTAGGCTGACGTAAATCTACACTGATACTGTGTTGCTCTAATGACATTGCCATAAGTGCTATGCCTCTCGTCCAGGTGGTTTTATTAGGTAGGCATAGCTGGCGAGTTTCAGTGGCAGGAGGTGCATTGTAGTGTGGTGACCTCCATAGTTAGGTTGATGTAAGTCATTTAGGACCTTGAAGCCTGTCTGACTGCCTTCCTTACCCAATATGTGTAGCGAACTTAAATCATAAAATGATAGAATATTAGAGTTGGAAGGGACCTCAGGAGGTCATCTAGTCCAACCCCCTGCTCAAAGCAGGACTAACCTCAGCTAAATAATCCCAGCCAGGGTTTTGTCAAGCCTCAGCTTAAAAACCTTTAAAGATGGAGATGCCACCACCTCCCTAGGTAACCCTTTCCAATGCTTCACCACTCTCCTAGTGAAAAACTTCTTCCTAATGTCCAACCTAGACCTCCCCCACTGCAACTTGAGACCATCGCTCCTTGTTCTGTCATCTGCCACCACTGAAAAAAGCCTGGCTCCATCGTCCCTGGAACCCCCTTCAGGTAGTTAAAGGCTGCTATCAAATCACCTCTTATACTTCTCTTCTGCAGACTAAACAGGTCTAGTTCCTTCAGCCTCTCCTCATAAGTCTTGTGCTTCAGCCCCCTTATCATTTTTGTTGCCCTCCGCTGGACTCTCTCTAACTTGTCCACATCCTTTTTGTAGTGGGGGGGACCCAAAACTGGACACAATACTCCAAATGCAGTCTCACCAATGCCGAATAGAGGGGAATAATCACTTCCTGCGATCTGCTGGCAATGCTCTTACTAATGCAGCCCAATATGCCATTAGCCTTCTTGGCAACCAGGGCACACTGCTGACTCATATCCAGCTTCTTATCCACTGTAACCCCCAGATCCTTTTCTGCAGAACTGCTGCCTAGCTCATTGGTCCCCAGTCTGTAGCTGTGCATGGGATTCTTCCATCCTAAGTGCAGGACTCTGCACTTGTCCTTGTTGAACCTCTTCAGATTTCTTTTGGCCGAATCCTCCAATTTGTTTAGGTCCTTCTGTATCCTATCCCTCCCTTCCAGGGTATCTACCACTCCCCCTAGCTTAGTGTCATCTGCAAATTTGCCCAGGGTGCAATCTACCCCATCCTCCAGATCATTAATGAAGATGTTGAACAAAACCGGCTCCAGGACCGACCCCTGGGGCACTCCACTTGTGACCAGCTGCCATCTAGACATGGAGCCATTGATCACTATTCGTTGAGCCCTATGCTTTAGCCAGTTCTCTATCCATTTTATAGCCCCTTCATCCAACCCCAAGTCTTGGATTCCAGAACCTCTCCTCCAGTCTTGCAGTGCAGCAACTGCTTACATGGATTTCTCTTTGGGTTTCCATTCCCAGTGGACTAACCCAAAGAATTTCATCACTGGACTCCTGATTTTTGAATTCTATCTCATGGGCATTGTCAATTCCTTCAACATAAATCACTACCCCTTCTCCTTTTCTGTGTAGGTTGAACCATCTCTGTATTCATGCCTGTTATGAGAATCAACCCACCAGGTTTCTGTTCTGCCCTCCTGCTCTTTATCATTTAGCAACACTCCTACTTTTTGCTTCTTGTTTCCCGTGCCCCTTACATTTGTATATAGCCACATGGTGCCTAAAATATGCCCAGCTGGCTTCAGCAGACAGGGCCGCAGGAGATGAAGCTTCCATTCCTGGCTCTGTCCTGGAATCACTGGAGCCCAGTGGGGAACTCGCTTCCCTTCCCAGGGCCTACCTCCCCCATCGGTGAGACCTCGGAGCACTCCAGAGGGATTACTAATGTTCAGCTTGGTCTTTAACATCAGTTTCCAGACAGGTCTAACCGTAGGAGAGAACCTTTATGTAAGGGGAGTAACTGAAACCGAGCGGGGTTTTCTGGTCAGTCCTTTCCCAGCACCAAAGGAAAAGGGAAGGGCCAATGAGAAATCAAGACCCTGAGATTGACAGTCCCCAGGACCAATGCTCCAGGTCAGCCTGATTGACAGGGCAGGCAGGCCAATGAGGGAGTCAAGAGCCCAGGGGCCCATCCTCCATGTGAACTGGAGCTGACGGCCTGGCCAGAGAGGGGCTGAGCTAAGGAGGGAGCAGCAGGCTGAGCTGGGCTGGAGGCAGAGCTGCAGCAGCACTAAGGCAGGCTGGGGCCATCCAGAGCTGAGTGTGGTGAGCAGCCGGAGAGCGCAAGGGGGACACTGGGCAGGGCCCAGTGCAGTGAGATGCCACCAGCCAAGAGGCCTCACAGCCTGGAGTCGGAGAGGGATTGTGACCCTGACAAGGAGCAACGCTGGGGAGAAGGGTCCTGCCACCTACAGGCTGAGTGCGTGTGACCACCATCAGAGCAGGTGTCTGACCCACGCATCCCTGCAGCGCAGCCAGGGCCTGGGCAGGAGGCCTGCGACGTGTGAGCAACAGTCTGTGAATGTCCCTTATGCCCCAGAGACACTGACTCAGATCCTTCCACAAGCCAAGTCCAGCAGGGTAATATATGAGCCAGGAAAGTTCCCTGCAAGAGCAGGACCATTCCCCGCTTACATTTAGCAAATGGAAGTTTGCGTGTTTTTTCTTTGTGGTTTATGCACTGCACTGTTCATTTATTTATCAGGCCTGGTGTGTCTGTATACTCCTTCCTGGGCACTGGGGAAGGCCAAACATCAACATTTATGATGTGAAAATCTTTTTCCAAGCAAGCGTGACCTTTCAAATGGAGGCTTCCTTTCATCTTCTGTGTGGCAAAGTCAGTCCTCTGCCCCACTGGAGCTCCTGGGGTTCCTGTTGAACCTATCCCTGAGGACTGAGCTCCCAAGCTAAATAGCTTAGTGCACCTAATTCTGGAAGCACAAGTTCCAAATCCAGAGTTAGAGGGGAAGTAGAAATTGTCAGTTTTACAGGAGTTTTAAACCTTTCTTTTGTACAAATTTCATTATAATGAGAGAAAAAACAAACAAACCCAAAGTAACTTTGAGCGCTGTTTGAATTTTCATGGTGACTGGATGAAAATTGTATTGATATGGAGGGAATAATAAGAATCCCCAAATTACTCCTTTTTGGATTTTTTCATTGGATTGTCCATTTTTATGGTCCCTGTTTATGAGAAATCTAAACCACTCGGCTCTGAGCTTTACTCCACAAGTTGCTCGTCACGTGCTGATAAATACAGTAGCACTTATAAATAGGGAGTGTGTGACTGTATCATGATCTGTCTTTTTTTTCCCTTAGTAACTGAAAAGAAATGAACCAAGATAAACCCGCTGAATTTACTAGTGGTGACAAACATGTCCACTCAGGGAAAGCAGAAGGGATTCCCCTGCTAAATACTCCTAAAGCTTGGGCATGAAGTTCCAGCCATAACTTCAAATCTCACCGCTGCTGGTTGCAGTTTATATTCCTCTGCATCTCACCATCATCATTACTGACCGGAATCATGAATTCCAACCCTAGAAGGTACTTGATGGGTTAGTTACAGGAAAGCTGGAGACTTAACCATTCGTATTTCATTGCCTGGCTTTTTTGGTTTTGGGCAGGTAAGGCATGCAGTCTTAGCCAAAGTAAAGGTTTTACAGCACAAAATGAAAAAACCTTACATTAAAAGAATGTTAAGATTGCAAAGTCAAGCACTGAAAAATTAGGAAATGCTAGAATTTAGGTAATCAGCCCCTTTGTGTGTATGCATTAAAATACAATCTTTAGTTACATGAGAACCTGCTGGTTTTTCCACCTGACTCCAGCCTCCTTCAATGCACAGGATGGATAGTGCTAGCTGAAAGAATAACTAACTATTCAGTATTTTAGGCTTATCCTCATGATTCAGTGAGTGGTACCATGCATTATTTATCAAGCATTGAGTTTGAATGGTGCAGAATAGAGAATTATTAATTTCCTCCAGGGCTTTTCTGTGGTGGGCTCATTATAAGACTAGATTCACAAAGCCCTGCGTTAGCCTCCCTATATAATGCCTAAGAACTAGATTCTTAGAAGCCAGCAAGTAGCTGCTGAGCTAGCCAGGAGAGCAATGAAGCGGAAAGTCTTAGGGTCCAGATCCTCAATGGTACTTAGGTGCCTCGCTGCGCTTAGGATTCTCAGCCATGAACACTCTCCTGGAGTTAGACACCGGAGCCTCTCTCATGAAATACCAAAGAAATACCTCTCCTCTCCCCCCACCGCTCCAATGACATAAGAGTTGGGCTTTCAAATGCCTGCTGTGCTTGATTTTAAGCAGGGATTTGAACCCAGCTATCCCATAGCGCAGGGAAGTGCCCTAAGCACCAGGCTATTGAGTAGGGGGGCAGATATTTTACTTTGTGTAAATAATAAAATATTCCCTGGGCCAGAGACTGGGGAGGAGACATGCAAGAGGCTAACTCTGGAGCCTCGTGCTCAAGGCAGTCACTGGGGCTGTGGAGAGTCTGGTTCAAGTCCTTGCTTTACTAGGCCAGGTGAGTGCCCTAACCACAGGGCACTGCACATGCCAGCCAGCCTTCCCAAGAGCTCCTGACCTACTTGTCCCTGAAAGGTAGACAAGGAAGGTGAGATAATAGCTCTTCTTAGGCTAACTTCTGTTGGTGAGAGGAGCTTTTGAGCTACACAGAGCTCTTCTTCAGGTCTTTTTGTAAGGTACTGTTGGAGGCCCAGTACAATCTGAGTTGCTTGACCACTGTCCTACAGGCTTAACATAGCTTCGGTTGCTTCCTTGCTGTCTCACCCCTGTATGATATCTTCTAGTTGGCAGAGATAAATTACTGAATAACCTTATAGATGTCTCAGTTTCTGCATACCACTGCACCAAACAAGACGAAATACAGATACTGTATGCTTGCAGCTGCACATAGATAACAGTGATGGAAAAAACAAGTTATCCTTGAACATCTGGGGGTACGCAGTTTTATTGCCAAGAGACATACTTTTATTCCGCTCCTCCTATCACCAGTTGTTTTGATGATCCCAATTATTATGGTGAGAATGGAATGTAGTTAAGGGTGAAAACCTAATGTAGGTAATTAGCATATATGTTAATGAGAGAGATAATTAGGTGAAGGCTGTTTATGGAAGAGTATAAGAAGTCACCACTTAGACAAAGGGGGGGTGCTCCATCAGCACCTCATTCCGCAGGAGGTGCTGCTGGTTGGACCAGAGAATCCACTGACTCTCTGGCGGGGCCCCTGAAGAAAGCCGTTCCTGTATACAGCCTTCTGAGTGACTGCTTAGCTCTCCAGGCACAGTGAGTATGATATGTTGTAGTTTTAGGCTTTGTATTTAACTAGTATATTTATAGAAAACCTTGTATATTAAACCTTATTGATCTGCAAATTGGGCGTACCGTGTCTCACTGGTATCCACACTGATCACAAAGTGCCCAGTGTCAACACCTGACAGATCGGGCCCTGCAGGCAAGACAGGCTGGGCAACACATAATGTAAGAATCCTGCAGGGGATTAGATGTGAGTGAGGGCTCTGAGCAGCTGCTTAGCTGTGGGGCAGCACCAGGACTTAGGTGGCTTTGTGCATGCAGACTGGCAAAAATGTAGGTGCCTACAGAGTTAGGCAGCTGCTGAGTGATGGTTTTGAGGTCAGTGGCACCTAAATATTGGACCTAAGTGCCTTTGAGGCAGTTATTCACTTCGGTACCTTTGTGAAGCTAGTCCTTAGTTCTTTTGAGATGGATTGATATAAATTAATGTGATTTGAATGACCAATGCCAATTTTTTAAATCTTCCTTTGCATTTGTACTTTTGTTATTTTCCTAAAGAGGAACTTTATCACAGTTGGTAACTATAAAAACATGTTGATTTGCAACTAAATCTAACCTTTACACTAAAAATGGTACTTTTGCTAGCCAGAAGAATACACCGTATACACCTTTAAGCACTTTTATGTATGTAACGGGACTATTCACCCCTTACTGAAACTTAGTGGGGCTTTTTGGTTGCATCTCTCAGCACCAAAGGATGGGGGAAGGGTGGATGAGGAATCAGGACCCTGAGATAGACAGCTCCCAGGGCCAGTGGGGAGAAGCCAAGCTCCAGATCAGCCTGATTGGCCTGCCCACCCTGTCAATGAGGGAGCTAGGAGGCCGAGAGGGGTCACATCCTCCGTGTGAGCTGGAGTTGCCTGCCTGTGCCTGGGCAAAGGCTGAGTGTGGGGCTGAGCTAAGGAGAAAGCAGCCAGCAGTAGCCACTGGGAGGCCAGAGAAGCCAGGCCAGGCCAGGGAGTTGAGCTGAGCAGAGTGGAGCTGGGGCTGGGGCTATCTGGAGCTGGGTCCAGGAGGCCAGAGAAGATACCCAGAGATTGAGCTGAGCTGATCCACAGCAGCAGAACCAGAGTGGCCCAAGGAACATCACAGAGAGCCGAGCTGCTCAGTGTGGGGCTGGGGCTGGGGCCATCTGCAGTGAGCGATTGACGAGATCGAGGGAGACCCTGGGCAGGGCCCAGTGCAGGGAGAAGCCACCAGCAAAGAGGCTGCACAGGCCAGACTCGGAGGGGGATGGAGACCCTGACATTGGTGACACGGGAGAACGGCCCTACCCCTAGCACCTGGGGGCAAGTGGCCACCACTAGAGTGTCTGACTCTCTGCATCCCTGCAGCGCAGCCAGGGCCTGGGCAGGGGGCCTGTGATGTGTGACGAACAAACTGTGAGCGTCCCTCACACCTCATAGCCACTGGGTGTGGTGTCCCTATGCCAGAGGGCAGCATTGGGTGTTTTCCTTTAAGCTTTCTCCCCTTTTCTAATTTTTTTCATTTTATTTTTGATTGCTGTTTGTGTAATAAATTATATTGCTTTGAACTATATGCAGTGATCAGTGGGTCAAGGAACCGTCTAGTGCAGAGTTAGTAGCCCGCAGTGGGGACACCCTAGCCTCTGCCCTAAGTGACCACAACAAGTTTGGGGGTTGAGCCCCCAGGAATCCTGGGCCCAGCCTTGTCGGGGTAACAGGGACCCTGCCACACAGGAGAGTGTAAGGGGGGTCCTTGAGGTCAGGCAGTCCTCTGGTGTTACCTGGCAGCTCTGTGTTCTTGGGGAACCAGGGTGAAAAACCCCTATTCTCTCTCTGGCTCACCTGAATCCCCCCCAGCCTCTGCTTGAACCAGAAACAAAAGCTATGAAAAGGTTGTGGGAGACACACCTAAAACCCTCTCAACAAGGGTGATGGGATTAAGACAAATCCCCATGCCTCATCTACATAGAAGATGTAAAAAGAGGCATCTCAATTAACACATTGAATGGAGAATTGGAGCCTCATTTACATCGAAGATGGAACAAGAATTAGCATGAAGAATGGAGAACCAAGCTCCAAAGCAGGAATCACACTGAATTCTGGGATTGGCAAGGTAGGGACACACTGCATTATCGGAGTTCTCTGCTCTTGATGTAAATGAACTCACACCTACGCCCATCCAGCTCCCGCAGTTATCAGACCATTCTAGTATTGATATGCAAAACACTGAATCTGCCTGGTTGCATTGTGAGTTTCCCCAAGGAACATTGACCATAGCTGGGAGTAATCAGCTCCTATTGTCTAGCATACAGAAAACCATCCTGGGGTACTTCAGTGAAACATTGTTTACCCACAGACAAACCTGGTTTTACAAAATACACCTACCCAAGTTCAAATCTCTCTCTTGCTTTCCTCTTCTGATGCCTGGACCCAAATGCTTTCCTGACTGATCCTGTTGTGGGTTTTGCCTCTCCCTCAAGTGTTCCTGACCCTAAGCTGAACAGCCTGTCTCCTGGGAACTTCTGAGCTGCAAGGAGTGGTGAGATTTCCCCCCCCCCCATCTTTCCCAATTCTCTCTCTCTCTAATCCAGGTATAACTTTCTACTTTTGTAATCAAACCTGGGCTAGCCTTCTCCAATACCCCTACTGTAATTTTGTTGTATTGTAAGTGTTAGATTGTTTTTCTCTCCTTGTATGGCATCACTATTAGTATTATAAGTTTTATACACCTGGCAATAAACTAACTATTGTAATCAAACTGGTTGCCAGTTTCTCTCTCTCTAAATGCATTTACTCCTTTGTGTTCTTGGCTTCCCTACCTTGCTCTGCAGCAACGCTTCTTTTACCTGAGCCACAGATCCCTGGAATGCCCAAAATCCTGTGTGGTTTGCTTATCAAGGGGGTTACTGCTAGAATAATTGTGTTGCAAAGAGGCAAATAAAGGGGGTAGCTGACAAGTGCTGCTCTGCTTAGCCTACGGAGTCCAGAGGCACATAAGGGTGACAGCTGAAAGTGCTGTTTGACCCAGCCTGATTGAGTCTAGGGGGCACATAAGGGAACAGCTGAAAAGTGCTGTTTGGACCCAGCCTGCTCATAAGTGTGCTCCATTCTGGTGCGGTGCAATGGGCACATGAGGGTGACAGCTGACAGTGCTGTGTCACCAGCCTGCTGAGTTCAGGGACGTATAAGGGGTCAGCTGAGAGTGCTGATAGCCGGGTCTGCTCAGACGCACTCAGTTAATCTGGAATGGGTGTGTGTATCTGCGGGGGGGTTATTTGAATCTGAAAACCTTAGGTCCTGCAGGATAGCTCCACTGGGAGGGGACTTGTGACCATATGAACACACCAGTAACACAAGCAGCACATTAATAGAATCACACCCTCTCTTCCAGGAAGGTAACCCTAATAAATAAGCATACCCCAAAGTGACGGGCAAATCTGGTAACATTGGGTAAAGGGAGTGAGGACTCAGATCCTTTTGCTAGCCAACTCCATTGGGGCAGTGCATGAGCCAGGAAAGTTCCCCACAATAGCGGGACCATTCCCTCACTTCAATATAGCTTAAATTGTTACATTTTTTGTCCTAAGCAGCTAGCCACAAATTCAAGGTCTTGCACATTGTTCTATTTAGGATGAAAATGCTTTATTTACAAGGAATTATAATGCCTGGTGGCAAGATGGGCAAGGGGGCTCTCTAGAGCAGTGGTCAAATGTGCATGGATGGTAAGACAGCCAGAAAGTCAACTAGTATCAGAGTAGTTGTAGCCGTGTTGGTCCCAGGAGTCTCTCTCACCAACAAATGTTGAGCCAATGAAAGATATTACCTCTCTGGTCCCACCCCTTTGTGTCTATCAGTGGTATCAGAGGTGTCCAGGGCAATGGTCAGCTCTTGCAGAGATCACTAGCTGGAAGCCCCAATCTGAGGGGCCAGGTCAGTGGGGCAAGACATGGTCCAGCGAGGGTGCAGTGCATTGCAGTCTAGGCAGCATCCATCAGGCAACAGCCTGTTGTTCAGATAGCTTCTTCCCGTTGAGGTAATCAGATGTCGGGACTATAATGATAGTGCTGTCTGTCCAGCCAATCAAGAGTGCTGTGGGGATGTGCCATGGATTGATCGGGGGGGAGATAGCTTTTATGCCACAGCAGTGCCCTGAACTAAGGATGCTGTATAGAGAGCCAGTTCACCTGCGCACAGTACTGGGGTCTGACAGGAATGTATATAGTCCTATTTTCCTGAGCACCGGAGGAACCAAGCAGGAGATCATTACTTTGCTTACAGTTCCAAGCCCCATTTAGCCAGCACCACACCATGCTTCACCAAGCTAGTGCATCCCTTCCATCTATTTCTGTGTGCTTCTCTCTCTCTCTCGCTCTCTCATGTGCACACAACATGAAATAATACAGAGATCCTCATCCTTACACCACTCCGCCACACACACTTACCGTCTTCATTCCAGGCTGAGCCAGGGAGCTCCTGCAGGTGGGTATGGTTTGGCAGCTGAGGTCTTACTTGACTTTTCCCTCACCCAGGATATTAACAAGTCCAAAGAGACTATTAGATGCTAATAAGCACTCCCTGTGGGAGGGGGTGTCTCATTTATTAACAGAAAAGTCAATGCAGAACATAAAAACCAACATCCACTCCAACCTCTCAGCTAGACCAAGTCTTTCCACTTTCTTTTCCCTCTGTCCCCCCCACGCGGCTAGTGTGCCTCTTTACGTAGGCCCTTCCCGAAGGGGTTGTCTGGTAGCAATCTCTGCTCCTGCTGTTAGCCCTCTTGCCCTTAACAGAGTAAGACCCTTCTGTGGAGTTAAGGGGCTGGAAGGTCCATCCACTGTTACTCCTACAAGGACAGTGGGTGATCCCTGCCAGGCCAAGCTTCAGGCTAATGTCTGGGAGATCCCTGGCTGAGACTATCCCCTCTTGGATGCCTGCTGACTGCAGCCCTCCATCCAGGAGGCTCCGCTCTCTAGGAGCACCTCTTACAGGCTCCCCAGTCTGGTGGGTTCCCTGGGGAATTCACTTTCTATGCTTCCCATGGAGCCCTTCTCCACAGGAACTTCCTGTCTCCCTTTGGCATTCCCTCCAACTGAGCTTGGGTAATGGCTGTTAGGTCCAGGTGCTCATTTCCTAATCAGCATGAGCAATGGGTATAATAGGCTCAGCCTCCCCAAACAGCCACCTCCGGAAACTCCCTCTCCACCCCACCCATGCCCGCTCTGCCCCAGGCCCTGATCCTACTTGTCTCCTTCCCCCAAGGTTCCCCTGCCCCTGCCTGTTTGCCCCACCCCTACTTTCCTCCCTTCTCTTGCCCACAGCTCATGCCTCTTCAATCTCTCCCCCATTAGAATGTAGGGGATCAGATGGCTTTTCACCTCAGGCCCAGTGATTGGGTTAATCTGACCCTGCTTGCATATGCCTTTGTTTTAGGTGGGGATTGCTAAACCAGTTAAGCTATTTTAAATAAAGGGCAGCAGTTCAATCGACAGCTTCAGTGATGTTTTGCCCAACCTACAACAATACATTTATTTGGATTCTTAATTTTTATATTTTTCATGTTAGAAAATGATGACTTACACATTTATGTAATAGATTTATTGTAACTGATGATGTCCAGCTGCGTTTGGATGGAAATTGGGATTAAATTTAAAATGCACAAAACCAACATTTTTAGATTTGGAGGTATTTATTTTTTAAATAAAACTACCTTAACTGTGCTGGATAAAATAAGGTGGTTTCAGGTTGGGAAAGTAACTAACTGATTTAGTAAACAAAAAGTATTATCTGTAGTTAGTGAATTGAACTGATTTTTCTGATCATCATCTTCATCAAGTTTTTAGAACTAGTAGATCTCATCCTCTCACATCTTATTTTTATTCATAGATTGAAAGAGGAAAACAAGATTTCCTGCTTTTTCAACTCCCAATCAGTTTCTCAGCTTTGAATGAACTAATAGTTGAAATGCATGAGATGAATAAACTGAAATGAAGAAAATATTCACTTTGCACTTGCAGAAGAGGCCACTGCTGTTAAAAACTGGTTTAGCACAACAAACTTTAATTCCTGGTGCTTAGAGTGACTTCTAGTAGTTCACTGGCTTGACTTTGTTTGAAACTTTGATAGCAAACATACTGCGTGAATTTTTTTAATTTAATTTGAATTATTTTAATAGATTATAATAGTTTAGGCCTTAAGAGAAGTTGTTATAATTTCAAATTTAATTTAAAATTGGTTTATTTTAAATTAAAAATGATTTAAATTTTAAAACAGATTTAAATCACAAAAATCCAATTTAATTTTTTTTTTTAAATAAGCAATTTTTATACTCCCTGATTTAACAAAAGTTAAAGTATTTTCACAACCCCCCTCTGAGGTAAAATGGTATTATCCCTATTTTACACATGGAGAACTGAGGCATAGACATTAAAGTCAACTTTGCCAAAACTGTCAACTAATTTTGGGTGCCCAATTTGAAAAGCCTACAGCCAGATTTTTCAGAGAATTTAGCATTTTATACATTCAGTCACAGCTCCCATGGACTTCAACTACAGCTGGGAGCACTCAGCACTTCTGTGAATTAGACCCAGGGTCTCAAGTTGGGTACCCAGAAAAAGAGGAACACAGTGACAACCTGGGAAACTTTTGGTTTAATTGACTTGCCCAGCATCACAAAGGAACTCTGCACTAGAGGTAGGGGTAGACTCCAATTCTCCAAGGTGGCATTCAGCTACCTTAATCACAAGACCTTCCTTTTTCTTCATGAAGTCTCCTGCCTAGATTCAACTCACACCTTCCAGCTTCTGCAACAAATGAAGCAGGATTTCTTTGTACAAAAAGAGCTGTGAAACTCTCTGGAAAATGGTGAAGACCTTTTGAATGGTGAGAGAATTCTGCCAATATACACGCTGTCCTCTGCTGGTTTTTCCATTATCAAGGACATCTGCCTGAGAACAGAGTTCTTGTTCCTCTAGAGACTCTGCTTCTGATAGTCACTTCCCATCTGAAGTCAAAGTCCTGTGTGTGACATCAGTCTTTGCCCCAGCAACCGTGATGTCACAGAGAAACAGTTCCTCCATAAGGTTAAAAATGAGCAACAGGCCAAGTGGATTTTTTAAGAGTGTCCTGAAAATAAATAGATCAATCTAAGGAATTTCAGCAATCTGGCCAAAATGTCTCCCCTCCCTCGCCCCCACACACAAGTAAAGGGGAGCCATAGTCAGCAACTTCCACTACTATGTGTTAGTGTCTTTTCCAGTGTGAGGCAGGTGAAAGTATCTGGGCTGTGGGCTAATTAGTGCTAAGGAAGGGACTCCAGGAGCAGCTAGGCCAGGGGAGAAGGGAACTCGTCTTGTTAATTACTTTGTTACTAAAAACCATGCCCCAGGAGAGGGTGTAATTTTAAGCAGCACTGTGTAGATTGTTTTCTAGCAGGATGGAAAAGGCATCCATGCGGGGCGGTGGGGGGGAGGGGAGAGGAAGGAGGAGAGGAGGGTTCGGCAAACACCCTCACAAATGGGCAATTTTCAAATATTTCACATAAATACTATCATTTTGTATCCTTTATTACAGATCTGTGAATGGCTGTCCCTCTTGCATTGTTTCCTCTTCATCACTCAATATTGACCTCTTCTGGCTGATCGGGGAACTGCATGGATGTCATCCCATGGAAAATTCTGTTTGGTTCTCCTTTGCTGGTAGACTTGTATAGGGGATTTTACAGGTTCCTGAACATATAACAGCAGCTAATCATCAACAGGAGCCTTACCTGCTGTCCCTCTGCTTTGGCCACAGTGGATTTCAACAGTCTGGGTTCTTAGCTAGTAACTGGTGGTACCTCCACTTGATCATTTCAGGGAGTCAGGAACCCTGCCGTACCTCCCTACCTGGTTTTGACTGTTCCCAACGAAGTACTTACCCTTAAGACTAGCCTCATACATATACTCTGACACTTCTATAATGGACGAACCAAAAATTAAGGTACATTTTATTTACAAGGGGAAATGCAGAGGAAGCATATAAAGGGAAGGGGAAGATGGATTTGGAGTGGGTATATCTGTAACACCTACAACCTGCTAGTAACACAACCCCCAGGCTGGTTTTCCCTGGATTCATGAGTCCAGGTTATTCCACACTAGTGAGCTCTGTAATGTGGAGGGACCCATGTACCTTGATGAGGCATTGCAGACCTGAAGGTGCTTTTGTGCAGGTGAAGGTGCCAATTCACCTAGAGAGCCAACCTTCTAGTGGGAAAAGTCCCCATGGCATTGGGGGCCTCTTGCTGTTCCAAGATCAGTTGCTCTCTCCCAGAGCAGTTTGGCACACTGCTTTCACAACAAAATAGGCAACATCCCTGATGAGGGGAGACAGTTTGGGATTGCCCATGCTCCCTCAGGCAGGGAGAAGCAGGAGGTTACTCACATTGCATCAGGCAGTGTGGTCTTCCTCTCATCTTCCCTCTGACTGGCTTTGTCAGATGTCCATCTCCAGGGTTTGCCCAATCACAAGGCTCAATGCCCTAGGCAAAGTAAGCACACTGCAGTCTTGTCCTTGTCTCATCTACCTGGCATCAAGCTTGGCTCCTTTTTTCAATCAGACCCATTAATCAGGTTACACTTGCTCCCCTGCTTTGTAAGGTTTGATGTCCCAACAAAGTAATTTGATACATTTTACCTATCTCTTTACTTTAACAGGTAGCTATGCCCTCAACTTTAACATATTGTTTCTCATATTGTAAAAGCACAACACCATTACACCCCTTCTTAACGTTCACACATGGCAGGACTCTTTACTCTTGTTTTCCCTAATATCTATACACCCATGGCAGCTATGAACAAAATGTATAGGTCCGTTAGTTGTGGTACCAGGCTGATCATAGGTAAACCTTGCTACCAGCTTCACCTCTCTCCCAGTTTTACACACTATAGTATGCTTTTTCCATGAAACGGGCTGTAGTTCCACATCAGGTTCTGCATCAAGCAGAGGATAGCTTCCTGTGGGTGGTACCTCCCATTCCTTGAGCATCACCCTCTGCAGCTGTATTCATGACTGGGGGCTGCAGTGCGGGACCCATTGTCACTGGACCCTCACAAGGTGTCATGATTTTAGGCTCTGGGGTTGACAAAGTAATTAAACTCCAGTCTCATAGACTCATAGACTCATAG
>ML675700.1:203058-214742 GCA_007922155.1 Mesoclemmys tuberculata | reverse complement strand
ACACCCAAAAAGGAATTCCCTGCAGTAACTCAGTTCCCATCCCATCAGACTCATCACCAGAGATCATCTCATCTTCATGTCATTGTTCAGCCACAGCCAGACCACCACAGTCATGTGGAACAGCCTGACTTCTAGTAGTAGACTTAGTTGCCATCTCTTTCCCAGACTCATTTTCAGGGAACCATACCAACTGCCCAACTGGCAACAAGTGATTCTTGTGAAGAGTTCTGACATCTCTCTTCCTTCTTCTTTCTGGAACCAATAGATGGGAATCCCAGATAATTTCTGATTGGCCTGATAGGGTTCTGATCTCCATCTATTATCCATCTTCCCTTTTACTTTCAAGTTCCTTATCAAAACCCAGTCACGTGGGAATAGTTCATGTTCTGTTATGTGCTGGTGACGTTGGGTCTGATTCTGAGTTGCAGTCTTTGCTGCTGCATACGTAGCCAGTCGACAGATGTTCTCCAGTTGTTGTTTTAATGTCTTTACCTATTGAAGATGTGTTTCTATCTGGAGTCACTCCAAAACACAGCAGTCTCACTTCCCTTCCAAACATTAGATAAACGGAGAATCCAGTAGCATAAACGTGTACTAGTTGTGAAATACATTGGCTCCATTTATACTTTGTATTGGGCTCAGAGTCACAAGCATGTTCAAAAGTATCCTATTGAAATGGCTGTGCATCTCCTTGTGGGTGATAGAGCGGTCTGGGATTTCTTTACAGCAATTATTTGCAGTAATTCTTTGATAAATCTACATGCAAAGTCATACCCCTGATCAGAGTGAATTCTGACAAGCCAACCATAGTGCACAAAGTACTTGTCCCTTAATATCTTGATTACAGAGAGAGCACACTGATCTTTCTTGGGGAATGCTTGTACATATCGAGTGAAATGGTGACCAGCATTGGCCATCTATGATTTATATTAATGTAGAATACGTTAGTGTTCCCTTGGTCGGGTTCTAAGGACAGAAAATCCATACATACAAGATCCATGGGTCCCTTGCTTTGGACATTAGCTAGTTGGGCAGATGGTTTGGATAACGTCATCTGAGTTAAACATCTGGCACAATTACAATATTCCTTTTTATCCCTCACTAATCTGGGACAGATTAATCCATCATGCAAGGACTTCAGCACCAGGTCCCTGAATTTTCCTGGCAACACCAGCTGATGGGAATGATGATGAAGCGAGTATCTACTCTCTCAGTATAACAGGTCTCCATTCAGCATCAATTGGTTTCACTCTCTCAAGATCATTTTGGTATCTGGATGAGCATTCAGTACAGTATTCACAGGTCTCCCCAGCCTTTAAGCAGTCAGGATCACTTTTAGGCTAGGATCTCTAAACTGGGGAGTACAGATATCTTCCTGGTGTGGTCTGGGTAATGAACTAAGATCTAGCTGGCTGGCATCTGTATACAACTCAGGTATAACAGGAGGGGCTCCAAGCATCTCAATGGGCTTAATCTGGTTCACAATGGCATCAGTAGGCTGGGTCGCAGCCCTTTTACACAAAATTCTCACTCCAGGAGCTGGAATGTCAATGCATTTCAGGTCTGGCAGCTTCTCTCCATGTGGCCTTTGGGACAATGCCTCAGCATCTGAATTCACATGTCCTGGATGATATCATATTTGGAAAGCATTGGTGGCCAATGCTGCTAACCACCAAACATAGCATCCAAACAGGCCAACTTCAGAATATAAATTAAGTGATTGTTATCAGTATGGACTGTGAATTTTGCTCCATAGAGATAACTGTGGAATTTCTTGGTCACATCTCCTTTGGTATATCTTTGGTAGAGGACTCCTCCAAGTCCTTCCATACTAGCATCAATATGTAGTAGATTGCTTTCACCGATACTAAAAAAACAAAAACAAAAAAACCACAGGAGCATGTGTCAGTGCATCTATTAGCATCTGGAAAGCATTCTCACAATCTGGAGTCCACAAGTCTCCAAAGGGTTCTTTGACTCTGTAGTAGTTGGCATCTGAATGCAGAGCCTGACCTTTTCCTATGGGGGAATTCCCCTTGCTCAGTTCATTTAAGGATTGATAAAGGACAGAAAATCCCTCTAATAAATGCAGAACTTCAAGAAACTCTGCAATTCTTTCAGGGTTTTGGGTCTTCGCCATGTCCTCAGGGCTTGCAGCTTGTCCAGATCTGTAGCAAATCTATCTCGAGAGATAGTCCTATGTACTTTGCCAGTTCTAACAGGAGAAAGTATTTGCCTAGAGATCGTTTCAACCCTTGTTCCTGCAGGCAGTCCAACACTTTCAGCAAGTGTTCTTCATGCTCTTCCAAAGTGCAGCCAAACACTGGGTTCAAGTCATCCAGATACACCATGAGTTCCAAAAGGTTCATGTCACCAAATTTCCACTCCATTAATCTCTGTAATGCGGCTTAGGCCCAGATATTCCCTGGGACATTTTCAGAAATTCATAGAATCTGAGTGGACAGCTGGTCCCATGTGTATCTGATAGTATCCACTTCTTAGATCCAAACCAGAAAACCAACAGTTTTCTGTTAGGCATTCGAAGGCATCATTCACTCTTGGGGTGGTTATACGTGTATTCAAAGAGTGATAATCTATGCACATGCATACATCCTCATTCTTTTTTCTGGACAACGATTGGGGGGGGTATAAGGACTTCTAGCATTTGTGATTATTTCTGAAGTCTTCAGCTCCTTGATATGTTTCAGAATATCTTCAACATCTGCAGGTGCTAGCCTTGCTCTTTTGCAGATGGGCCTATCTTCATCATTCAGCCCAATGTGATGTTCACATCCCATTCACAAGTAGAGAACACTTGGGCCCTTTGTGCTAGTTTCTGTTTCAATTTCTTTGCATCACTAGAGGAATTGCGGCATTCAGCAGAAAAGGATCTGGGGTTTACAGTGGATAAGAAGCTGGATATGAGTCAGCAGTGTGCCCTGGTTGCCAAGAAGGCTAATGGCATATTGGGCTGCATTAGTAAGAGCATTGCCAGCAGATCTCGGAAAGTGATTATTCTCCTCTATTTGGCATTGGTGAGGCCACATTTGGAGTATTGTGTCCAGTTTTGGGGCCCCCACTACACAAAGGATGTGGACAAGTTGGAGAGAGTCTAGCAGAGGGCAACAAAAATGATTAGGGGGCTGAAGCACAAGACTTATGAGGAGATTCTGAAAGAACTAGGCCTGTTTAGACTGCAGAAGAGAAGAATGAGGGGGGATTTGATAACAGCCTTTAACTACCTGAAAGGGGGTTCCAGGGAGGATGGAGCTAGGCTGTTTTCAGTGGTGGCAGATGACAGAACAAGGAGCAATGGTCTCAAGTTCCAGTGGGGGAGGTCTAGGTTGGACATTAGGAAGAAATTTTTCACTAGGAGGGTGGTGAAGCATTGGAATGGGTTACCTGGGGAGGTGGTGGAATCTCCATCTTTAGAGGTTTTTAAGCTGACAAAACCCTCACCGGGATGATTTAGCTGAGGATAGTCCTGCTTTGGGCAGGGGGTTGGACTAGATGACCTCCTGAGGTCCCTTCCAACTCTAATATTCTATAGCCACTGAGTGGCTTCCAAAGTACACACTTAACCCTTCCCACGGGAATGGAGTATCTTCTCAGTCCCAAATTTCCCATTCCCTCACCTCTCATCAGTGTAGCAAAATATGGGGATTCCTCTTTCTGTCCTCTAATCGCAACCGAAGCAACATCAATCCAGCATGTCTAGCACTCTTTAACATTTGATCGCCTCAGGCTGGAACCAAATCTCTGTGGGCAAATCCCTTCTTACAGCAGGCCTTCTGCAGGAGTCATTCTATCTCTGCTAGATACTGAGCTAGCATCTCTCCAGGTTCCTGATGAGTGGTCCAGAATTTGAATATAACATTGTAAGAAGGCGCTGCTTCATCCCCCGGAGTTGGAACCCGAGGGAAGGCCACAGCTAACCGACCAGAGAGATGCCCCGGTAGACAAGTCTGCTCGGCATCTGGGTGGTCGGGCCGTGATGGGGCCAGCCAGCCAGTCCGCCCGGCAACCGCCAGGCCAGACTGTGATAGGGCCACTCGGCCAGACCAACTGGCAGTGGAGGGGTGGAGCCCCTGCAGGAAGGGGCAGTATAAAGGCCAGGCCACAGACCTCAGTGGGGAGGAGACAGCTGCAGGAGACAGATGTGCTGCCCCGCTGCCAGAGGCCCAGGCCTGGCTGGAGCCCGACAGAGGCGAGGGACACCCGCCGCTCCGGACAGCGGCCCCACCAGCTTCCTGACCTCCCTTGACACAAGGAGTGGGTAGGGCCTCCAGGGCTGGGTGGCTGAAGCTGGCCCACGGATCCCACTGATTTGCCTGCGCTACCAGATCCCTGAGCCTGGGCTGAGGAGCCCAAACAGCCACGATGGGAGGCCACTCCGGCGGCCGGGATGAACCTAGATGAGCTGCCTGCCGCTGACCCCCCAGAAGCTGGACCTGATCTCAACGAGCTACCGGACGCTGAGAGCCCCCGTGAATCCTGTGACCTAGAGGAACTGCCCCTCGCGGAGGACCTCCCCGCCCTTCCACCCACTGATGAGGAGGGACTGGTGAGCCAGCCGTGGGCCAAGTACCCCTACAGCCCGGGGAAAGCAGGTATCTGGGAACTTGGGGAGGAAGTGGCTCAGGGACAGCCAGACACAGTGGCTGAGTTAGGGGCCCGGCCCCGACGGCGTGTTGCGGCAGGAGCCCCACCGACTCAGTGGCAACACATGTGTCACTGCTAGGGCCCTGGGCTGGGACACAGTGGAGACGGGGGGGCCTGCGTCCCCCTCTCCCTCTCCCTAACTGCTCCCGGAGGAAGAATCCTCCCCCTCAGCTGGACGACTACTTGCCTCAACCCCTTCCAGTGAGACAGGAGCGCTAGACTGCTGACCCGCCCGCCCCGTCTGAGGGCCGGGCGTTAGATTGCATACCTGCCAGCTCTGTCTGAGGGTTGGAAACCAGACTACTTGCAGGCGGAAACCCTCAAGGCCTCGTAACTATTCCCCATTTGCAAAGGAGCTGCGTCATCCCCCGGAGTTGGGACCCAAGGGAAGGCCGCAACTAGCCGTTCAGAGAGGATGGCCGGTAACACGTGGTGGAGAATGCAGGCAAATAACCCTGACACATAAGAGTCCCACTTACACAGAGTCTTCGGCGACTGCTGGAGGCAGGAACGGTGCCAATGGAGGCAGAGAAGTTGATCAAATGGTGGGCAGAAGCCCAGCAGCAGCAGCAACAGCAGTTGTTGCAGACTCTTGGAACACAGCAGCAGCAGCTAATTCAGGACCTCGAAACCCAGCAACAGGAACTGCAGCTGCAATTTGTGCAGCAGCTGGGGAGCCGCACCGGGACAGTAACCCCGGGCCCTGAGGAAACCCCGAACCAGACACGGACGGCGCCTGGACTGCCACTGAACCTGACAAAATTGGGCCCGCCGACAACCCCGAAGCATTCCTGGTCACCTTCGAGCTGGTTGTCATGGCCGCCAGGTGCGACCCCTCTCAATGGGCAACCATTCTGGCGCCATACTTGACGGGGGCCCCTCAGGCTGCGTACCGAGCCCTGAGTGACGAAGAGGCATGGGACTACCCGATGGTGAAAGCCGCTATCTTGGATGCCCTCGACATCTGCCCTGAGACATTCCGCCAGCAGTTTAGGGAAAAGACATACCTGCTCGGGGCCCGCCCTCGGGCCATGGCCCAGGAACTCCGCAACAATGGCTGGCACTGGCTCCAGCCCAAACAACGCACCTTAGTGGAGGTGGCCAAGTAGGTAATCCTCAAGAAATTCCTCCAGATCCTGCCGACCCAAGGGAGGACCTGGGTGTTGCGGCATCACCCCACCACTATGGCAGAGGAGGTCCGCTTGATGGAGGACTTTTTAGCAGCCGAAATTCCCATCGGCCCTGCATACCCCACTGCTGGCAAACTGGCTGGCTGGACCTGCGCTGCGCCCACCTGGGACGAGGACCCGCCCCCACCAAAGCCAGGAGGCTGATCATGGTTGGGCCCTGGTGAGGGTGACCCCTGTGCCCCGCAGAGGGCCACCCCCCCGGCATACTGCCAGGTGGGCCAGACCACGGGAAGGACCCCGAGCTGCCGGCCCATGCTTCGCTTGTGGCCAGATGGGGCACCTGCGCCAACAGTGCCCAACCTTGACGTGCACCTATGGCACAGTATATGCTGGTGAAGGACAAGCCCGGCGCCGGACCAGCCCTATGGTGACGACTACTGTTGGCCTAGCCGGGTGACAGGTGGAAGCCCTGGTCGACTCCGGTTGTGGACAGACCCTTATCCTACGGGGATTAGTCCCAGAGGATGGAAGGATCCTCCGCCAGGTGGGTCTCTGGTGTATCCACGGGGATCTATGATTCTATCCAACCTTGCCTGTCCCCCTGACCTTTGGGCACGAAACCTGGACTCTTACAGTGGCACTTGCTCCCAGACTGCCCTACCCACTAATCCTCAGCCGGGACTGGCCCGACTTCACTGGAATCCTCCAGCAGGCGGACAACGGACGAAACCCCGACACTGAAGACCCGGGAGGAGAAACCCCAGGGACCCTGGAGCCACCAGAGGGAGAGGACCCGCCGAGCCTCACCACTAGACCCGCCAAAGAGGATGAGGGGCCACGAGGGGAAGCGCCACCCACGGGGGAAGGGACTACACCTCCGGTGGAACCCCTGGCTGATTTCTGTCGCGACCAACGGGAGGACCCCACCCTTAGCTGGGCCTACGAGCAGCTGGCCGCTGTGGATGGGGTGGTCACCAACCCCCAACGAGCAACACAGTGGCCCCGGTTTGAGCTGCGCCAGGACCAGCTCTACCAGCTAGAACAGGACCCCCAGACAAAAGAACCCCATGCCAGGTCGTGGTCCCACGGCCCTTCCGTCAAGCTGTTATGAAGCTAGCCCATGACATCCCAGCTGCCGGACACCTGGGAACCGAAAAGACCCTCACCCAGGTCCTTGCCCGGTTTTATTGGCCCGGGGTATATCGGGAGGTCTGGGGTTACTGTGCCTCCTGCCCAGAGTGCCAGCGAGTGGCCCCGGCGGGAGTCCCTCGGACCTCTCTTGTACCACTCCCTTTGGTGGGGACCCCGTTTGAACGAGTAGCCATAGACTTGGTCGGCCCGCTGGAGAGGAGTGTTGCAGGATTCCGGTACCTCCTTGTTCTGGTAGACTACGCAACGTGCTTCCCTGAGGCCATCCCACTGAAGAACGCCACTGCGCACACTGTGGCAGGCGAACTGGTTAAGGTCTTTGCCCGAGTAGGCCTGCCCCGGGAGCTCCTGTCGGACCAGGGGACAAATTTCACCTCCCGCCTCCTGCGGGAGGTTTGTGCCATTCTCAGGATCAAGAAGATCCAAACCTCAGTCTACCACCCCCAGACGGATGGACTTGTGGAGTGGTTTAACCACACCATTAAACATATGCTACGGAAATTTCCCCCAGAGGATCTACGGCGGTGGGACCAGCTGATCCCGCCTCTACTCCTGGCCATCCACGAGGTTCCCCAGTCCTCCACCCAGTTTTCTCCCTTCAAGTTACTATATGGCTGACAGCCCCGAGGGATCCTGGTCTTAATAAGGGAACAGTGGGAACAAGCCCCCTCGCCAACCCAGGGCATGCTGCAGTATGTCCTTCAGCTTCAAGAGCGTCTGCATCGGGCTGGGGACCTAGCCCAGGAAAACCTCCAGACCCCACAAAGGAACCAGGCCCAGACGTACAACAAGGGGGCACGAGCCCACTCCTTCAAGCCTGGGGACCGGGTTTTAGTCTTGCTCCCCTCAATGGAGTCTAAACTGCTGGCCAAGTGGCAGGGCCCCTATGAGGTCCTTCAAGCGGTGGGGCCTGTAGATTACGAAATTCACCAGCCCAACCGCCGGAAAAGGAAGCAAGTCTATCATATCAACCTGCTGAAGCCCTGTAAGGAGCGTGAGGGACTGATGATCGACCCGCGCCCTCCCAGACCCCAAACTGGGTCCGGGGATCCCCGAGCATGAAAAGGTGGGGACCCCCCAACTCGGGGAGGCATTAACAGACACCCAGAGGTGACAGGCCTGGCATATGGTTGAGTCTTTAACCACCACTTTCACCACGACTCCGGCTAAGACAACCCAGGTACAACATGTTATCGAGACATGGCCTAGGGAAGTCGTGAGGACCAGGGCCCGCTCACCTTGCCGCCACCTACAGGCAGCCGTGGAAGAGGAAGTCCAAGCCATGCTGTGATTGGGGGTGATCGAGCCTTCCACGAGCGAGTGGCAGAGTCCTATCATGCTCATCCCCAAGCCAGATGGCTCCCAGCAATTTTGTATCGACTTCCGACGTGTCAACAGCTTTGCGAAGTTTGACGCATACCCGATGCTGCACGTCGATGAGTTGCTGGATCGGCTCGGGGAGGCACGATATTTCTCCACCTTGGACCTGACGAAAGGCTACTGGCAAATCTCCTTGGAAGCCCGATCCCGAGAGAAGATGGCCTTTGCCACTCCCAGCGGCTTGTACCAGTTTGTGCAGATGCCTTTCGGACTCCACGGGGCACCTGCCACCTTTCAGCGGCTCACGGACCGGCTACTCGCACTCCACTTAGAGTACGCTGCTGCCCACCTGGATGATGTGGTTATTTTCAGTCGAGACTGGGAAGACCAGGTGGCCACAGTCCTGCGGACCCTCAGAGATGCTGGACTGACTGCCAACCCCCGGAAATGCCGAATTGGGGGGCGAGAGACCACATACTTGGGGTACACGTTGGGCCAGGGGACTGTCCGTCCGCTAATCGGCAAAGTGCAAGCCCTCCAGGAATACTCCCAACCATCAACTAAAAAGCAAGTGTGGCAGTTCCTGGGCTTGGCAGGCTCCTATCGATGGTTTGTGCCAAACTTTGCTACCCTGGCCGCCCCCTTGACTGACACCTTACGGAAAGACCAGCCTCTCCATGTCCAGTGGACCCTGGAGCGAGACCAGGCCTTTAGGGCCCTACAGGATGCACTGTGTCAAGAACCCATCCTCTACCGCCCTGACTTCGCCCGCCCATTCGTGGTCCAGACAGATGCTTCGGTGGTCGGACTAGGGACGGTATTAACTCAGATATTGGATGGGGAGGAACACCCTATTCTATACCTAAGCCATCGGTTGTTCCCCTGGGAAGAGCGATATGCCACCACCGAAAAGGAATCCCTGGCAGTGAAGTGGGCCCTCGAGGTGCTGCGATATTACCTCCTAGGACGCCCCTTCACCATGGTGACAGACCACGCCCCTCTCCGTTGGCTGCAGACCATGAAGGAGACCAACACGCGGGTGATGTGCTGGTACCTCACCCTCCAGCCCTTCGCATTCACTATCCAGCACCATGTGGGAAAGGACCACGCCAACACTGATGCCCTGTCCTGGATCGAGGGAGCAAGGCCAGCCGGCCCTGAGGTATGGGAGCCAGGCTTAAGGGAGGTGTGTGTAAGAAGGTGCTGCGTCATCCCTCGCAGTTGGGACCTGAGGGAAGACCACGGCTAGCCAACCGGAGAGATGCCCCGGTAGGCAAGTCTGCCTGGCAACAGGGTGGTCGGGCTGTGATAGGGCCAGCCAACCAGTCCGCCCGGCAACCGCCAGGCCAGACTGTGATAGGGTCACCCAGCCAGACCAACCAGCAGCGGTGGGGTGGAGCCCTGCAGGAAGGGGCAGTATAAAGGCCAGGCCACAGACCTCAGTAGGGAGGAGACAGCTGCAGGAGACAGATGTGTTACCCGGGCCTGGCTGGAGCCCGGCAGAGGCGAGGGACACCCGCCGCTCCGGACAGCAGCCCCGCCGGCTTCCTGACCTCCCCGGTACAAGGAGTGGGTAGGGCCTCCAGGGCTGGGTGGCTGGAGCCGGCCCACGGACCCCACTGATTGGCCTGTGCTACCAGATCCCCGAGCCTGGGCTGCGGAGCCCAAACAGCCACGATGGGAGGCCCCTCTGGAGGCTGGGCTGGACCTAGATGAGCTGCCTGCCGCTGACCCCCCAGAAGCTGGACCCGACCTCAACGAGCTACCAGATGCTGAGAGCCCCCACGAATCCTGTGACTTAGAGAAGCTGCCCCTCGCGGAGGACCTCCCCGCCCTTCCACCCACTGATGAGGAGGGACTGGTGAGCCAGCCGTGGGCCAAGTACCCCTACAGCCCGGGGGAAGCAGGTACCTGGGAACTTGGGGAGGAAGTCGCCCAGGGACAGCCAGACACAGTGGCTGAGTTAGGGGCCCGGCCCCAACAGTGTGTTGCGGCAGGAGTTCCGCCAACTCAGTGGCAACACGTGTGCCACTGCTAGGGCCTTGGGCTGGGACGCAGTGGAGACGGGTGAGCCTGCGTCCCCCTCCCCCTCTCCCTAGCTGCCCCCGGAGGAAGAATCTTCCCCCTCAGCTGGACGACTGCTTGCCTCAACCCCTTCCAGTGAGACAGGAGTTCTAGACTGCTGCCCCGCCCGCCCGCCCTGCCTGAGGGCCAGGCGTTAAGACTGCTGCCCCACCCGCCCGCCCTGCCTGAGGGCCGGGCATTAGACTGCATACCTGCCAGCCCTGTCTGAGGGTCGGAAACCAGACTACTTGCGGGCGGACACCCGCAAGGCCTCGTAACTATTCCCCATTTGCAAAGGTGCTGCGTCATCCCCTGGAGTTGGGACCCGAGGGAAGGCTGCAGTTAGCTGTCCAGAGAGGATGACCGGTAACAAACATCCTCTTCATTTTCAGAGCTTCCAACGATGCCCTCCAAGGTTGAGAGATATTGAGCCTCAGTTGCCTCTGGATTACTGGTTCTGCGTGACATGAGATATTCAGCAGCAGGTCCTCACAGACTTTCCACTAGTTTTTCCCCCCTGCTTCCCTTGGAGCATGCCTGTTGCTGTTCCATCTGAACAGTGTGAATCCACCCAAGCTTCAAGTTCTTCCTCATGTGCAGAGGTAGGGTTTATTCCTGAAAGGATTTTTATTCTCTGACAAGAGCCAGTTCTAGTTTCCAGGCCTAATATCTGTCCCATGGCCTTGGTAATGGCCTTCAGGAATGAATCTTCCGTCAGAGGGTGAGAAGATGGGGCAGGGCGATATGATTCCCTGAAATCTTCCCTCTTTCCCATTCTCTGGAGGAAAGGTTGAATTTCAACTTGGAAATCAGATGTCTCATCCCATGGAGTACGGGGCATAATGGATATAGTTCCTACCACTTGTGGAGTCCACTGCATCCACAATTATTGTGGTGAGTACCATCTGCACATCAAACCTCAGGGTCCCAGACCATACAGTGTACCATCTCTGTTCTTTCTCCCAATATGTTCTGCCATGAAGGGTGACCTTTCCCAAGGCCTTTACTGTCACTGCAGCCCATACAATCTGTGCTCTGGAGGTGCTGTTGCTAAAGCCTCCCACCATCACCGCCTGTTGTGGGTCTCCTGCATCTCCTTGACACCACTCCAAGACCTGTCCTCTGTCCATGCTGACTAACAGAGGAAATAACAGGAAAAGTTTTTTTCTCTCTTCAAAACACCAGCGGTACCTCCAAAAACAAAGGGATTTTATGGCTGCAGGGGTTTCAATGACCTGGGTTCTTAGCTACTAAATGGTGGTGCCTCCACTTGACTGTTTAAGGGAGTCAGAATCCACCTTACCTCCCTATCTGGTTTCATAGACTCATAGACTCATAGGTCAGAAGGGACCAATATGA
>ML675700.1:176555-202658 GCA_007922155.1 Mesoclemmys tuberculata | reverse complement strand
GTCCTTCTCCTCCTCTGACGTTTCCAACTGATGCGTCCCCAACGTAGATTTAAAATTCTTATTATTAATCCCTAAGTGCATGACCTTGCACTTTTCACTATTATATTTCATCCTATTACTATTACTCCAGCGTACAAGGTGGTCCAGATCTTCCTGAATAGTATCCCGGTCCTTCTCCGTGTTAGCAAGTGAAGAGAGAAGTATTATTTACTTCACATACCACAAAAACAAGGGATCACCCAGTGAAAACTAATAGGGAGCAGGTTTAAAACAAACAGGAGGAAGTACTTCTTCACAGAATGCACAGTCAACCTGTGGAACTCGTTGCCAGTGGATGCTGTTAAGGCCAAAAGCATAACTGGGTTCAAAAAAGAATGACATGAGATCATGGAGAATAGGTCCATCAATGGCTATTAGCTAAGTTGGGTAGGAAGGTAACTCCATGCTCTGTGTCCCTAAACCACCTACTGCCAGAAGCTGGGATTAGATGTTGTGGGATAGATCACTCGATAAATGGTTCTGTTCTGTTAATTCTCTTTGTAGCATCTGGCACTGACCACTGTCAGAAAACAGTATACTGGGCTACTCTGATTTGAGGTTAACTGTATAAAGTATGTAAAAGTTCATGAAATGTCACAATAACCTATAATATCAAATGTTGATGGAAAAAGGTATGAAAGAGACAAAGACTTTATTAATCTAATCAGCAAGTCTTTATGTTATAATTCAAGGACTGTGTTAAATTCATGCTTGATAATAGCAGAAGATGTGGAACTGGAAATTATGAACCAAATTTGGTTTATCAGCTATTAGTCCTAACTGGTAGACAAATAATAAGGCTATGGGCTTTGTTGTGGAGCTGGTACATCCCATCACGGGTGTCAGGTCAGGAGTTGGGAAGGCAGGGGAAAGCTGTATAGCCACTGAGTAAGTCCCCCGCTTGAGACCCTGACTTCCAAACGTGGTAATACAGCCCAATAAAGTGGTCCTTGCAGTCAAGGCAGCACGGCCTAGTAGAATAAATAAAGGGGCCCCTTCCATCTGGGCAGCATGGCCTAGTAGCTGGAATCAATAACATGACTCTCTCAATCAAAGCAGTTTTGTCTAGTAACTGGAGTCCATCAGGTCATACACCTCAGTGGGATAATGTGGCCTACTGGCATGTTGGGGTGGTGGGGTGTTGCCTAGAGATGTGCGGCACCTAGCGTAAGGGGTCTCGGGCCCTCCATGCTCCTCTGAGCTCCAGTGCAGGGCCCTGTCAGTGGTGGGGATGCGTGCCATCAAATCAGCCAGGATCCCCCAATGCATGAAGGTGGTGGGCCAGTGGTGACCGTGGGGCGTGGCAGGGGTTGTGGATGTTAGGGAATGTGGTGATAATGGGTGAGCGTATAGTGGGATGTGGGTGGTGGATGTGAGGGAACGCGGTGCTAACAGGCTGAATGTGGGGCAGGGTGTGGACACTGGATGTGAGGGAACATGGTGATGAGACATGGTGGGGGATTCAGCTGCCTTGGCCATGGGATCCTCCTCTGAAAAGGACTGCTGAACAGGGATGAATCCATCTTTCAGGGAAGGGGAAGAGTACCTTCAGACACAGACTGGCTAACCGAGCGAGGCAGGCTTTAAACTAGGTTCAATGGGGGCAGAAGCCAAAAGCCTGTGGGTAAGTGCAACACATGGAGACATGGGTGCGGGGGAACAAAGCGGGAAAACCGAATGAACGCCTTAGATTGTTTACTAGGGACGGAAACGTGCAGCAAGGCAGGGCTGGAAACACCAGCGGATAACCCGCGCCTTTGGAGTCAGCACGGCGGGACCTTGGCGGCCAATCCCGCTACGCGCCGGGCTGAGCGAGCAGGGCACGGCCTGCCGCGGCTGGGGCAGGCGGCTGCGGCCATGGGCGGACCCAGCGGTGCGGCAGGCACAGGCTGAACGTGGCAGTGGGGCTGAGGGCCGGCGCTCGAGTCCCCACCCGCGCTGCGGTGCCGGCGGGCGTTGCCATGGAGCCGAGCCGAGCCGTCACACAGCACAGCCCCGCCCAGCCAAGCCCGGCCCAGGCGACCCCTTCTCACGTGCGGGCTGTTTATGATGAAACGTGGGGGGAGGGGGGTTCATTGCGCGCATGCGCCCTGGCGCTCTGAATGCGGACTCCGCGCCCCTTCAGGCAGGGTCTCGGAGAGGCCTGTAGTGGGCGGGCTTGGCGCAGGCGCACTATTTTTCTAAGCGGCGTGGCGGAACGAAGAGCCGTTGTTTTCAGTGCATGCGCATTGCGACTGTGAAGAACCGGAGCCATGTCCTCCTGGGCATGCGCAGTGTCTCTTGCCTCGACGGGGGAGCGGGGTACGGCGCGCGTGCGCCGCATCGCTCTCTGTGGTAAGTCGGCTCGGGGCTGGCCGGCCGGCCGCGCGTTGCACTCTGGGAGTGATTGAGGAAGTAAAATGGCGGATTTAGCCAACGAAGGTAGGGGGGGACGTGGTCGGGATCGCAGTTGTGCCGCGGCGGGGTGTGGGCCGCGTAGGTCGTGGGCTGAAGCTGGCCTGGCATGGCTGGGGGGAGAGCGCCCCGGGCCCTGCCGGCCGGTTCCCCCTCCCTGACGCCTCCCCGGGTCCCGGCTGCCGCGCAGGGAGCGATTGGACAAAGGGAGCGGCGGGGCCTAAGCGGGACAGGCTATTTCCGCGGTGGGGCCGACCGGCGCCCGTCGTGGGGCAGGCGCCTGGGCCTGGGCCTGGGCCTGGGCCTATCGGGGATCGGCTCTTGAGGAGGCGAGCGCATGGGGGGTGACTGAACAGGGGTGCTGGGAGTCAGTGTGGGTACAGGCCCATGGGTCTAGGATGGGAGGGACAGACGCTTTTTCCCGAGTCCTCGGCCGCCAATGCCAGCCCACCGATATGGCAGTCCCCGGGGGCGAGTGTGTTGTTTATTACTGCTCCCAGATTCAGGAGCAAAGCTGTTCCTTTGCTGCTAAAATCCCCAATGTGGGATGATATCTACATCCTTCTGTAGTGAGTCCTGCTTGCTTGGCAGGCATGCACCATGTGTACATTTGGAAAGTGAACAAAGTACACATGTATGTTTCCATTAGTCACCCAGTTTTGTTCATGGTGAAGTTACATAGCAATGGAGACAGAGGAGAAGTACCTGGGAGAGCAGCTTCTTGCTTAATTATCACTTGAACCCAAAAATGTTAAAAGGAAGTTCAGTGCTTCTCTTCTCACCAGTTGGGGTTAGGTGCCTCCTTATATTTCACCCCTTTCTAAGTGGTGTTTAGGTCCCATGTTCCTATGCCCCTTTCCTATCCAGTCTGTATGGTAGTGCTGTAAAATCTCCATTTCAGCTGTTTTCAATGCTGTTTCCCCACTTATGTCTAGCAATTGGTTAAGAAATATGCCTTTACCTATATTTCCCCATACCTTGCATCTTTGTATAGCTATCAGTGTCTGAGGGCAAGGGAATTGGTTTTATCTTTTCTCCCCTAGATGTTTAGGGAAGGATGGGGTTGTGCCATCTGTAGGTCTTAGTGTGTATCTTTAACTTGAAAGATACATGGAAAACTTGAACAAACAAACTGTGAAGCATCATGTCAGTTTGCCCTTGGGTAAGCATTGAAGTCAAAGTTGGAAACCAAGCAAAAACATATAAGTAACAAAGAGAGAAATCTAGACCGTCTTGCACTGTGCCCTTAATAGTAATGTAAAGAAGGCTGAAGTTTCTAGGGATGGGGCTAGAAAATGTGGTGAAGCCACCACTCTCTTGAGCATTTTAGGTATCTGAATACTACACAAATGAAAATATAGGTTTCAATGGGATTAATATTAGTCTTAATAAAACGAGACAAATATAATTAACTGTCTTCAAGGTGACATTACTGCAAATAAGATATGTAACATGGCTTCCTAAATAACTGTGATATATGACATTCTGGGCCATATAAAACCCTCATCTTAATTTTTTCCATTTAGGATTAGAAATTAGATTCAAATGTGAATCCCATGTCCTCAGTCCAAGTTGCCTTTTAGCAGCTTTGACTCACTCCTAAACCCTTCCTTCCACCTCCGCTTCTCTCTATGCACAGGATCTTGCCGATTTCTTCTGAGAACTGACAAAATATGATGTTCCCCCCTCTGCTTGTTTCCCTTCTCTACTGTAACAGACAGAGAAGTTTCTTGTCTGCTTTTCCCTAACCCCTCCACTTGCCCCAGTGACCCTGCCCTGTCCCATCTCTAGATCTTCCTCATGCCCACACTCCTCTCCTCTCACGCTCTTCTCCTTCAGTTTTTACTCTATTTCCTTTCCTTCACGGTACAGGCATGTTTGTCTGTTTTTTTTTAACATCAGTTTCCTCCCCATCTTCCAAAGCAAACAAACAAAAACCATTTGCTTCTCGAATTGTCATACCTTCTTTTTATAAGCTCATTGAATGAGCTGTTTGGTGTTCCTGTCCCCCAGATCCATGGATTGCAGGAGGTCAAACTAGATCATAGTGGTCCCTTCTGGTTTTAGACTCTGTGAATCCTAAGTCCTCTCCAGTCTGGCTCCTGCCCCTTGCACTCTATTGAAACCACTCTTGCCAAGGTCTTTGATCACTTCCTAGTCAAAGCTCAAAACTGGTGTTCCATCCTCCTCCTCCTCAATCTGTCAGCTGCTTTCAGTACTACCCATCTTCTTAAAGTCTTGACATCCTTTAACTTTCATAACTCTGTGGTCTCTCATGATTCTTCTCCTGTTTTTCTAGTAGGCTTTTCAGCATGAACTTTGGAGGATCCTCCTTATCTGCCCACTGGCTTTTTGGGGGGTTGTACAGTGCTCTGTCCTTGATCCCTTCTCTTTTCCCTTTACACTTATCTCTGGGTCGGTCATCTCATCCTTAAACACAAATTCAAGTACCGTCTCTATCTTGATGACTTGAAGATCTACCTCTGTACTCCAGATCTTTCTCCTTCTTTCCAAATCCCAGTCTCTCTCTCTAACATCTAGCCATCAGCTCAAGATCAACATTACCATAACAGAGCTCTTGATTTCCTCCCCCCACTACCATTTTTGATCACTCTGGGCAACACCACCATCCTGCTGTCCCTCAGGCTCATGAGTTTGGTGTCATCTTTAACTTGGATCTCTTTGTAGGTCCACACATCCAGGCTATATCTCAATCTTGTAGATTCTTTCTGCATAATATCTCTAAGATATGGCCTTTGCTATCCATCCGCACTGCTACAAGTCTCATCATCTCGATTACTGCAACACTCTGGTTTTGACAAATGCAACCTTGTCCTGCTCAAATCCATTCAGAATGCTGCTGCAAAAGTCATTCTCTTATCCTGTTGCACTCTTTGCATCCTTCCATTGGTTCCCTCTTTTCTGCTGATTCAAACATAACTAACTTATCTTCACTTTGAAGGCCTTTCTCAGCCTATCCCCATCTTACCTATCATCTCTCATTCAGACTGAGATGTAGATTCCCCCTTCTGATTAGCCATGATGCCAGCCTCCATCACGCACTCATTGAAAGTTCAAACAAGTACCTTTGTGCCTTCTTTCATACTTTCCCTCATGCTTGGAGGAGCTCCCTGTAAACATCCTCAAAGCTCTGTCATTAACCTCATTCGAAGCTCTCCTTATAGCTCTTCTTTCAGTGTACAAAAAACTTGACAACTTTTTAGGCTGCTGGCGTGCTGTGGCAACTGTCTATCCATGACCAGTTTTGTCTCATGGTTTCCTTGTATCCCTCTGTCTGTATCCAGCTGTTGTTTTATACTTAGGACAGGGCTTGACAAATTTGTTTTGGAGCTAGGAGCCAGCCCAAAAATTAAGGAGCCAGACAATGTGGCTCAGTGGCGGGGCACCTTGGCTGGAGCGCAGCAGCCGCTCTCCCCTCCTAGCCCTGTCCCTTTCCCCCGCCCCTTTCCCACAATGTGGGCACAGTGACAGGGCACCCTGGCTGGAGCGCAGCGGCCACTCTCCCCTCCCGGCCCAATTCTGCCCCGCCCTTTCCTCCTGCCCCCTCCCACAACTTGGACCTAGTGGTGGGGCGCCCTGGCTGGAGCTCGTCAGCTGCCGCACTTCCCCCTCCCAGCCCTGCCACATGGGTGCATTGGTGCCCTGGCAGATGCGTGGTGGCTGCTCCCCCTGGAGAAATACTAGGAGCCAGACTTAAATTTCGAGGCGACCTGGTGCCTGGGGTTTTTTGACCCCTGACTTAGGTTGTAAGTTCTTTGGGGCAGGGACTGTCTTGTTCTGTGTTTATACCATGCCTAGCATAATAGGGCTCTGTTCCAGGACTATTGCTCTTAGTTACTACAGTCACGGCTCCGAGGTGTTTAGCGTAGGTCCCCTGGTACTTAAGCAAATCTGGAATTGAAACTGACGCTTGTTTTGATGAATTCTCTAACAAACTTTCGAGGTTGATTTATATAAATATGCCTCTGACAGGAAGCTGTGTGTAGCTTTCCATGGTACTTTATCGCTCAAACATGTAGTACTAATAGATTTAAAGAGTAGTTACTACTAGTATATTATCATTGTTCCTGAAAATGCTCCAGGAGTTGCTCTCGAAAGGACAGACAATAGAACTGAAACAAGACCCTCATCTTAGAGGTTTTTTTATTAGTTTCTTGCTCTTCTTCAGAATAGGAGCTGACTCCTTAGAATAAGTGGCTGCACGTTAATTAAGTCTGGATTATTGCCTGGGCATTTACATCTTCGGCGCTGTATGTCTGCACCATTCCTGTTCTCCAAGTACCTTCTCAAATTCGTGAATTTGACCTGAGCATGGATCTTGGAGATCTTAATTGTCATGCATATATAATCACTGCACTTGGCAGTCAAAGAACTACAGATCATGATCATAGGCAAAGAGCAGAAGTTTTTTGGTCTTTGAATACATTAAAAAATAGAAACAACAAAAATCGGTAATATTTGCTTTCAAACTTGGATATTGATTCTATGCCAAATTTGTATTATAATGATTTTATTTATTTATTTCTGCTGTGACTTTAAATGTACAGTTTGACCTACCTCAAAGTTGTGATATGATGATTTTTTTTTTTTGGTGGTCACAGGAGCAAAATCTTTTGGAATCTTAAATGTGTATCTTTTAAAACAACCCTCCTCCCAAATGCTCAGTTGTTTTGTTTGTTGAAACACTAAAGAGATGGCTAGCTTTTGTAGGCCCTATAAGCAACAATATTTTGTTCTTCCCATGCTGGTTTTGCACCAGTTAATTATCAAATATGAAATCAGATATTGAATACTTCCGTTTTGGAGATATGTTAGCATCTCACATAAGCACCATTTCAGACGGTGCTGGGCTTACAAGATGGAGATTAACATTCTTTATTTTAACATTGTAAATATTGAAAGTTTTATAAAGAACATTTTAGAATAATTCTTTTAAACTTTAAATTAATAGAAAGTAGTGGCGGTTTTAGGATTTCCACCCACTGTCAGTTAAAAAATAGGCCTTTTGTTTTCAGCCAGACTTGTCACATCTACTTAATTTGATGTATCAGTGGCTTGGGCTGAAGCTCTCTTTTTTTTGTTTTTTTGGGTTTGTTTTTTTTTTAGCATAGCAAAAACTAACTTTTAAAATAAGCTTTCTTTCTATTTGTTAGTGCTAAAAGGGCACAGAAGCTGAAACCAAATAGTCAGTTTATATTAGCAGCAAAGGAATTCAGTCAAGTAGGCGCATCTGGGCTGGGTGCAGATCTACACAAGTACTTACGGACAAACTGTCACTTATTGTATTATGCATTTGTACAGATGACAAAATATGTATTAGCTTAGCATGCAATTAAGAGGTACTGCATTCCATTCTTAGACTATCTGAAGTATAAGTCTAGGGAAAATGTAAAAGTGACTTTGGTTTTATATACACTTTTTTAAGCAGAGGGAGTCTAGGTTCAATTAACAACATAGAATAGTTTTGTTCAAGACTTGACATTCTCTGGGATGTAATCTGCTTTCTTGTCCTTCACCACATCTGTGCCATTGGATTTACCCATCCTGTTAGTGATCAGATTTAGCAGGGTGGTTCCAGTTTTCTTCCTGTCTATCTCTTGCTGGTCTTTTGTGTATTTGTGTGAACTTCAAGAACAGCATAAAAGAAGAGGATACTTAAGAGCTACCATGTGTGGTCAAGGACAAAAGGTGGTTGATATCTTACCAGGCTGTTGGTAGTGGAAGGTTGGCTACAGAATGCATTCTCAGAAACTTTGTTTACATTAGAAATTTACCTGTTGTTGCTGATGTTTGTCAGTAGCTGGCACAGCTGAATTGGTGCTAAGGGTGAGTTAATTGCAATTGTAGACAGGACCAAACCATGCTAACCACAGCTGCAGAAAATTTGATACATTTGCTCAGACCAATGTTCAGATAATAGTTGCGTATCTCATTAAAAAAATCCAGATTTCAACAATATGCATTACGTGTAGATAAAGTATCCCCAACTGACCAGTATGCTGCTTTTTGTGCCTTGGAGAAGTGCACTCTCTCAGGGAATATTGAGTTTGTTGGTTTTTAGGGCTCATCAGGCCTTTTTATATGGGAATGATGGTGTAGATTTTTTAGAACAGATGTATTGACAACCAAGGCAGCCAGTACTAAATCTGTCTCATCTTTCCAGAGTGTCAAAAAGGACCTTAGTCCATCTGGATCAAAATACTATAAAAAAATCTTTAAAAAGTTCTTGATTTCAAGCCTGTGAAGAATCCAAAGTCTATGAAGAAATTAAAGGAAATGTTTCAGTAGGCTTGATTGTTCTTTAGATTCATATATTCCCAGATCATTCCCATTGTGATCATCTAGTCTGACTTCTTACTGTAATAACAGAAGCCATAGAACTTTCCCCAAATAATGTCTACAAAATATCTTTTTAGAAAAACATTCAGTTTTGATTTAAAAATTGTCAGTGATGGAAAACCAGCCACAAAATTGGTAAATTGTTCTGATGGTTAATTACAATCACTGCTAAAAATGTATGCCTTATGTCCAGTCTGAATTTGTCTATCTTCAGCTTTCAGCCATTGGATTGTGTTAGACCGATGGTTTCCAAACCCTGATCTGCGGGCCAAAAGTACCCTGTGGGGGCTTTCAGAATGGCCCGCACCCCCCTTCTGCTGGGGGGAAGGCAGGCTACTGCCACCCGCCTCCCACCTGGTCCTGGTGCATAGTCAGGAGGTGGACTGCAGCCACCCACCTGCTGCCTGGTGCTTGCTTCCTGCCAGGAGGTGGATTGCAGCCGCCAGCCTCCCTACCCTGTCCCGGTGCATAGCTGGGAGGCAGGCTGAGCAAACCACCTCCCAGCTGGTCTCGGCATGAAGCTGGGAGGTAGGCTGCAGCCGCTGCTTCCGGCATGGTACTCGCATATATTGTTTCCTTGAGCCCAGTGGGCCAAATGATCCATATTGCTCTGTATCAGTGACCTGTCCTCTTAATTATTTAGAACTCCTTCAGCTTGTGGGTCATCTGCAAACTTTATCAGTGGTGATTTGGTTTTCCGGGTCATTAATAAAAATGTTAAGCAGTGTAAGGTTAAGAATGATCCCTCATGGAGTGGTCAAAGTTGTATGTATGTGTCCTTTGGGATTTATATCTAATGTTTTTGTCTTGTGTGTGCATGCATGCTATTTATATATAAAAATCAAGGTTCAGTATCCAGAAAGACTTTCGTATCTTTATGAATGGGGCCTAATTTTTTCACAGGTTTTTTGGCCATATCTACAGAATAATACTTGGAGGGTAAATTTGGGGTGTGTCTTTAGTTCAGAGTTAGAGGGTAGGCTTCAGCATTGTAGGAAAAATCTTATTCTCCTGAACAGATCACCACTTCTTCCAAACAGAGTTCAAAAGGAACATTCTTTAGTGTCCAGGGCACTCAACCAATTCTGTTCAGTGGTACTGTAGCTAGAGGAAACTCAGAATCAGGCTCCTGAGTGTTGTGGCTAGCATGTTCTTAGAAGAGTGACCCTGGCTATGGAACTCATTACCAGAGGAAAATAAAAGGTTAGTGATTTAAATCATCGATCTAAATCATGACTTAGATCGGCAAGCAGAAAACCATGATATAAATAATCAATTTTAATCTCTTTCTGCATTTGTAATGTTTAATTATTTTCCTACCGAAAGGTTGATTCTTATTGTTTGGTAACTATTAAAAGGTGGATTTGCAACTAAAACAACTTTTTATACTGAATATGGTACACATGCTTGTTAACCAGGAAGATATGTCTACACATTTATTTAAACAATTATATAGCTTAACATACATTTCTTCAGATTCTTAATTTATATGGTGACCTTAAACACAAAAAAGAAGCTCACAAGAAAGGGAAGCTTGGCCAGATGACTCGGAAGGATTATAAAAATACTGCTCGAACACGCAGGAATGAAATCAGGAAGGCCAAAGCACAATTGGAGTTGCAGCTAGCAAGGGACATGAAGGGGAACAAGAAGGGTTTCTACAGATATGTTAGCAACAAGAGGAAGATTAGGGAAAGTGTGGGCCCCTTACAGAATAGGGGAGGGAGCTAGTGACAGGATGTGGAGAAAGCTGAGGTACTCAATGCCTTTTTTGCCTCTGTCTTCACAGACAATGACAGCTCCCAGACTACTGCACTGGGTGGCACAGAATGGGGAGGAGATAAACATCCCTCAGTGCTGAAGGAACAGGTCCAAGACTATTTAGAAAGATTGGACATACACAAATCCATGTGGCCGGATGCAATGCATCTGATGGGCTGAGGGAATTGGCTGATGTGATTTCATAGTCAATGGCTATTATCTTTGAAAGCTCGTGGCAATTGTGGGAGTTCCCTGATGACTGGAAAAAAGCAAATATAGTGCCCATCTTCAAGAAAGGGAAGAAAGAGGATCCAGGGAACTACAGACAGGTCAGCCTCACCTCAATCCCTGGAAAAATCACAGAGCAGGTCCTCAAGGAATCCATTTTGGGGCACTTGGGAGAGAGGAAGGTGATCAGGAGCAGTCAACATTGATTCACCAAGGGCAAGTCATGCCTGACCAATCTGACTGCTTATTATGAAGAGGTGATTGGCCCTGTGGATATGGGGAAAAGCGGTGGACGTTATATACCTTGACTTTAGCAAAGCTTTTGATACAATCTCCCACAGTATTCTTATCAGCAAGTTAAAAAAGTATGGGTTGGATGAATTGACTATAAAATAGATAGAAAACTGGCTAGAGCATAGTGCTCAACGAGTAGTGATCAATGGCTCCATGTCTAGCCAGTTACAAGCGGAGTGCCCTAGGGGTTGATCCGGGGACCGGTTTTGTTCAACATCTTCATTAATGATCTGGAGGATGGGATAGATTGCACCCTGGGCAGGTTTGCAGATGACACCAAGCTAGGGGGAGTGGGAGATACCCTGGAAGGGAGGGATAGGATATAGAAGGACCTAAACAAATTGAAGGATTGGGCCAAAAGAAATCTGATGAGGTTCAACAAGGACAAGTGCAGAGTCCTGCACTTAGAACGGAAGAATTGTTACCAGATTTGCCCGTCACTTTGAGGTATGCTTATTTATTAGGGTTACCTTCCTGGAAGAGGGGATGTGATTCTATTAATGTGCTGCTTGTGTTACTTGTGTGTTCATACGGTTACAAGTCCCCTCCAAGTGGAGCTATCCTGCAGGACCTAAGGTTTTCAGATTCAGATAAACCCCCCACGGATACACACACCCATTCCAGATTAACTGAGTGCGTCTGAGCAGACCCGGCTATCAGCACTCTCAGCTGACCCCTTATACCTCTCTGAACTCAGCAGGCTGGGTGACACAGCACTGTCAGCTGTCACCCTCATGTGCTTGTTGCACTGCACCAGAATGGAGCACACTTATGAGCAGGCTGGGTCCAAACAGCACTTTTTCAGCTGTTCCCCTTATGTGCCCCCTGGACTCCGTAGGCTAGGCAGAGCAGCACTTGTCAGCTACCCCCTTTATATGCCTCTTTGCAACACAATTGTTCTAGCAGTAACCCCCTTGATAAGCAAATCCCATAGGATTTTAGGCATTCCAGGGATCTTTGGCTTAGGTAAAAGAAGCGTTGCTGCAGAGCAAGATAGGGAAGGGAAGGGAAGCTCACAGTGCGACCAGGCAGATTCAGTGTTTTGCATATCAATACTAGAATGGTCTGATAACTGCTGGATGGGTGTAGGTGTGAGTTCATTTACATCAAGAGCAGAGATCTCCCATAATGCAGTGTGTCCCTGCCTTGCCAATCCCAGAATTCAGTGCGGTTCCTGCTTTGGAGCTTGGTTCTCCATTCTTCATGCTAATTCTTGTTCCATCTTCAATGTAAGTGAGACTCCAGTTCTCCATTCAATGTGCTAATTGAGATTCCTCTTTTTACATCTTTTATGTAGATGAGGCATGGAGAGTTGTCTTAATCCTATCACCCTTGTTGGGAGGGTTTTAGGTGTGTCTCCCACAGCCTTCTCATAGCTTTTGTTTCTGGTTCAAGCAGAGGCTGGGGGGGGATTCAGGTGAGCCAGAGAGAGAATGGGGTTTTTCACCCTGGTTCCCCAAGAACACAGAGCTGCCAGGTAACAGAATCCCATGCACATCTACAGACTGGGGAACGATGAGCTAGGCAGCAGTTCTGCAGAAAAGGATCTGGGCGTTACAGTGGATAAGAAGCTGGATATGAGTCAGCAGTATGCCCTGATTGCCCTCCTAATAGCATATTGGGCTGCATTAGTAAGAGCATTGCCAGCAGAGTGCGGGAAGTGATCATTTCCCTCTATTTGGCATCAGTGAGGCCACATTTGGAGTATTGTGTCCAGTTTTGGGCACCCCACTACAAAAAGGATGTGGACAAGTTGGAGAGAGTCCAGCAGAGGGCAACAAAAATGATTAAGGGGCTGGAGCACAAGACTTACGAGGAGAGGCTGAGGGAACTGGGCTTGTTTAGTCTGTAGAAGAGAAGAATGAGGGGGGTTTTGATAGCAGCCTTTAACTACCTGAAAGGGGGTTCCAGGGAGGATGGAGCTAGGCTGTTCTCAGTGGTGGCAGATGACAGAGCAAGGAGCAACGTTCTCAAGTTGCAGTGGGGGAGGTCTAGGTTTCTAGAAAAACTAGGAAAAAGTTTTTCACTAGGAGGATGGTGAAGCACTGGAATGGGTTACCTAGAGAGATAGTGGAATCCTCATCTTTAGAGGTTTTTAAGCTACGTCTTGACAAAACCCTCGCTGAGATGATTTAGCTGAGGTTAGTCCTGTTTTGAGCAGGGGGTTGGACTAGATGACCTCCTGAGACCTCTTCCAACTCTAATATTCTATGATTCTATGTTTTGTTACAAAATGGTGAATGATGCTGTGACCTGGTCCGTGTGTAGGGTAGACCACCTGAAAATGTGAAGATCAGGGCAGGTTGTAAAAGGAGAGCAGATTCTCCCAGTACTGGTGGGTAACATGGAAGTTAGACTCTCCATCGAGCCGCAGACAATGCTTTTGATTCCCTACACTGGTTATCAAGAAGCTAAAACAAAAAAATACGCAGCCAGCTTTACTTCATTTCAGTCTCTGGCTCCCAATCAGCCACTAGGTCCAGTAAAGAGATAAGCTTTTAAACTCTGTGCTCTTTACCAAAAAGTTCTCCTGACACTAAAGGATCAGCCACATTACCAGATCAATATGAGTTTCGATCTTACCCAAAATACCATGCTGCCAGCCAGGCCTTGAGTAAATAAAACTAAAGGTTTATTATAAAAGGAAACAAATGAGAAAAGATGTTAAATAGTCAGAGCAATCAGATACATACAAATTACTTTGAAGTCCATATGTTAGGTTTTCAGTAGAATTGTGGAGTTTGCAGGCTTGTACAGTCCATCTGGTGTACATCCAGTACCTGAATGGATATCAGTCCTTTGTTTCACAGCGTCAGTTGCAGATGGGTTGGTCGAGAGATAGGAAGCAGGAAGACAATATTGGATGTGGTGCAGCTGCCCTTTATAGTGGGTTGCCATGTGGCTTGTTTCATACACAAGTCTTCAGTACATGGCATGGAAAAGTCTCAGAGAGAGTCCCCTGTACTTAGGGCATGTTCTTACATGTCTTGGTGACGTAAAGTGCAGCCCTGGCTTCTCTCCCTGAGCTCTTTGTACCTTCAAATTCCCTTAATGGGCCATTAAGCATGCTTACTGCTGCTGCCTTTCTGTCTTGGGTGTCACCCAGAAACACAGCACAAGATGAAATACCAATGTGACACTGATACATAAATATAAATGTATTTATCAATTGTAACGAGTTATAACCTTTTCAACAGTACCTGACATGGCATATCACATTCAAATCATTGTAATTCTGCATTATTTATATTAAATACTATTCTAAAAGGTCAGCCCTAATCCAGGCTGCGTCACAGACACCTTTCTGTGTAGTAAAATCATTTTTTTAACTTGTGATTTGTGTCAACCTCTATTTGCATGGAAACAGGAATTCAATTAAAATGCACAAAATATCTGTAGTTAGTGAGTTGAACTGATTGTTTCTGATCATCATTTCCTTCAAGACTTTAGACTTGGTAGATCTCATCCTCAGAACTAGTTTTTACTCATAAAATGGAAAAGGGAAAACAAGTTTTCCTTCTTTTTTCAACTCTGTCACTTTCTAAGCTTTGAATGAACTCATCATTGAACTGGACTACTTGAACAAACTGAATCGAAGAAAATATTTTATTTGCACCTGTAGAAAAGGCTACTGCTGTCAAGTTGGTTTAGCACTTCATTAAACTCTGCTTCCGTGGCTTAGCTAGTGGCTTCTGCCAGTTAGTTCAGTGACTTAACTTTTTGTAAATCTTTAGCAGCAAACACATACTGCTTAATGTGGTGGTTATAATTTAATTGACTTTAATAGATAATCTAAACTTTAATCTTTAATAATCTTAATTTCTGGTTAAATTTTAAATAAATTTCTTTTAAAATATCTAATTTAAATAAAAAAGCCAATTTAAATATATAAAACCAATTTAAAAAATCATAGATTTTTATCCACCCTGAAACATATTAAAAAGGGGGCTTAAAAAAAGTCCTATGGTGACTTCCCACAAAATGGGTTAGAGTCCCATCAGCATCCTTCAGATAATTCCTTTCCTTTTCTCTTTGATTTAAAGCAAGGAAGGCCCTATTTCCTAAAAGGAGAAAGTCAGAGACAAGTCCAGGAGATTCAATCTATCTCCTCCAGGAAGCTGTTTGTCTAGGAAATATAAGTGAAGTGGCAAAAATTGCAGATGACAAAATTATTTAGGATAGTCAAGACTAGAGAAAATTGTGCGGAATAACAAAGCTACTTGAATGGACAGCACAATTCTCAATTACATTAATTATTGGCAAGTGTGAGGTCATACACATGGGCAGGAATAATTTGAACTATAAGAACAAACTGCTGAATTCCAAATGTGTGATAATCACCCCGTGATAATATTTTGGCATCATTGTGAATGTCTCCACTGAGCATTGAGATGTTCTTATTGTGACCCAGAGAAGCAAAAAGAGGGTAGAATAACTGCATTGGTAGAGCCTTCCCTTTTATTGGCCAGGAGGCTCTGAGACTGAAGGTGAGATCACAGAATTCTCACTTATTCACAGCAGCTAGAGCAGTAGTCCCCAAACTGTGGGGTGTGCCTCCTTAGCGGGGTGCAGAGGAATGTCCAGGGGAGCACAGCGGGAACTGGGCCAGCCCCCACCTAAGGGTGGGGAGGGAGTGCCATCCAGCCCCACTCTGCCCTAGTCCCAGACTCCGGACTATCCTGTGGCCACGGCTCTACCCGCAGCCCTGGCTCTGCTTCCAGCCAGGGGGGGGTGCAGACACATTCTATTACTGGGCAGGGGGAGGCATGAGAAGAAAAGTTGGGGACTACTGAGCTAGAGTGTATATGTTTGAAGAGGTGCTTCAGAGTTGTCAGGTACCTTTTAGATGTAGACTCTGAAAGATGGATGCCCACCAAGCAGGGTCCAGGGTCAACAGTCTGGTAGACATTCCAGCACCTTCCTCTTTACCAGGAGCTTCTGTGGGGCTTGATTTCTTTGGGTGTTGCCCCTGGATATTGGGAGTCTCCATGTTAGTTTAGAACTCTGGATATAGGGTATCTGGTAAATTTTTCAGAATTTATATGCAAAAGATTGGGTAGATGGAAGTGAGTGAACTAATAGTGGGTGATTAGGGAGAGAGAGAGAAATTGGTGGGATAAAGAAAAAAAGGGTGTGGGAGAAGTGTGAGAGACAGCAAACAAGGGGAATGGAGTGCGTATTGGAGGGAAGGGAAGAGAAAGGATTGGGAGAGTGGAGGAAATGCACTACTGAGAGCAGGGAAAAGATGCACCATGTTGAGGAATTGAGAGGCGCAGGAGTGAAAACAGGAAAAGAGCTAGTGAGTTACACTGAAAATTTATTAAAAAATTAAATGAAGTACAGTGCCCAGTAAACTCCTTGCTCTGAAATTTCAAAGGATATGGCAGTACCTGTATTTTTCATCATGGCTACTAAGAACTCAGGAAATTTCAAGTTCACCCTAAATCAGTGACAATGTATCTGCAGAGTTAAGTGTTAGCCTACCAAAGTTTACTGTCGTATAGTTGACAAGAGATGACAAATGTGGAATTGTTTGACTACAATTAACCAAAGGTCTGGCAGTGACATCCTGGGTTGGGGGTTTCAAATGCTCCTAAACATAAGAATGGTGGTACTGTGTCATACCAGTGGTCCATCTATCTCAGTATTGTATCTTCTCACAGTGGCTGATGCCTCCAGAGGAAATGAACAGAACAGGGCATTGATGGAGTGATCCATCCTGTGTGTCCACTCCCAGATTCTGGCATGAGATTGCATCCCTGACCAGTTTGGCTAATAGATATCAATGGACCTATCGTCCATGAATTCATCAACATTTTTGTTGAACCCTGTTATGGTTTGGGCCTTTACAGCATCCCCTGGCAGGGAGTTCCACAGGTCGACTGTGTGTTGTGTAAAGAAGTACTTCCTTTTGTTTGTTTTAAACCTGTTGCCTATTAATCTCATTGAGTGACCCCTGGTTCTTGTCTTATGTGAAGGGGTAAATAACACTTTTTCTCCATACCATTCATGCTTTTATAGATTCCTATCATATCCATCTGTAGTTGTTGCTTTTCCCAGCTGAACAGTCCCAGTCTTTTAAATCTCTCCTCATAGGGAAGCTGTTCCATACCCCTAGTTGGTTTTGTTGTCCTTCTCTGTACCTTTTTCAATCCCAGTAATTTTTTTTTTTTGACATGGCATGACCAGAATTGCATGCAGTATTCAAGGTAAGGGCATACCATGAATTTATATAGTGGCACTATGATATTTACTGTCTTATCTATCCTTTTCCTAATGGTTTTTAACATTCTGTTAATTATTTTGACTGTCGCTGCCCAGTGAGTGGATTTTTTCAGAGAACTATCCACAATGACTTCAAGATCTCTTTCTTGAGTGGTAACCGCTAATTTATACTCCATTGTTTTGTATGTATGGTTGGGATTGTGTTTTGCAATGTGCATTACTTTGCATTTCTCAACAAAGAATTTCATCTCTGACTTTGTTGCCCAGTCATCCAGTTTTGTGAGATCCCTTTGTAACTCTTCATAGTCTGCTTTGGACTCAACTATTTTAAGTTTATATCATCTGCAAACTTTGCCACCTCAATGTTTATCTCTTTTTCCAGATCATTTATTAATATGTTGAACATCACCGGTCCCACACCCTTGGGGGATTCCTCTATTTACCTCTCCTTTGTGAAAACTGACCATTTATTCGTACCCTACGTTTCCAGTTTTTTAACCAGTTACTGATCCATGAGAGGACCTTCTTTCTTGTCCGTGACTGCTTACTTTGCTTAAGAGCCTTTGGTGAGGAATATTATCAAAAGCTTTCAGAAAAGTCCAGATACATTTTATCCACTGGATCACCATTGTCCATATGCTTATTGACCCCCTCAAAGAATTCTAGTTAGATTAGTGAGACATTACTTTCTCTTTACAAATGCTGTGTTGACTATTGCTCAACATACGTTCATTTATATGTTTGATTATTCTGTTCTATACTGTAGTTTCAACTGTGCTGAAGTTTGGTTTACCAGCCTGTAATTGCCAGGATTGCCTCTGGAGCCTGTTTTAAAAATTAGCATTACATTAACATTGCAGTAGTTCTGCAATTTTATATGTGAATTACTTCAGAACTCTTGGGTGAATACCATATGAGCCTTGTGAGTTATTACTGTTTGTTTTATCAATTTGTTCCAAAACCACCTCTTCTGACACCTCAGTCTGCGACAGTTCCTCAAATTTGTCACCTAAAAAGAATGGCTCAGCTGTGAGACTCTCTTACATTCTCTGCAGTAAAGACTGATGCAAAGAATTCATTTAGCTTCTCCCTAACTGCCTTGTCTTCTTTCAGCGCTCCTTTAGCACCTCAATTGTCTAGTGGCCCCACGGATTGTTTTACAGGCTTCCTGCTTCTAACGTTCTTAAATTTTTTGGGTTTTTTTTGCTATTAGTCTTTCGTTTTTTAAATTGTATTTTTGGTCTGCTTTTATTCTTGACTTTCCAGAGTGTATTTCTTTCTATTTTCCTCAATAGGATTTGAGTTCCAATTTTTAAAGGTTGTATATTTGCCTCTAGCTACCTCTTTTACTCTGTAGCCTGGTTTACTCTCGTATTTTACTTTTACTGTGCTCCTTTTACCGTGGTGTGAATTTGGGTTGTTCGTATAGGTTGAGCCTATATTATGGTGTCTTTTAAAATGTTTTTCCATGCAACTTGCAAGTATTTCACCCTTGTGACTAGTCCTTTTAACTTCTGTTTAACTAGCTTCTTCATTTTTGTGTAGTTCTCCTTTTTGAAGAATGCTACTGTAGTGGAAATCTTTTTGGTATTTTCCCCCTTACAAGAATGCTTAATTTAATTACATTGTGGTTATGATTACTGAGCGGCTCAGCTATATTCACCTCTTGGAGCAGATTCTGTGTGCCACTTAAGACTGTATCAAGAATTGCCTCTTCCCGTCTGGTTTCCAGGACTAGCTGTTCCAAGAAGCAGTCATAAATGGTGTCTAGAAATTTTTATCTCTGCATCTAGTTCCAATATGACATGTATACAGTCAATATGGGATAGTTGAAGTCCTCCTTTATTATTGAGTTTTCTGTTTTTGTAGCCTCTAATATCCCTTGAGCATTTGACGATCACTATCCTGATCAGGTGATCGATAGTGTATTCCTACTGCTATACTCTTATTATTCAAACATGGGATTTCTATCCATAGATATTCCATGACACTGTTTGAGTTAAGATTTTTTTTTTACTCTTTGACTCTTTCTGTCACACATAGTGTCACTCCCTATCATTACTATATACTTAGTATCCTGGTATTACTGTATTCCATAGATTATCTTCATTCCATCATGTTTCTGTGATGCCTTTTATATTGACATCCCCATTTGAATCCCAGGCATTCATATTCACCCATTTTAGTATTTATATTTAGACTTCTAGCATTTATACACAAGCACTTAAAAAATTTGTCAATATTTAGTTTTGTCTTCATGTGATGTAATTGAATGGAACACTTTCATTTGACTGTTTCTCTTCAGTTCCTACCTGTATTTTATCAAGTTCTATCCTCTTCTCTTTACTAGGATATAGAGTATCCCTGTTAATAGATCCTCCACTGAGGGATGTGTCTGTCTGAATTGTGTGCTTCTCTGCACCTGTTGGTTTCCCCCAGCCCTTAGTTTAAAAATTCCTCTATTACCTTTTTAATTTTACATGCTGCAATTTGGTTCTGTTTATATTTAGGTGGAGTCCATCCTTTCTATTCAGTGCTATAAACTGGATAGCTCCCATTCTGTTGCTGTACTTCTGCTTGCATTATATTTACTCTTACAAGGTGTCTTTTGGGGGGATGAAAGAGGGTGTTTGTTGACCTATCTGGCTCTTGTGCTCCCTCTCTAAATTCCCGTTTGCTGCTCCTTTTCATTAGCTCCTCTGGTGGCTGGTTTATTAAACCTCCGTTCTTCCTGAGTAGCCGCTTGTTATGGCATTCTAAAGGCATTAAGGATCAAAGGATGGCAGGCTAGAGGCTGGTTACAAAGCTCAAGCTTTGCCTAGCAGGTCGCTAGGCGCAGCACACAGCTCCCGAAATAGGCCATACTACAAACTTTAATGAAGCAGGCACATGGCAAGCAGCAAGCATACAACAGTCTACCAACAAACTCATGTGCAGGGTCACACGTTCTCTCCTTCTTCACCTGGAGAACTTCCTTGCAACACTCCAGTTTGCTGCTCCTGTTTGCTACTCAGAGATCCTAAATTGCTTAGAAGCATAAGTGCTATTGAAAGAAAGACGTGTATAAATTGCTTAGGCTTAGTCTAGAAAAAGTTTGGTGATATGGATGTATAGGTATAATTATGCTGGCAAAGCCCTCCTAGTATAGTGCTTTTTCAAGTATTAGTTCTCTTAGTTTCTTGAGTGAAATAAGCTATATAGAAGAAGTACTTTTATGCCAGAATAATTGTGGCTGCACTAGGACTTTTACTGGAATTGAAATGTCAAAAAATAAATAAATACATAAAAAAATCACACCCCTAACCAACAATTTATATATCAGCAAAAGTTTTCAGTGTAGACCTTCTCTTACTCTTGGAAATCCCGCCCTTGGTACAAATGGACAAGAGTTGATGGTTATAACTAATGTAGCTAATACTTGAACTGGGACAGCTATGGCAATTTCCTGCAATAGCTTTGAAAAACTTTACTGAATTAATAAGTTTTTTTGGAGTCCATTTAATTAATGCAAAGGTAATGATTCCTGGGAAGTGTGAACTTCAAAGGACTACATTGAACAATGAGCCAGACAGGAATAGATGTTTGGACAGATAAGGTCAAATGACTTACCTAGGGCAACAGTTCTCAAATTTCATTGTACTGCCACCCCCTTCGGACAACAAAAGTACTATATGACCCAGGGACGGGAGACCAAAGCCTAAGCCCAAGCATTGCCATCCCAGGCGGGGGAGCCAAAGCCAAAATGGGGGGCTTTAACCTGAGCCCACCTGCCTAGGGTTGAAGCTGAAGCCTGTGTCTTCCACCCAGGTCTGAAATCCTTTGGCTTTGGCTTTGGCCTTGGGCAGTGGGGTCTGGGGCTGAAGCCTGAGCCCCAGCAAGTCTAAAGCCAACCCTGGCTACCCAATTAAAACGGGATTGTGACCCACTTTGGGGTCCCAACCCACAGTTTGAGAACTGCTGGCCTAGGGAATCTATGGGAAGAGCAAATTCCCAAATCTGGTTATGCAAAAACCCACCTTTCTGAAGCTACACCCTGAGGAGGGAACTATTTTCTACTGATTATCTGTTCCTGAAATGTCAAGATCAAAGGCCCAGGCTGTAAAAGGAAACATTAACCTGTGCATGGGTGTGTTTATTCTGAGCTAAGGCTGTTTATGAACTTATAACCACAGAAAAGCCCCTTGCTGGAGTTTGAAGAACTGACTGCTACCAGGGCCCTTACTTAAATTCAGGCGTGATCTCTGATAAAGCTTATTAGCATGTGTTTAGGTTTTTTTATTGTCTTTAATATGTTTTAACTATAGTGCTTTCGTCTTAAGAATAAATGTGCTTGCTTAAAAAAATTGTGGTAACTCATAACTACTAGTAATTACATTATTCGCATTAGAGCAAAGTGTACTAGCTGGCTATTTAAGTAGTCACTGTGCTGGGAATATCAATGTAGGCAGGAAACTGTGCAGCCAGGAAAAACCCCAGTAAGGAGAAGGCGAGATGCAGGTCTCTGCTCATGATAGGTGATGGCTAAGGAGCTGGAGCCTAGTGTGTGTGCCATTGATGAACCACGGACGGGCAATACAGGTGCAGTTGCCCTGAACTGTGACGTGAACATGTTCAGAATTCATTCTTTTTCTGAACTTTGTAATATTTAATGCTGTTGGAAAAAACATTGTTTTTTGTTGTTTTTGTTTTTTGTTTTTTTGTTTTTTCAGAGAAGCCTGCCATTGCTCCACCCGTCTTTGTGTTTCAGAAGGATAAAGCACAGAAGGTAAGGAGCTATCATTTGTGTATGTGCTCATTTTATGGAATACTGTCATCCTGACTAATATTTCAATGACAACAGTAATCTGTATGTGGTTGTTCTGAAGTTTAGAATAGATAGTAGATTGTTATCATTAAAGTTTGAAATTCAAGGCAAAAATGTGGGAAAAGACAGATTAAAGATTAGTGGGAGGAAAACAGAGGAGACAGACAGTGGGGCGAAATCTAGCGCAATTTAAAAGTGGTATCCTAAACAAAAATGGATGGGGAAAAAGGGGCAGACCTTATTACTATGTAGAAATAGAAATGAGAGCAAGAAAAGAGAATAACAAAATGAAAGTTAAAAGGAAAAAAAATGGTTGAAGTTAGTTCGAAGAGAGAGACCCAGTTTTTTGAATGAATTCCAATATGTAGTTTCCATGATGCATTAAACTGGGTTTAGACAGAAAACTTTCCAAGGTTTTAGTTAATTGCTACTAAAATATTTTGTCAAGATGTGGAGCCTGCCATCAGATTACTCTTGAATCCGGCCCAGGTCAGTACTGAGTGAAAGCTGTTATCAAATTATATGTGAAATGTGAAGTCTCAGTCCTCTTCCAACCTTAACTGACACTCTTGGTGGAAGTGTAAGCAGAGACACCGTGGAGATTTATGTATTTCTAAAGGTGCTTCATCCAGTTCAGGATTGAAGCATATTGGCAAAGCACTTTGTGGGAGAAGCTTGCATTTCTCTGCTGCCAGTGCTGTGTTTATTCTATGTGTAGAGAAGGAGAGACCTTCTGTTGCAGGGCTGACAACTTGGTGCTATTTAAAGTGGTTCCAATTTGAAGTCTGCCACTGTTTTGAATTTAAAAATAATCTTTTATTTTAAACTGGAATTTCAGTTTAAAGGCTTTTCTTCAAACTACTGTTATTTTCAAGTTTCACGTTCTCTAATCAAATAAATGTTGTTAATTCTTCCCAAAGGATAGTTGATATATATAGTTGACTATCGTTTTGTGTGCTAGATTAAAGTGGCCTCTGATATCAGAAGTCTTCTCACCATGTAGTACTTACTGATCATGATCAAGTCACTCTTAACTTTCTCATGGATAAACTAAATAAATTGAGCTTTTAATCTCTCACTGTAAGGCAGGTTTTCCAGACAGCAAATCATTCTTGTAACTCTTTTCCTAACCCTTACTGATTTGTCTTCATCATTATTTAAATAGTGGACACCAAAACTGGACACAGTAATCCAATAATGGTCACATGAACACTCTATATAGTGATAACACTACCTCCTTATTTTTCATCAATATTTCCTTGACTAAACATACAAAGATCATGGTGGCTCCTGGTTGCTATGTTGCACAGGTATTTATGTTGAGTTGGTTATTCATCACGATCCCTACATCATTTTTAGAGTAATTAATTTCTAAGATAGTCCCCTATTCTGTAAATGTGGCCTGGTTTCTCTTTCTATTATTATATACTACTGAATAATAGAGTAGCATCCAAAAGACTCAATCAGGGTGGGGCTCTATTGTGTTGCGTGCTACACAAACACAGAAAAGAGGCAATTCCTGCCCCATGACTTGCAGATTAAACACACAAACAAAAAGGATAGTGGATGTGTATGACACCCAGGCAAATAAATATGACTCAGCGAAGTTACATGGAGTGTAGTTTAAAAAAAATAAAATAAAATAACTGGGGTTAGAGGTAGGGAGTAGCAAAAGGGAAGAAGGGAAAGAGGAGAATTGCATCTTGTCACCTGCCAAACCATGATTAGTTAGGGTGGTTGTTCTAGGTATCATGGCAACAGTGAACCCTAAGGAGGTTAAAATAATTGTTGTTTGGATTCTAGCAGGGAGTTTTTCCCATGCATAATGGGCAGCATGAGTGAAAGAGGATAGGTGTTTAAGGGAAAAACTGACTAGCAGGTGGCAAAGGCTGGGGATACTAGCAGAGCAGAGAGGGTTGACTTCTCAGTAGGGTACTGGATCAGCTAAGATTGGCATAGCTATGAAGGACTTCAAGAATAAAGACAAGAAACTTATATTGGGAGAGGCAAAACTGGAACTCGAGTGGGGGAGGGATTAATGTGGTTAGAGTGACATTCCAGGAAGATGATTTTAGCAGCAGCATTGTGAATATATTCAGAGATCAAGATTTCACTTATCAAGGCTGGAAAAGAGAAGGCTGTAGTTGTCAGGTTGTGAAGTGGTAAGGGTTTGAATGGCAGTTTGGTCTGTGGACAGAGGAGAAAGACTCAATTATAGAGAATTTTTTTTAAGTAGCAGGGTTTAGAAATGGCCTTGATGGGGTAGTCCAGTAAGAGCAGGGCTGAAAAGATTACACCCATATTACAAGTCTGAGTAATTGGGAGGATGATGGTATGTCTATGAGAGGGGGGTGAGGAATGGGGCAAGTTTGGAAGCGGAAAGATCAAGGGCTTGTTTTTGGCCTTATTGTCCATGATGACTGGATATCCACAATGTCGGGAAGACAGGCTAACATACTGGATTAGATAGCTCAACAGTAGAAAGGTAGGTATGTGGACAGTCAGCATAAAGAGTAATTAGAACCATACTTGCAAATAAGAGCACTTAAAAGTAGAAGAGGATGTGGCCAAGGAGAGAGTCTTGAGGTACATCAAAAGAAGGATGGGGGAGGGGCTGACCCACCAAATATGGGGTTCTGAAAGAGCAATCAGAAAGGAGGAGGAGAGAGAGGACAGAACCATGAAAGCTAATGCCAGACAAAATTTCAGTAGTAGGGAATGGTTGGCAGTCTGCCTCTAAGAGGGCAAGAAGGATAAGGCTGGAGCACAGACTGAAATTTGGCCAGGAAAAGAGCTTTAAATACATCAGTGAGAACAGTTTCATTGGAGTATTGAGGGCAGAAGTCAGATCAGGCAGGACCAGTAATGGAATTAGATGGGAACTCCAGTTGACACACACAGATTGCACATTCAGTGACTTTGGAGTGGAAGGATAGAACAGATTTGGAGCAATAATTTGAACTGGACGCAATAAATCCGTGGTGGTCTCCACAGTGCTATATTCAGAGATATAGCCTTCCTAAGTCTACTTGAAATCCCCCCTTAATATACAGAAGCATCATTTTAACCGTTTTAGCTCCTGTGTTGCAGTGGGAGCTCATGTTCAGTTGGCCATCCTCCATGCCCCCTAAATCTTTTTAGAGATCCTGCTTTCCAGGATACAGTTCCCCATCCTATAAATTATGTCCCATTTCTTTGTTCCTAGATGTATTACTTTGCATTTGGCCTTATTAAAATGTTTGTTTCCAGTTTACCATGCGATTCAGGTAATTGTGTAAATTATCTGATTTGGTCATTATTTACCATTCCACCAATCTTTGTGTATCTGTAAACTTTATCAGCAATGAATATAGAATTTTTCCTACATCTGATAAAAATCATTGAGTAGCATTAGGCCAAGAACTGATCCATGCAGTTCTCCATAGAACCATGTCCATTTTATGATGATTTGCCATTAACAGTTATATTTTGAGGTCAGCCAGTTTTTACTTTATTTAATATGTTGAATATTTACTCCTGAGGGAATTATGCACCAAAATAATAAAAATTCTGTGCAGAATAATTTAAAATTCTGCAAATTTTATTTGCCAATAAATAAATGTGGAAGTTCCAGCATGACATTGGGAACGCACAGGCCACTGAATGTATGAATGTGGGCGAACACCCTGCGACTCCCCTCCCCAAGACAAGGATTCAGCAGTGAGGCTGCACCCGACCCTGACACAATTCAAGGGCCAGGTTCCTCTGTGCCAGGTGCATCAGCTGTGGGCAGGCCAACTCAGTCCACCAGGATCCAAGTGTGCAGTGTGGGATGATAGAGTTCATTGTGGGGGCAGTCTGGGTGTGGTCAGCTTAGTGGGGGATCTAGATGCACAGGAGTTCATTGGGGGGGTGCAGGGGCAATAGGGTTCTGCAGGGGGGTTCCACATAAAGGGGTTGGGGCTCAGCAGGGGGTCTGGCTGAGTTACTGGATGGGTCTGGGTGCAAGGGGGATGGGG
>ML675700.1:135135-176545 GCA_007922155.1 Mesoclemmys tuberculata | reverse complement strand
CATTGTCCTGTGACTCTGTTCCTGTCACTTACTCCCACATCCCCCTTCCCCTGCCCTGTACCATTCATTTTCCTTCCCCACTGCTCCTTCCCCACCAATCCACCAAAGGCTCTCACTCTTGCACAAAAAACAGTATGGCTTCCTGCACATACAGAAGGGGAGTGTGGCCAGCACTAGGATCTAGGACAGGGGTCAGCAACCTTTACTATCAAAAGAGCCATTTTGTGGCTTGAGTCTGGAGCTGCAAAACATAGCTTACCGCGGCTGAAGAACTGCATGTGGCTCCGGAGCCGCGGCTTACCGTGGCTGAAGAGCCGCGTGCGGCTCCGGAGCTGCGGGTTGCTGACCCCTGATCTAGGAGATAGCATCCAGCTGCAGATTTAACTAGCTGAGTGGCACCCTCCCTCATCTGGGCAGCTCTGTGCTCTCGGAATTGGGAATGGGGGGACAGTGGCATGTGACCATGTGTGCCCCCCTTGCCTGTTGGGGGGGCAATGGCCCTCCTGCATTCCCCAACCACTCCCCACCTACGCCCCTGGGCATCATATGCTCAGGGTTTAGCTGGTCGCCATATTTGGGGTTGGGAAAGAATTTTCCTCCTGGGCAGATTGGCATAGGCCCTGGGATTTTTTCACCTTCCTTTGCAGCATGGGGCACAAGTCACTTTCTGGTGGATTCTCTGAAACTCCATCATAGTTTAGGAGTCTATTACAGGAGTGGGTGGGTGAGGGTCTGTGGCCAGCATTGTGCAGGTCAGACTAGATGATCATAATGGTTTCTTCTGACCTTAAAGTCTATGAATCCTCAGCCCTGCCTCCTGTGGTGTTTACTTCTCTGCTGATTGCTCCAGCTTTAGAAGGACTGCCTGTGCTGCTGGGGAGGGGCATGTGACTGCTCTTGCAGCTTCCCTTTGCTTTCCTGTCATTCATTTCCTGAAGGGAAGCAAAGAAATCTGCACGGGACAAGAATTCTGTGCGTGAACAGTGGTGCAGAATTCCTCCAGGAGTAAATATTATTGAAAGTATTTTATATATTGAACCAAACTTGCAGTCTTATTTAAAAAAAAAATGATAGTTTGCTTGACAAGACCAGGTTTCCATAAAACAGTGGTAATTGGCATTAATTATGTTATCATCCTTTAGTTCTTTATCTCATATCTGCTGTTATGTTCTTTTGTCCAAGTTTGATGGCAGGCTAAGGCCACTAAATTAATGCTGGTTACAACATGAGCTTTTTCACAATCCTCTGGAACTTCCCCTTATTACAAGATGTATTAAAATCTATTAAATATATGGACCTTCTGATTTTAAAAATATTTAACTTTTGTAGATGCTGTGTAACTTGGTCATTTATAGTGTTGTTGTAACAGTATTGGTCCCAGGATATTAGAGGCATAAGATGGATGAGGTAATATCTTTTGTTGGATCTGTTTCTGAGAAACAAGCTTTTGAGCTGAACAGAACTCTTCTTCAGGTCTTTGTTATTCAAAATCATTGCTGGAATACAAAATACTTATAAACTAATTATAAAACAAGTATGCATAATCCTTCATATATATAGACCAGCAATATTTGGAGAACTTCAGGAAGAAACAATAAGATTTAAACATGGCCTGGATGTGTGGGTCACTGGAGAGGTTTAAATCAAAGAGGAAGCCGAACTTCTGACTTGAGTGACAAGTGAGATGGTGGTGGTATCCATCAGGACTGATAAAGGTGGGAGGGGAAGGGCTTTGGGGAAAAGTCAGGAGCTTGGTTTTTGCCATTTCAGGTGACTAGTAGGCACCATGAGGAGATTTAATTTGGATGGAGGGAGATCTGCATAAAGATATTAGTTAATGCCATGTATGTATGTTGATGAGATCACTCAGAGATGGGGTATAAAGGAACAATAGGAGTGGGGAACCGAGGCACTGCTATCAGCTTCCCTTTTTATCACTTATTACATTTGAATTTGGAATGTTTATTTCACAGTCATAAGGGCTAAACATAGTGGCCTTTTCGAGTCCTGTTTGTGGGGGGCGGCAGCAGCAAAATGTTGGAATTCCTGATACTTTTGTGTTTAAATAAAATGCTTCCCCACTTTTCTTCCTAGTTTTCCTGACTAGTTCAAATTGGTGTTTGGGTTGGGCAGTGTTTGTGTAGTTTGTATATTTAAAGCACAGATTTATTTTGAAAACTTAAAAATCCCAGTTTCCTGACCATTCCTGACCAAAACCTTATCCTTCACATGAGACGTAAAATTGAAGTTTTGTCATCCTAGGGTCATTAACAATCCAATTCACTTTTCACAAAAGTAGAGATGTAGTTTGAGTATTTACATTGTGCTTGCCTAAAATAAACCCTTTTGTTTCAGTTGGATATAGTATTCTTGACTTCATGTAATGTTCATCTCTTCTATTAAACAGTTTTCTTGTTTCACCTGGAAGGTGGCTGCATTTCAGTGGTGGATGAAATGATCATATATTTGTGTATCATTGATGTTTGAATCCTAAAGGATGTAAGGTGCTGTTTAAATATAACGTGGTAGTTTCTTATTAGATACACTTGGTCTAGAATAAGGTTTCGTCAACCTCTTCTGCTGAATACTTTGGATCCATGGGTGGGTGGATCTCTCTTACGTATACTCTAAAAAATCTCAAATCTTCGCATTGTTTCAGAGATATTGTTATTCTACAGATGGGGAGTTGTGACCCAGAAAAATTAAGTGATTTGACCAAGATCATGCAGGAAATCTGTGGCAGAGGTAGGAACTGAACTCAGTTCCTAACTATAAGATCATTTCCCCTCTAGTAATGATGTAACATAATTTAATGTAAATTCAAAGATTTGTACAAAGAAGACACCATCAGTCACTGTGTTTTTTCTGAGAATGCATTGACAAATGAACATGAAAGTTTGTGTTTTGCAAGTATTGACATATTACGTTTAAAAACCAACAAACTCTATACTTAAGCTGTATGTCCTGCAACAGTGGAATAATCCATTATTTCCAGAAATTATCTGTTTGCTAATTGTTTGTCTGACTTGTTCCCACTAGGATCTAAGGGCAGGTAGAAGCTGTCAATCAAGGCTCATCAGAGGGAGAAACTAAACCCCAATAACCCTATGGTTGGGGATTTTGTGGCTGGCAGAAAAACGGTTTTGGTTAGGGGGCACTAGCAATTTTGACTACCTTTTTAAAGTTTGTGTGCTCCATCTGATGCTTATTTGATGATGGACTAATTCAGTTACAGGTTCTTACCTGTTCTGTGCTGTTTTTCATTGGAGCATCTCCTTCTTGCCAGATCATGAAAATGGTGAAGTTAAAAAAGGATTAGTAAATCCTGTCACTTGGACAACTGCTCCATCATGTTGCAGCCTTGCATTGAAGAGACATTGTCTTTTTTGCTCCCAGTCCCCTGCAGAGCAAAAAGGTTTTTCGGATTCAGGCGAGGACCCACAGGGAGAGGCTGAGTCCCCCCACGGTGGTTTGGGTCACACGGAATCAGCTGGTGAGCGCGACTTTGAGCTTCCTGCTCCCGCTGTTGCCTCAGTCAGTGCTACTCTGATTCCTGCTTCTGAAGCCCAGCTTGCTCCTATTCAACACGAACTGGCAGGGGTAAGTGCGAACCTACCGAGTACTTCTGCTGCTGAGAGGATTTAATTTTTTAAAAATTCGGTCCATTCTCCTAAAAAGGTTAGATGATTTCTATTAACTTTAGGAAATAAGTCTCATTAATATTTTTCCCAGCTGCTGTATTACTCCCTCCAAAGCCAGTGGTTCAGGAGGTAGAAATAGAAGTTCTTTTTACAGTGGGACCCTTTTAATAGGGGGAGGTTTAAGATACCTGTCCTTTATCTAAAAATCTCTTCAAAGGGTAAAAAGAGGAGTAGTGCTTCCAGGAGCAAGAATTCTCCCTAGCCAGAGGGGGAGGCTGGTGGGGAGGGAGAGAGTTCACAAGAATCTAAAAAGTAATGGAAGTAGCAGTCATCCAATTCATCTTTGACAGAAGCAGGGGATTTTTTTTGCTCTAGGTCATAATCCTCGAATACAACAAAGCAAGAAGAGGTAAACCACTCTTGTTCCCCCAGATTCAAACAGCAGCTTGTCATTCCTCTGTTTCAGAGGATGCAATTTAGAAGCTGAAAGAGAATTTCCTAATACAGGCAGAAGAGTTAACAATGTGTGAAACTGTAGATTTGAAAAAGACTTTGTAAATTCAATTCCCTAAGGTAAGTAAAGCTGTAGCTTTGTTGGCTAAAGACAGTGATCTCTGCATAGGAGGAGAGAATATTTTCAGAAAGATCAAATGGACGGACTGGTGCTACCATGTGGTCTATCAAAGCTGTTAGAGCACAGTTCTTGGAGACAAAGGACAGTACACTAATCTGGGCAAAACTGAAAAGTCCTTACTGAGAGAGTTTCTCTGTAAAGCCTTTTTTATGAGATGCATCTGTGGAAACCCAGAGCTTTTCAGAAGGGCTAGATTTTCAAATACAGTTGCTAAATATCATTGGCTGATACCCAAATGAAATAGTTGCTAGTATTCTCTAAATTGACCAAGAGAAGATTCTTTGGACAGCCCTTCAAGAAAGTGAAGCCTACTGAAAAGAAAATGTCATTGTTATCTGTCAATCTTTCTTACAGTTCAAGTTCTTTATAAAATCCAAGCAGTTCTATTGTCAGGCCAGTTAACCCAGAGTTTGAAGAAATTCTGGATTTGCAAGAACAGTTTTGGGAGTCGGAGTCTGGAAGAAAGACGTTGGGTTTCCAAGCAGACTCCTGACACCTAATCCTCCTCTGTGACTATCTTCAGAGCTTTCAAAGGACCCACACAAGGATGGGAGCTATTTACCCACTTTTGTGGGAGAGATGCAATTCATCAATGGCAGATAATTGAGCCCTTAAAGTAGGTTCTATCAATGCTCCTACGATTCCTCCTGATTCCTAGAATAATGAATCTCTTGACTCAAAATACACCACAGACCTCCTAACTTTTTTCTGTGCATCTTCTCAGTGCTGATATCACTAAATTCATGGTTCCATCATAGGTTTTCAGAATGTGATTCATCATCTTTCATGTCCCCAAGAAGGCTGGTGAAGTAAAACTAATTCTAGACCTGGAGGGGTTGTAAGTAATGATGATCTATCATTGCACCTAGCACTACTATTACCAGTAGAGACAGACGTTATGGGATAGGTTCCCTGTTTGTCAAGTTTACCCTTGATACAATGGAGATGGAGTGCTCTGACAGCTGGTTATAGTTCCTTGATTCTCTGTTAGTTGTCTAGCCCAGGTTAGATTACATCAGGGCTGCTCTAATCTGCACCAGTTTGCAACAGTGTCCAAGGGATCATCTGCTAGCTGAATTCAGGTGGAGGACAGTGTGCTCAGGTCTCTCCTCCTTCCCAGCCTCTGCACCTGAGGCTGCAGGACATGCAAGTTCAACTCCAGCTAGGAGAATGCATCTAGACTTTGTTTGCTTCGCCATGACCCTTTAACAATGACATATATGAACAAATAGGGAATTTAAGGGCACAATGGACGAACAAACAAAGGAAGAAGTGACAGTGTTCGTGTGCACTGAGAAGAATCTGCAGTCTCTTCAGACCGTACATTTTACAGGAGAAAAACCTTCAGGTGAATTGGCTGAGCAGAAAGATGATATAGCAGGACTAATGGTGTTTGCATAGGGAAACATTAATGGATAACATTTTATTTAATTTACCGCAAATGATCTCTGAAATGAAGTAATCAAGATTTTCCTCTTCATCAGGAAAGAAATTGAAGTGCTTTGTGTAGATGCCATTTTACGGGAATGGCTGCTGCATCTCCTTTTCCTCTAATTTCAAACATTGGAATGGAGAGACATTTTAGTCACCATGATAGATCCTTGCTGACTGAGAAGATCATAGCCCTCAGTATTGTTTATGTACTACCATAAATGCTCATTGTGCTTTGCAAAACATTGAATAGGAGACAACTGCCAAAGAACGTAGACTAACTCTCGGATTAAAAAATAAAATAAAAAATTCCCCCACCCTCTTATCACTGGTGAATGGGAAGTTTTCCTTGATAGTTTAGGCCCCAGTACACTTCAGTTTTTGCAGAATTACAGGTTACTGTGTATAAGGGGTGACACAACTTTGAAATTTATGACGATAACATTCCAGATGTTAATTGAATGTATATCAATGTTGTGTTGTGTTTTTTTGAGTCTGTAAACATGTGACAGCCCAGTGCTTTTACTGGTATTTCTGTTTCTCAATCAGCAACAAAGTAAATTTAAGAATCTGGGCAGTTTCAGTACTGCTATTCAGAACACTGTGGGCAGCAATGAAACTGTCAATAAATTTGTCCATGTAATGGTGCTTCTGCTTGAGAAAGCATTTGGAAGGTTGGGGGAGGGACTAAAGTAATGGAGAGATGCAGCAGTCAGAATGCTGTGAAGGAGGAGAGGAAAGATAGCTCCTCATAGCAGGATGGGGTGGAGTTTCATTTTTTTTCTTCAGACTTTTGCTAACTGGAGGCTAGTGCAACAGATGAAGTCTTTAAGCAGTGTGCAATTTCAAAGATGACAAGACATTCAGATATTCTCTGAGTCCTTTGGAACATCAGGACCTGGAAAAGTATACCTGGACCCCATGTGTTCTGCAATTCTGTAGGTGTAGAACTTGCTGTGAATTCACCCTTTGCCACAGAATTACTGTCAAGTATCTAAGCTTCAAATTAAAAGGCTTGTTTTTGCCCCTCATGTTTGTGAAGGAAACCTTGCTAATGTAACTGTGTAAACTAATGAAGTGGTGTCTTTTGAGTTTGTAGGCAGCCTAAAACAATAGAGAACTCTGAATTGTGCTAGCCATATCACTAGAGTGAAAGATCTAAAACCTAGAGACTGCAGTTTAAACGTCAACTCTTATAACTGTATCAGTCCTCATAATGGTAGCAAAAAACATCCAGCTAAATTCCACATGCCTCCAGACTGCTTCTGCTGCGTCCAAAAGTGGCAACTGTCCTCATCCTACTTGCCAAAGACGACAGCTGCATTGCAGAAGCTGTGAGGAGAAGCTGTTTTGTCAATACAGAAATCTGAGATACTGAAAACCTGAACTTGTGGAGAATGTAAAATGGAATTTAACATCAAAATAAATGACATTAGGAAACTACTCCATGGATTGTATTTATCATACTTAATTTTAAAACATTCATTCTCCAAATGAAGCTGAGATAGAATTGCGTTTCATCCTGCCATAGAGTACTTGCCCTTTATACCATTGCCTGGCTTTTGAAATCAGGTTCCTGAGTATCTTGAGCTCCTCAATCATATCATACTCTATTTGGCTCCAGGTGGAAATTTGCTTTTCAAGTGTATTCTAAAAATTGGATTTGATTCAAGCACTATTGCTGAGAGAGAGAGAGTATCTGATTCTAGGCATATTCTTCAAGAACTATAAGAATGATTCAAAGTCTGGAAAACTCACCTTATGCTGAGAGATTTAAGAAGCTCAATATTTAGTTTATTCAAGAGATGATTAAGAGGTGACTTGATCATGGTCTGCAAGTACCTACATGGGTAAGGTATTTCTGATAGTAACAGGGCTCTTTCATTTAGCAGAAAAAGACATGAGATGCAGTTTTTGGAGGTGGAAAGTAGACAAATTTAGACTAGAAGTAAGATGTTAATTACCATCAGTGTTGAAAATTTATCATTTGAAACCACTTAGCTAGGGTAATGGTGGCTTCTTCATCATTTGGACTTTAAATTAAGACTGGACATCTTTCTAAAAGAAAAGTTTTGGGCTTAATATAGAAATTACTGAGTGAGGTTCTGTGGCCTTTGTTATGCAGGAGATCAGACTAGATGATCCTACATGAACCCTTCTGGCCTTCATCTATGGAAGGTTCTGATTCCTGAGTTGTAGAAATTCAGTGGGTCTAAGTAATTGGAGAGCAGAAACCTAGAGCAGAAACTTTAGTAATTATGATAGTTACATGGAGAAAGTTACCTTTAAATAAACTTTAGGTAAAGGTTGCAGTCAGGCACTCAAAAGCTGAGAAAAGCCAGGATTAACGTGGCCTGTGCAGTTTTAATTTGTCCCCCTTTTGCATATACATTTTGATAGTCTTTGTTTACATGATGATACACTGTCCCAGTTCCCGCTGTCCTAGTAGTTGCTGCCACTTGCCAGTGTCCAGTCCCTGCCTCCATCCCTGTGGGCTCCTTGTCCCAATGTGTTCCCCAGTCCTCCTCTGCACTGCCTTAGGTCCAGCTGTTGTCCTCTTTGCATTCAAACCACAGGTCTTCTTCCATCATGCTGGCTGAGTGTCATCAGGGAAGATGTGGAGAGCCCAGGAGAAACTGGCTCCCTGCTTTCTATTCCAGTGCCTTGTCTGGCCCCAGCCCAGAGCAGCCATTACAGGAAAAGTCCAGCTTTGCCCCATATAGGCTGGAACTGGATGACGCTCAGTCACTCTGTGGGGATGGGGCATGGATTATCCATTCAGCACTAAGAGCTGTGAAAGGCTCAGACATACTCAGTAAGGACAGACTCTTTGGTAATTTTAGCTGTTACTCTAACAAGTCTCTACTGATCATGTTCAAGCTGGGATTTTAAAAAAATTTGGGTGAATTTTCACAGATGGTGATAAAAAGCACATTGCTGAGACACAGCTCACCAATTTCAAATCCTTGTCCCAAAGCCTGGGATCTCTAGAGTTTTCCGAAGAAGTGGTCACCAGGATTTTAATTGTGGAAAAACATATTTTTCTTTAGTCTTGTTCTTGGAAATGGCTAACTGTTTTGGCTGAAACTTTGCAGAACAGTTCAGCCTGGGGCAGACATTGAAAATTTCAGCCCAAATAGTTTGGCAAAATTATAGGCAACTGAAAATGGTTTTATAATGGAAAGTGTCATGCAACCTTCACAGGTGGTGCTACCAGCCTGCCTATAATATTTAAAGGATTCCAAAATGCTTAAGCAAGTTCTTCATAAGGGTCACTTCATCCACCATTAAAATGCAGCAGTTGTTTAACAGCCAGAAGGGAATAAAAATTCCTCCAGCCAGAAGTGTAGAGGAAATTTTTAAGCAGGCTGAATTTAGTTATCCAAGTTGAATTTTTCTTGTGCTTATCTTGTTTTCTCACCCTTGTATGATGGTTTTGTTGCACTGCTAGTTACATCTTGGTGGTTAGAGTTAGTGGAAGTGAAATTGATGATATTTAACAAATAGCTTTGCTAATATAAATTACAGGTTGGAAAGTTTTTCAATCTGGAATTATTGGTGGTTGGTGCTTTCCTATCTGAGCCCTGATTGACTGCTTTGAATAAACTCTGGATTCTGGTGTGGGGGAGAAACCCAGACATTCATATCAGGAGGCATGTTAAGCAGGAAAAAATTTAGCATGCGACAGCATTTTCCTTTTTCTGTTGCTTGCTGCAACACTGTCTTTTTAGATGTTGTTGGCAGCCACTAGCAAATTAGGAATGCATTCTTTTATCTTCCTCAAACTGCAAAGGTTTTGGTCTGAAATATTCGGAGGAAGTGGCTATATATAGCTTTTTCCTCTCCATAGATGTCTGATGAGGCTTCCTAATACTGATACACTTCACCCACAGAATGAAGCAGTTAAGCATTATTTTACTGATGCTTGCTTGGGATCACCTGCATAACTCACAAATCGCAAGGACTTCAGTGAGAAGTGTGGTCATCTGAAATTCAAGACAATAAAACTACATCACAAGACTACATCACATAGTATTTTCTGATCTCCCATGTGTGAGATCAGCCATTCAAAATTCAATATGTATAATTTTGTCACTGGAATAATAAATTCGTAAGAAAATGATTCAGGAGCATTTGAAGTCAGTGGAAGGATTCCCATTGTTTTCAAGGGACAATGTCAACCTGAATATGTGTTGGTTTGTGATTACATGACTGTAAAAACCTATGTTAAACATTCTCTCCTCTGTTGCTGCTGTAGTAAAGATTACCATAAATGGAAAACTCTTTAAATCACTGGTGTTACAGGGGAAATAGAAAAAAGGTCATGTGCACCTACACTAAAAAAAAAAATCTTTTTTCTCTCTAATTTCTTTTAGCTACAGATTTAGCCATTTTCAGAATTACTTGTTACAATGATAAGTTAAAAATGTTCAGACCAAAGTTTTGTTTTATGTTGACAGATTTTTACAGAGCATGCTGATCAAATTTGCAGATGACACAAAGCTGAGGGGTGGGGGCAGGGGTTGCCAACCCTTCAGCAGATAGAGCTAAAATTTAAAGGGATGTTGATAAATTGAAGAACTAAGCTCTGAACAACAAAATGAATTCAGTAAAGAGAAATGTAAGATGCTACACTTAGGGAAGAAAAACCAAATGCACAAATATAGAATAGGGGATAACTAGCTTGGCAACTGCAGCACTGAGAAGGATATGGGAGTTGTGGTGGATCACAACTTCAACATGAGTCAGCAGTGCGATGCTGTTGCAAAAAAACAAATGCAGTTTTAGATTGCATTAACAGAAGTATAGCATGCAAGTCACAGGATGTGATCGTACTCCTCTACTCAGCACTGGTGAGGCCTCAGCTGGAATACTGTATCCTGTTTCGGACACCAACATATAGAAAGGATGTAGAAAAACTGGAAAGAATAGAGAGGCAAGTGACAAAGATGGTCAGAGGGATGGAATGCAAGCCATATGAGCAAAGGCTGAAGAACTGGGTATATTTAATTTGGAAAAGAGATTAAGAGGAGACATGATAGCGGTCTTCAAATACTTGAAAGGCTGCCATAAAAAAGATGGGGAAAAGTTGTTTTCTCTTGCCACAGAAGGCAGGACAAGAGGCAATGCATTCAAACTACAGCATAGCTGATTTAGATTAAATCTCAGGAAAAACTTCCTAACTGTAAGAACAGTAAGACAATGAGCAGATGGCTTAGGGAGGTTGTGGAGGCTCCTTTACTGGAGGTTTTCAAAAGGAGGCTGGATAGCCGTCTCTCTTGGATGATTTAGACACAATAAATCCTGCATCTTCTCAGGGTGTTAGACTAGATGGCTCTTTTCGGTCCCTTTTTACCCTATAATTCTATGATCTTGTATAGGAGTTGGATAGGACATAAGGACTAAACCAATAATTGTAAGTGCACATGTTGTAGAGCAATGTCAGAATTGCTGGAAAATGGCCATACTGGATAAGACAAATGGTCCATCTAGCCCAATATCCTGTCTTCCAGGACTGACTGGTGCCAGATGCGTCAGAGGGAATGAACAGAACATAGCAATTATCGAGGGATTGATCCCCTATCATCCAGTCCAGCTTCTGGCAGTCAGAGGTTTAGGGATACTCAGAACACTGGATTGCATCCCTGGCCATCTTGACTCAGAGCCATTGATGATCCTCTATGAATTTATCTAATTTCTTATTTGAACCCAGTTACATTTTTGGCCCTCACAGCATTCCCTAGCAATATGTTCTACAGGTTGACAATGTGTTGTGTAAAGAAGTACTTCCTTTTGTTTGTTATAAACCTGCTGCCTACTAATTTCATTGGGTAACCCCTGGTTCTTGTGTTATGGGAAGGGGTAAATAAACTTCCCTATTCACTTTTTCCACACCATTCATGATTTTATAGATCTCTATCATATCCCACCTTAGTTGTCTCTTTTATAAACTGGACTGTCCCAGTTGTTTAAATCTCTCCTCATATGGAAGTTGTTCCTTTCTTTTGATCACTTTTGTTGCCCATCTCTGTACTTTTTCCAATTATAATATTTGTTTTGAAATGTGCTGACCAGAGCTGCATATGATATTCAATATGTGGGTGTGCCATTGATTTATATAGTGGCATTATAATATTTTTTTCATCTCAGCTATCCGTTTCCTAATGGTTCATAACCTAACATTGCTAGTTTTTTTTTATGGTGGCTGGGTCATATTGAACAGATGTTTTCAGAGAACTATTCACCATGGCGCCAAGATTATTTCTGATTGGAAACAAATAATTTAGACCCATCATTTTTTATGTATAATTGGGATTATGTTATCCAGCATGCATTACTTTCTATGTATCATCAACACTGAATTTTATTAGCCATTGTGTTGCCCAGCCGCCTGGTTTAGTGAGGTACCTTTGTAACTCTTTCCAGTCCGATTTGGATGTAGCTATCTTGAGTAATTTTGTATCATCTGCAAACATTGCCACCTCACTTTTTATCCCTATTTCCAGTAGGAATGTAAAAAACTGTTTAAGAATCTTAGAAGGTTCTAAAAATAGAACATTTAATGGTTAAAGGTGGGTGGGGGGGACCCGCACGTGCGTACTGCGCTCAGCTCCTCACTGCCAAGCAAGAGCAGCCTAGCTGTGGCTTCCCTCCTGTCATGGGTGCAGAGCTGCAAGCGCTCTCTCTTGGGGAGCTAAGCCATGGCTCTCTCTCCCATCCTCCTGTGCTCAGCTCCGCGCCTCCCCCCAAGCAAGAACTGCCCAGCTGCTCTTGCTCATGGGGAGCTGAGCCCAGCTGCCACTCTCCTCCCCCCTCCCATTTAAACAGTGATCAGTTGTTTAAAATGTTTAAACAACTGATTACAATTTAAACGTTTAGGCTTGTACATCCCTAACTTCTAGATCATTTATGGACATGTTTAACAGCACTGATCCCAAAATAGGCCCTAGGGAGGACCCTACTATTCACATCTCTTCATTATGAAAACTAACCTTTTTATTCCTACCCTTTCTTTCCTATCTTTTAACCAGTTACTGATTCTTGAGAGGACCTTCCCTCTTATTTCATGACTGCTTAGCTTGCTTAAGAGCCTTTGATGAGGGACCTTGTCAAAGGCTTTCTGAAAGTCCAAGTGCACTCTGTCCACTGGATCACTCTTGTCCACATATTTGTTCCCCTTCCCAAGAATTCTAAAGATCGGTGAGGTATGATTTCCCATTACAAAAGCCATGTTAACTGTTCCTCAACATACTGTGTTCATTTATATGTCTGATAATTCTGTGCTTTACTATAGTTTCAAGCAATTTGCCTGGTACAGAAGTTAGGTGCATTAGCCTGTAGTTGCTAGGATTGCCTCTAGAGTCTTTTAAAACAAATACGTGTAACATTAATTATTCTCCAGTCATCTGTTACAGAGACTAATTTAAGCAATAGGTTAAACATCACAGTTGTTAATTCTGCAACTTCATATTTGAGTTCCTTCAGAACTCTTGGGTGAATACCATCTGGTCTTGGTGACTTAGTGTTTCAGTTTTTCCCCCCAAAATCTCCTCTACTGACACCTCAATCTGGGACAGTTTCTGAGATTTGTCACCCAAAAAGAATGTCTCATGTGGGACTCTCACATCCTCTGCAGTGAAGACCAATGTAAAGAATTCATTTAGCTTATCTGCAATGGCCTTTTGAGTGCTCCTTTAGCACATCCTTCATTGAGTGGCCTATAGCCCAACATGGATACACAAATGTGGATCCGCATCTGACTACATCTGTCCCAGTTATCTTAATGGGGACTGCCATCTGCAGTGTAGTCATCTGTGCCCGCAGTTCTGGGCCCCCAAACCTCCCCAGGCAGGACATGCAGGGGGCCCCACAGACCAGCTGATTGAATGGCAGCCCACAGGGCAGCCGCCTCTCCTGGATAAGTGGCTGTGGGTTCCTCTGCCAGCCGCAGACTAGTTGTTCCCCAGGGCTCTGAGTAGCTGCTGATCAGCTGTTTTGTGGTAATTCCCCTACTGGCTGGCAGGGAACCCCTGTGGAACAGCTGATTGATTGGCAGCCTGCAGGGGAGCCCCTCCCAAGAGCTGTTCCATGGGGGCTCCTGTGCCAGCTGCTAATCAGCTGTTCCATGGGGGCTCACCTGCCAGCCACCAATCTGGCCAGCAAGGGAGCCCCATGAAACAGCTGATCAGCAGCTAGCAGGGGAGCCCAGTGAAACAGCTGATTAGTGGCCATCCCCCACCCCGAATCTCAAAGGTGGGGAAGCAGCCTCAAAGGCTATGAGCTGCAGAGAGCTCTTTCCCCGCCTTTGAGATCTGCATCCAATAATCATCCACCAAAAAAAATCTGGGGATATCCACATCCCCATCCACGGATGCAGATATCCACGGATATAAAGCAGATATTTCTGGATTTGCAGGGCTCTAGAGTGGCCCTACTAATTGTTTGGCAGGCTTCCTACGTCTGGTGTTCTTAAGAAATAAAAATATTGTTTTTGCTATTAATTTCTGTGTCATTTGCTAGTTGCTCTTCAGTTTTTTTTTGGCCTGCTCAGTTATACTTGTACACTTGATTTGCCAGAGTTTGTTCCTTTCTATTTTGTTCAGAAGGATCTGACTTCCAATTCTTTTTTGTCCCTGTATGCCTCTTTAACTCTGCTGTTTAGTGATGGTTTTCTTACTGCTTTTTTATTTGGAGTACACAAATAGTTTGAGCTTCTGTTATGGTATTTTAAAAAAAGTTTTCGTGCAGCTTGCATGTGTTTCACTCTTGTGGCAGTTCCTTTTAATTTCCATTTAACTAGCTTCCTCATTTTTGTATAATTCCCCCTTTTGAAGTTAAATGCAATTATGGGTAGTTTTCTTTGGTAATTTTCCTCCTACAAGGTTATGAATTTTCATTACATTATGGTAGCTATTACTAAGTGGTTCAAGTGGTTCAGCTGTATGAATCCCTTGGACCAGATCCTGTGCACTTAGGACTAAATCAAGAATTTTCTGTCTCTTTGTGGGCTCCAGGTCTAGCTGCTCCAAGAAACAGTCAGGGAATTGCATATTCATCTTTCATCCTCTCTATGGGAAAACAGGTCATTTTCAACCATGATTGATATCAACTTGCATCCATTACTTTGGTCATGTTATCTTCTGATAGCATGGCTCATAACATTGAATATCACTATCATCAGATTAATAAATATGCAACTGTGTGTACTCAGAAATAATCATCTAGCACTCTTTCCTGAAATGTGAAGAATAAAGAATTTTCAAAGATTACTTGAGAAAGACACTTATGAAGTAGATGGTATTTAGTCATTGTCAGTAGTGTAATTTTTAAAAAAAGTATATTGATTTTTATTAAATGTTAAAGGTTACTTGCCTCTGGAAATAATCATGGTTCTCATAGTGGTTTCAGTTTTGTTCTACTACCAGTGTAGCGCTGCATCTTGTAAAACTCTTTGAACAATTAAAAAAACCAGAAAAACCACTAACTGCTTTCTGTTGGGTGGCTTGTTTTTTCCAATTTAAGGAATTTTTGCATTAGTAGTTTGGAATAAACTTCCAAGAAGTTTAAAAAAACCAAAAACTTATTTTAATTTCGTGAGCTAATCAGACACACACACATTCATCAGGGTAGGCTTTCAAAATATAAAAATACTAGAATTGCTATGATCAAAATTGTCTCATAGCTCATACCAGGTACTCTAATACTTGGACATGTGCTTTCAGATACTACTAGTTAGAAAAGATATACAAAAAAGCACATCTCCGTTCATCTTAATCACTGAGCATTTGTACTTTTGTTAAGTGAGCGTCTGTGTGATGTCCAGTATGTTTGAATATAATTTACTCTGTTTTTGCAGTTTGAATACCTCCCTGTGATTAGCAGAAAGTCTCCAAACCATTAACTAGAGCATGTGGGAGAGAGGGGGGTATTTTTCAATCAGTTTGTGATATAAAATCTTAATTTATTTTGTGATTGCAGAGGTCAGCAGATGGGTCAAGTCCAGAAGATGGAGAAGGTAAGAAAGAAAGTAGATGAGTATGTTTAGATTACCAGTTGCTGCCTAATCAGAAGTTTGTCTGCTTTATCTCTCTAAATCCTTTCTCTTTACAGAGTCTGACCGCGAGGATGGGAGTTATTGTCCTCCTGTAAAACGTGAAAGAACTTCATCTTTAACACAGTTCCCTCCTTCACAGACAGGTAAAGGGTATTCTAATTCTTTTACAGCAAGAAAATTTGGGAGAAATGTACTTTCTTGGTTTCTGTCTTGGTTTCTCCAGTCCTGCCATCATCATCGTCCATGCTGTGGACAGACTGTCTTAAGGTGGAGGGCGACCAGATCCTCTTTCTTTTAAATTGTGCTGCTTTTGCCTCTGCCTTCAATCATGAGCCAACGTGTCATCTACATCGCTGGCACAACTGAACCAAGACAGTGAGGAACATGGGTTTAAATCAGTGAACAAAGAAGGGATATTAAACAACTTTCTTTACTCATAGATTAAGGCCAGGCAAGACTATTATGATCATATAATCTGACATAGACCTATAATGCAGACCATAGAATTTCACTCAGTAATTCCTGCATCAAGCCCGTGATGTTCAGCTAGACAAAATCATTTAGAAAGGCATGCTATCTTGATTAAAAAACAAATGCATCTTATTTTTAGTTTGAATTTGTCTATCTTAAGCTTCCAGTCATTGGATCTTGTTATGTCTTTGTTTGTTAGATTAAAGAGCCTTCTGCTATCAGAAATCTTCTCCATATAGGTGTTTATAGACGTATCAAGCCACCCCTTAACTGATCTTAGATAAAATAAATAGTGATCTTTTTTAGTTTCTCAATATAAAGTAAGTTTCCAGGCCTTGGATCATTATTTATGTCACTGTGAATAACACCATCTCACAGGCCTGTAATTAGGGCATCATCTTTGACTCAGCCCTGTCTCTTCATCCACACTGCTAGGCAGTGTCCAAGTCTTGCTGCTTCTATCTAGCTAACATTTTAAAGATTCAGCCTTTTCTTTCTGTCCAGACAGACAAGGCTCTTGTTCAGGCTTTTTCATATCCTGCCTTGAGTACTAGTCTCTTCTCTGACCATGAAACCATCCATATCATTCTATTCAAGCTCATTCAGAATGCTGCTACTGGGTGCACCTTCCAGGTACATTACCTCCCTCTATGCCCTGCTACTGGTTCTACCTCCTCCACTGCTTCAGACAGAATCTTTGCTTTTTTAAGACCTTTCATCATTTAGTCCCACTGTTTTCTTCAGATCTGTTAACTTATCAAGCCTTTGCCATCAGTGGAATGGTGGAGGTGATATTCATCACTTGCCTGTCTACTGTTCCTCCAGCAACTAACAACTTTTCCTACACTGTTCCCCGTACATAGGACACAAATGGTAAAGCTGCCAAATTTTCCCTCAAGTTGCTACTTAAAAATTCTATTTTGTGATGCCTTCAAATCATTGTCAATGAGCATTAGTTAAGCAAGAGATGAGTTGGGACTTTTATTTTTTTTAATTTGTTTTTTGTTACTCCACCCCAGGGTGGATTGATTTAAATCAAGGTTTCCACTGATATTTCTTCACATATTTCTTAAACAATGGTGCAAATCTGATCACTAAAACATATTAATTTACAACTCAATACAGCATTTACATCATCACAAATTACTTTGTGTAATTTTTCAGATAACTTTATTTTTATTAATTTAAGAAATAGTACATAATAGTCATTACCCGTGTCAAGCTGCAGATGCAGCAGCAGTACCTTAGGAATGGTAAGAACTAAATCACACACACAAACACAATAGCACTTACATTTTATTAAACTAAATCTTAAATATTACATAAATGTTTCACATTTGCAGTTGCAGCAGTCTCCTGAGTTGCCAGCTGACAGCTGTCCTTAAGCTTTTTTTTATTTTCAAATTTTATTAACTCTTAACAGACAAATCATGACAACACTAAATGCATGCTGTCTTTAAAACTTCTACAACTAGCTCTCATCTTCCCCACTCCCACTGTCATTTTTATTCATAGACTGAAACAAAAATGAGTTTTCCTGCTTTTTCCATTCCCAGTTGATTTCTTAGCTTTGAGTGAATAATACCAAACGATGAAAATATTCTCTCTGTGCCTGCAGAGGAAGCCACTGCTGTGAAAAGTTGGCTTAGCAACTGAAGGAACTCTGTTTCAAGGTGCCTGGCTAATGATTTCCACCAATTCAATACATCATCAGTAAACATGTACTGTTTAAATGGTCCTGCACCAACCCTGACATTTATTATGACTGGCATAACTGAGGAGTGATTTTGAGATGCCCATGCCATGACAGCATCATCGTCTTCGGAAGTTAGGCATCTACTTTTATATCTGGGGTCGAGAATCTTCGCAAGAAAATGAGGTGGAGTTAGTGCTTGATCCATTTGCTTCTTTATTGCCTGCAGTTTAACTTTCTAGTGAGTTATTTCTTTCTTCAATGTCTCTTGAAGTGCCTTCCAAATTTCGACAGCATCAGCAGTGCAGCAACAGTTTAACTGAAGTTTAAGGTTATGGATATAGGTTTCAGTATACTGAGCATATCCTCTACATTCCTCTTTAATCCAATGTTAGATACTTTGGATGAGATACTTCCATCTATTTTATCACGGTTTTCTTTACAAAATTTTATGAGAATAGGCCAGTTCTTAATAAATTGTTCAAAACAATCAACCACAGAATTCCTTCGAACATCTTGAGGGAGAATTAGTTTGGATCCTCCTGCTTTCTTCAGTGAAGCTGAAGCAAAATGGTTGTTACAGAAATATTTTGCAACTTCAGTGACATTTTCTTTTATTCTTGTAGAAGATGTACATAAGTCTTTGGCTAAAAGATGCCTTAAATGGGCACTGCAGCCCATGTGTTATTAAGGAGCAGCCTTCCGTTTCTTCTTCTAAGTAGCTTCTCATCTTTGCCATGTTGTCTGGGACAAAACTGCACTCATGACAGTTGAATTTTTGTTCACAATTTATTACAGCTTTCACTGCCACTTCTTTTAAATATTCTGTTGTGTGGTCATTTCCCGATGGATCTGTTGTTTCTGAAAGATAAGCAGCCTCATCTTCTGTTATCACACAGGCACATATTACTGGATCATTGTGTACATTGCTTCACCCATCAAGGCTTAAACTGGTAAATTTCCCCTCAGTATTTCTTGCCCACTGTTCAAGTTTTTTCTCATACACTGTATCTAGCAACCTTCCATCAATGTTTGCTCTACCAGGTGGAGTGTAGCCTGGTCATAAGGACTCCACCATGCCAATGAAATATTTTTTGTTAACAATGCGAAAAGGAGAATTTGTGGCATAAATGAACCAAGCAATCTTTTAATCTATAGTGTCTTGTTGTTGTTTGCTGGTCCTTACTACAAACCTATCCATGGTGGTAGTTTTATTGGATGATTGAAAACTTTGGCTTGCTACGTTGTTGTCTGAAATACATTAAGTTGCAGCACTGCTGCTCAAAGTACTAACAGATGACTCTGAAGTTGTTGCAGATAGACAGTCACAGTCAAAGTGTCTTATGCTTAAATGGAATCCTGAAAGAAAATTCAAAATTGATTTTGAATTGTCGTTCTTCTCACTCTATTATTCAGTTAATCATTTACATTTTTTTCAGCAAGGATGCAGATCTGATTCCAAATTACCGAAAAAGCTAAGACTCACTGGCACTTTGGTTTTTTGAGAAAACAAGTAGAGGATGGGGTTCCCTTGGAAAAGCTGAGTTATGCTGAAGTAAAATAGGGAATAGACTTACAGCATCACCATTATGGTCTGTGGCCATGATGTTCCAAAATAAGGGGCATGTATTGTGTAATATAAAATAAGAAAATGAGACCCAGTGGCAACTGGCAACTCTAGATTTCTCTTACTGCAGCTTTCTGGTCTGTATACTTGGGTGATAGATTCGAAACCTAGTTAAATATGCCATATCTTTTTTCTACCAACATAGCAAGCAGCTTGGGAATTTACTTGTTAAATCACAGTTATACTAAAAGGCATGGAGTCTTGAAGAATGATGCATTGCAAAATGAATTAATTAAGTTTCTAACCAGTTGATCAATATTATTCTTCAGACATATCCACTGGTGGTGGATCCATGCTGGTGGATTCCCTGCAGCTTGAGGTCTTCAAATCTCATTTTTGAGGATTTCAATAACTCAGTCATGGGTTCGGGGTTGTTATAAATGTGTATGGGTAGGGTTTTGTGGCCTGCCTTGTGCGGGAGGTCAGACTAGATGATCATATTGGTCCCTTCTGACCTATGAGTCTATGAGTCTATGAGTCTATATCTTGATCAACATCATTTTCTCCTAGTAAGCAGTTTTCATTATGATGCTTCATTCTTGCAGCTAGGCCCTGCATTTCCTTCTTGCACTGCTTACACTTGACATATTTTCCTTTTTTATCCAGGGAAGGAATTACTTCAAAATATTCCCAGATAGTGTCTCTCTTATGCCCAGAAGCCATGACAGTTTTGCTGTGGCAAAAGTGTAGGGGAATAGAGGAAGCTGTGTGTGTACTGAATAATGTCTTCCCTTTTTCTTTCCAGTCCACCCCACTGCTCCTTTTTACTCTGCCTCCGTCCTTTGTCTCTCTGTCTTTAAGACAGTGTCTTAATTAACTCCTCTGCCTTGCTTGGCTCAGCTCCACCACCACATAAGCACAGAACAACAATAATCCTATCCAGCCTGTGACTTTAGTTTGCTGAGAAACAGAAACTGAAAGCCAAAAACTTTCAAGAAGCACAAACTGGTAGTTAAGCTGGATAGACTAAAGCCATGAATTCATTTTTAGGAGACTGTAAATGTAGGTTTAGCATGTTTGTGATGAGATTTAATTGTAACTTATTTTTTAAACAAGAGAGAAATTTAGTGTTTTATTGATTTTTAAAAAAATCCAATTTAAATAAAAAAAATTCAATTTTTTTTGTTTTTAAAACATAATTGAGTTTTATCCAGTTTGTATTGTCCACTGTCATGTGCTGTCTGACATCTAGCCTGTAAGTTCTTTCTGTCTGTACAGTATTTGCATGATGGGGCCCTGAGCCTTGATTGGGGATTCTAAGTACTGCTGGAATACAGTTGTGTTGTAGATTCCCTGAAAGCCTTGATGGTAGCTATTTAGTTTCATAACATGTAATGCTAGAAGGGACCATTAGACAACCTTGTCTGACCTGCTGTATATCACTGGCCATTAAATTTCACCCAGTTGCCTCTATTCTTAGCCCTAAGACTTCACTTAGGCTAAAATTGTCAGTATTCAGATTAAACTGTGGAGAATGGAAGAGACCAAGGTGCCACCAATGCCAAAGGCCCCTGCAACAGCCAGATGATGATGCTCAGATGATCCCAGCCGCTGAACTATGCTCCATGCTGCATAGGAAGGTGAAAACCCCCCATCCTTGAAGGTCCCTGCCAATCTGAACTGTGGGCAAATTCTTTCCTAACCCCAAATCTGGCCATCAGCATGGCCCTTAGCACGAGAGCAAGAGACACCGGCCATTCTACTAAAACAGAGGAAAGTGTGCTATCTGAAAGTGTTGCTCCACCTCGTCTAGTGTCACCTTTCCAGTTGTTGGGCAGTCTTTGTTTCAGAGGGAAGTGTGTATGTGGGGGATGGCGACAGAACTGTTATGCTGACTCAGATTTGAGCTCCTGTGGAGGCAAGATTAGGTTTCATCTTTGCTGTGCTTTATCTGAGCACTTCTCTGCTGATGGCCTTCATCACAGTGCCCATTAGATGGAAGTGCATTTGAAGATGGGAGCTTGGCACTAGACCCACGGTCGTTGCCGTGAGGCACAGTAGTCTCATGGAGCATCAGTTCATAAGGAGTCATCACTGGCCAGACCTGCAACATGAAAAACTTATCGTCCATTCACTCTTAGATGATTCACCCAGGATGGCTAGTAGTGAAGAAACGCTGCTTGGCAGAATTGCCTCATTGAGTTTATTTATTGTGAATCCTATTAAAATGGAGTAAAGCAACTCCTTGTGCCCCTGTTTAGTTAGGGAGAAACTGTGTCCTGTCAGACATTAACAAAGGTTAAATATTCTTCGCAGGATTTCTTATTCATGTGGTGGTGCTATCCTAGCCCTTGCAGTTGCCCTTTCAGGCAACGATTGTCCTTAATGTTTTCATCAGTTGGGGAATGTAAACTGCTTGACTAGTTCATTCTCCCCTCTCTAAAGATATCTTAGTTTATTCTGGAGTATCAGCTTTATCAGTATTGTGACTGGCACTTAACCAGAAGTGTCCGTGTTGGCTATTGCTAATTGTTGAAGAGGTGTAATTTGTTGGCTTGCACTGATTGGGTGTTCACATTTCTCTGTCGGAAGGGTTGACTACTCGGATATATCTTTTGAGAGGTGTCAGAACATCATTCTGTATCAAAAGGCAGAGTATTTGTTTAGATATTCGGCCATTCCTAGATTGTTCTTGACCTCCACCCCATCCTCAGTGCTTAGTTGTCCCACTTCTTCTTTCTTGGATTTCTTCCTATTTATATGACTATAGAACCTTTTACTGTTGGTTTTAATATCTTTGCAAGGTCCAACTCTTTGGCTTTTGGCCTTTCTCACTTATTCTCTACATGTTCTGACCTCCAAAAGATAGCTTTCCTTGCTGATCCCTGCCATCTTCCACTCCTTATAGGCTTTCCGCTTTCTCTTAATCACCTGTCTGAGATGCTTACTCATCCAGCTTGGTCTACATCTCTTGCCTATGATTTTTCTCCTTTCTTGGGATGCCCGCTTCAGATAGTTCCTGCAACTTTGACTTGAAGCAATTCCAAGCCTCCTCTGCCTTTAGATTCATGAGTTCTTCAGTCCAGTCCACTTCCCCCAACTAATTCCCTTAATTTTTTAAAGTTAGTCCTTTTCAAGTGAAAGACCCTAGTCATAGATCTATCTTTGTTTATCCTTCCATTTAGTTTTAACTGAATTAGCTCGTGGTCGCTCAAACCAAGGTTGTCTCCTACAACCAGTTCTTCTATGAGGACCTCACTACTCATCAATACCAAATCTAAAATGGCATCTCCTCTTGTTGGTTCAGTAACTATTTGGTGAAGGAATCCATCAGCTATCACATCCAGGAAAATCTAGGCCCTATTATTAATACTATCACTTGTCCTCCAGTCTATATCTGGGAAGTTAAAGTTTCCAGTAATCACACAGTAGTATTTACTTAATTAAAAGTCTTAAAGAGGTCTCTATCCATGTCCAAATCAGATCCTGGTGGTTTGTAGCATACCCCAGGCACCATTGCAGGGGAAACTCTAGTAGTTTTCTTCCGCAATGTGATTTTTTTCTCAGACAGACTCTGTTTTATCAATTCCATCACTTCTAATTTCTTTAAGTCTTCCTCATCATTGATATACAATGCTACTGAACTACCTTTGCCTTTATATCTGTCTTTCCTAAACAGCACATATCTGTCAGTACTTGTACACCAGTTGTGACTACTATTTCACTATGTTTCTGTTATCCCTATAATATCTGGTTTCACTTCCTCTACCAGTAGATCTAGTTGCTCCATTTTGTTACCTAGGCTCCTCACATTGGTATACAAACATCTTAATTTTTGGTGTTTGGCTTCGCTCATGTTCCTCTACCTGATTTGGCCCAGTCTACTGCCAATATCACCTACAGTACCCTTCCTCTTAATGTCCATTCTGCTCCCTACTGCTGTGTCCTTTCTTACTTCATTTTTTTCCCTCTCAATGCTAAAATCAGGCATGGAGATTACTTGGGCATCTCCCTCAACTCCCTAGTTTAAAGCTCTCTCAATCAATTGTGCCAGCTTCCATCCTAGAAGTGCATTTCCCTCCCTACTCAGGTGAAGTCCATCCCAAGAGAACAGTACTCTGTCCATGAATGCCTCCCAGTAACAATACATCCCAAAGCCCTCCTTATAGCACCACTGCCTGAGCCATCTGTTGATCATCAGAATCTTGTCACACCTTTGTTGTTCTCCTCTAGGGACAGGCAGAATCCCTCTGAAGATCACTTGAGCCTCAGTTTCCTTAAGAGTCTTCCCTAGCCTGACATAGTCTCCTTTGATACGTTCCAGTGAGAATCTAGCTATATCATTTGTACTCACATGAAGGACAGTCAGTGGATTCCTTCTCACTTACATTAGGATTCTGTTCAGTCTCAGATCCACGTCCCGTATCTTAACACCTGGCAGACGGCACACCCTTCTGTTTTCCAAATCAGCTCTGGTTACAGGCCTATCTGTTCTTCTGAGGAGGGAGTCCCCAACCACATATACCTGCCTTTTCCTGGTGACAATGCGATTCACCAGCCTATCCCTTGTTCTTTCTGGCTGCAGGTCATTGTGTCTACTATTCTCCTTTGCTATCCTCTGTATCCGTTCCTGTATCCTCCTGGGGCTCTTTTTAATGGTATCTCCATTGGCTCATGCACTCTTTGTATAGGACTAGCTGCTCTTCTCTTCTTCTTTGCCCTCCCACCTTAAGCAACCACCTGCTGTGCCCCTTCTGCATTCTCCAACTCTGCAAATCTGTTTCTGAGCTCTGTTTCTTTTTCACTAGCCTGTCTTGTCTTCTGCTGGGTTCTTGCAGTCACATGCTTCCACTGGCCACTTTCCTCAACCAGAATTCTCCTCTCAGAGTTCGGTGGTCCTGCTTCCATCTGCAGGTCTGGGTTTTTCCCTTCAGCCTCCTTATTCCTTTGCTCCATTGTCTGCTCGAACCCCCTTCTAAACTCAACCAGGGTTTCCAACTGCATCTCCAACCCTCGAATCTTTTCCTTCAGCTCTATGAGGTGGCATTTCATACAAATGAAGCTCTATTGAGGTACTCCCTCCAGGATCATGTACACCCTGCAGCTTCCACATCCACTCATCTTCATTGTCTCTTCCACTACTTGAATGACTACCACCACCTCCTCTATATCTCTCATAGCCTTTCCCCTCTACTACTTGTCAGTGAGAGAGACAAAGACAAAAAACCCCCACCAAAACAACCCCCAGTGAGCATCACAACAATACCAGAATGCCACACGCTCCCTCCCCAAACTGCCACTCAAACTCCCCTGTTTTCATCTCTGTTGGCTGGCTCCCGTGCCACTGCCTGATTGAGTGACTGTTTTTATAGGCTCCCTAATTAGGGTCAGCTAATCTCAGTACACCACCCAGTACCAGCTCTTGTAAACTGAAGGGGCGGGGGAGGGGAAACCAAAGCAAAAAACAGTTGTGGACACACTTTTATGGGGTGTAGTGTGCCTTTATTTGATTTAGCTTAAATTGCTTCCAAAGAGAGAGAGGGCCAAATCAAATAAAGGCACTCTACATCCCATAAGTGTCCGCACAGGGGTGTTGTGTTATATCAGCACAGCTACAGTGCTATAATTATACTGGTATAACTATACTGGTAAATTTCCCCATATACATAAGCCCTTAGATGCATATGAAATTCATATTTTTTAGATGGGCTACTAATTCTGTATTCATTGTTTCATATTAGTGGAACTACCTGATGAGAAGCTCTGCTTCAAATATCCCTACTTAAAAGCAACACTCACAATTCTTTATCTAGAATGGCCTGAAATTCACAAGTTTCGACTGTTTTTGTAAGATGGTTGATGGTTCCGTTTTCAAAAGATTTATAACTTGAGTAGTTGTCCCTGTGGGTGCTCCTCTGTGCATATGCCTGTGCGCTTTCAATCAGAGGTTTTTAATAGCAGCATCTGTGTGGTCTGTCCCCATCCTGTGATCAGAGTGTATAGGGGAGAGCAGACATGCAACCACTCCAGTAACTTCCTAACTGCCTGCAGCTAGAGGTGGAGTATTGTGGTATCTGTTAACTTGGAGTTCAGCTAGCTTGCTTGACTTTATTGTTATTCTATTTTATTTGTTTTTATTAATGCCCTTCACATGTTGGGTGCTTTTGGGGGTTCCCCTATTTTGTGTTTCTGCAGTTGGAGCCACCTTTTTCCCCATGCGACCTTGGCCTCTCTTTGTCTTTGGCTTTTCTGGGGAGGGTAAGAGGAGTATGCCCAAAACCCAGGCTTCAAACACTGCCAGACCTGTATTATGTCTTTTCCCTTCAGTGCCGGACATTCCAGCTGCTTCTGCTGCCTTGGAGAGTCTCACATTCTATCTAAGTGCAAGGTCTGCACTGGCTTTGACAGGGTTCTCACAAATTATTTGGTGGCCTCAGGGTGAGGCTACCAACTCTTGCTGGTGGTCGCTCTGACAATTTTTCCTAAAATACTTAATAAACTTTAGGAAAAACAAATAAAAATGCACATGTAGACATCCAAATCATTGTAATTTATTTATGTAGTAGGAAGGCAGTAGGAAGTAGCTACAGCAACTGTAAACAGCGAGTGCGGCACCAGGGGGAGAAGCACCAGCCTGTCTCTCTGTGCCTGACTCCCATGGCCATTCAGTGAGAGCCCGCCCCAGGGAAGGTAGGTTGGGAACTCACGGTCTGCCTGCGGGGTCTCAGGCTTCCCGTGCCCCATCCAGGCAGCAGTAGGAGAACTGCCCAGGGGAGCACCAGGGGTTGGACTAGATGATCTCCTGAGGTCCCTTCCAACTCTAATATTCTATTATTCTAACTGAATGTTGCAGCTGTCTCCACTGACAAGCTGCGCCATGCACATCAGCCTCACATGTCTCCAGAGATACTGCCCAAAGCCCCTAGAAGCCGTGCGGTGCAGGGCACTCATCTCTGCTGGTGGTGTCAGTGCAAATACCAAGGTGACACATCCCATTTCCCTTGGTAATAGTTATTCAGGAGCCATGGCTGGGCACTGCAAGGAGAGTCTGCTGTTTTGCACCCTCAATCTCCGTCAATGCTTTGGAGGCTGTCAGGGCATCAAAATAATCCACTGGTGGCCACATTTGAGAAATGCTGCTTTAAGGGCAGATATAGGAAGCTGAAAGAAGACAGGCTCAATTCACTCCTCATAGAATGTTTCTTGACACCTGCTACTGCTTCAGGGACCGAGTACCGTCTTCTCACTCCCCACCCCTGGTATATTAGCCTCAGACAATCTGGGCACCCCGGCAACTTCTGTGACTTCTGCTTCAACAAGCAGAGTCCTGAGGAGAGCTTCAGAGTCCCCGACACTTTAAAAAACAAAAAACAAAACCAAGATCCCACAGTAGAAAGCCTAAGAAAAGGGAGAAGCTCCCCCAGAAGTCAGGTAGCAATGAGCCCTTGTGTCCTCATGCATGCTGCCGAGGCTCCTATCCACTTCTATACCAACATCCTCATATGAGCAAAAAAAACCTCCTATATTTTGTGCATTTAGAACTCTCTCAGTAAACAGCCCAGCTTGGCACTGATACTGTTCTTCCAGACACAGAAACTCTGTGAAGAAGCCAGCTTCATCTCTGACCCTGGCCCACCTTCTGTGGGTCATGGGCATAAGAAACATACAAATTACCTGGCCTTAGCATCGCTGGTATCTTCATCACATCCAGCCACTCAATGCTTTGCTTTGCCAGTACTGACTAGATTCCTCCTGCAAGAGGGTTTCAAGTGTCTGAAGAACCTGACTGCCCTCTACTGAGAGGTGCCGAGAAGGATCTTCTGCTTGTACTATCTCACCATCTGATGACAAAGTGGCTACTGCGAATGATGCCTCCAGCTACCCCCTGTCCGCTTTTGTACACGCTTGAAACGACGATCCCTCTTGTGATTTAGAGATCTTTGTCCAAGGTTACACTACCTTTCCATTTGAACATTCCCCCTTCCCTACTCCTCCCCCCACCCTGAGATGGCCTTGTCTGGTTAACATGTCTCAGGGTCAGGATGATGAAGGCACAATGGTCAGGCTGGGTCCCAATGCTGGGGATGGCAGCCTAGGAGTGAAGCTCTTCCCATCTCCTTCTGACACTGAGTAAGTGTCACAGTAGCCAGCTTCCCCTCTCCACCCCTGCAGTGTTTTTGAGGACCACAAAAGGGAATCATGAGTGGAATAGCCTGTTCTCTCTTTAATCTGTGAACAAATTAGGCCTAATTTCCAGCACACTAATTTTGGTTCATTGATTTCTGGTTTCACGCTTGTTTACGAGACATGATTTTAACAGTCCTTGAATTATAGTAGTGGCCTTTTTGTTTAGACTAATTTAATGTTTTTCTCTTCATTTTTCACCTTGTCTCATCAACATTTGTTGTTATAGTTATTCTGACATTTATGAATTTTCACTTTTCACACTTGCGCTCACAGCTATAGTAAATTTGTAGGCCCAGTTCTTACAACAGCATCGATAGGAACAGTTGCTCAAAGGAGAAAGAGAGATTGCTTACTTTTCTGGCAATTAGAGTTATTTGAGATGTTTTGTCCCTATGGGTGCTGCATTCCCTGCCCTCTTTCCCCTCTACTTCAAAGTCCTTGCCTCTGGTTGGATTTTGTGCTTTGAGAAGAAACTGGAGTGGCATTGGGTCCAGCCTCCCCTATGTGCCCTCACATCCAAGCATAAGGATGTACAGTGTGCAGCTGTGGATTAAAAATCTCAGATCAAAAGTGCATGGGTGCGCACACATCTGGAGTGGAGCACCCAGTGGGACAAAACACCTCTAAGAACTCCAGTTATATAAGTAAGTAACATCTCCTTTCATAGATATCTGCATCTCTCCATGATACGAGCCATTATGTGTGGTACTGGACATTCCTCCTAGCCATAGGGCCTGCTTATTACTTGCACCATCCAAAGTGGAGAATCTTTTAGCTATGATGAAGTTTGTTCTGCCCCATGCATGGCGATGACTACAAGTATGCTGTTGTGTGTGTTTTTCAAGCCACATCATCTTGGTCTCAGTTTCTAGGATGAATTCCTTATCAGACTATTAGTACAGTGGTGATTGCTCTTCATTTGAGAGGATTCAGTTTCTTGCACCATTTGGCATTTTTGTTTCTTTCAGGCTATTCTACATTTCAGAAGCCTGACATTAAAAATGAGTGCCTTGTGGGTGATATCTGAGCAATTGCTTTGCAATTGGTGTAGCTTTATACATTTCTTATGTAGACATCATGAAGAAATCTCTTGAGCTACCTACTTTCCAAGACTATGTCTAAACTAGAAGAAAAGGTGTGGTGTTCAAAGGTGTTTGCTACAGTTCTCTAACAGTGTTGAAAAGCTGTGTAGATGAAGCATGCTGCATTTTACATGTACTAAGTTGGCAGAGTTAAAGCCTAAAAGAGAGCCTTACTTGACCAGTTTAGGACATGTTAAAGTATTGACTGCCTTATCTACACTAGACTTTTCCAAAGAGTTCATTAGAATATGTTTGTTTAATATTCTAACATACCTTCCAATTGTAGTCTAGGTGAGACCAATAAAGGAAATCCTGTGTGTGTGGTGTCTTTAAAAAAGTAGAAATTACTCCTCTATTGCCAACCGTGGCATTTCCTAACTTTTGAATGCTTGACTTGTAATATCTTTTCCATTTTGAATTTCACATGTTGATATATTCATAGCTTTTAAGGCCAGAATGAACTCTGGTGATCATCTACTCTGACCTCTCAGAACACAGGCCATAGAACTTCCGTTAAGTAATTTTTGTTTGAACTAGAGCATATCTTTTAGGAAAAAACCTCCAATCTTGACTTAAAAATTGAGTAATGGAGAATCCACCATGATCCTTGGTAAATTGTTCCAATGGTTAATTACTCTCACTGTTATTTGTACACCTTATTTCCAATATGAATTTGTCTAGCTTTCACTTCTTGCCATTGGCTCTTTTTAGATTTCCCTGCTAGATAGACGACCCCATTATCAAATATTTGTTCCCCATGTAGGTACTTATAGATTGTACTCAAGTCACCTCTTTACCTTCTCTCTGTTAAGCTAAATAGATTGAGCTCCTCAAGTCTATCATAAGGCATGTTTTTCAATCCTTTAATCATTCTTGTGGCTCTTCTCTGAACCCTCTCCAATTTATCAACATCGTTCTTGAATTGTGAATGCCAGAATTGGACTCAGTAGTTTAGCAGCAGTTGCACCAGTGCAAATACAGAGGTAAAATAACCTCTCTACTTCTGCCTGAGTGTCCCGTTTATGCGTCCAAGGATTGCATTAGCCTTTTCGGCCACAAGATCGGACTGGGAGCTCATGTTCAGCTGATTACCTATCATGACCCCCAAATCTTTTTCAGAATCACTGCTTCCCAGGATTGAGGCCCCCATCGTGTAAGTATGGTCTACCTTCTTTGTTCCTTGGTGTATACATTGACATTTAGCTGTACTAAACCACATATGGTTTGCTTATGCCCAGTTGACCAAGTGATCTAGATCGCTCTGTATCAGTGACCTGTTCTCTTCATTATTCACCCAATCTTTGTGTCATCTGCAAACTTTATCAGTGATGATTTTATATTTTCTTTCAGGTCATTGAAAAAATGTTAAACAGCATAGGGCCAATAAATGATCCTTGCAGGACCCCACTAGAAACACATCCACTCAAGCCAGTTTCTTAATCTGTTTAATGTGTGCCATGTTAGTTTTATGTTCGTTTTTTAATCAAAATGTCATGCAGTATCAAGTTAAATGCCTTTATAGAAGTTGAATAATTTACATAAACACCATTACCTTTATCAACCAAATCTGTAATACCATCAAAAATATTGTTAAGGATCTGTTTTCTATTAAACCTATGTTGATTGGCATTAATTGTTACCCTTGTTAATTTGAGTTCTGTATCAGCTGCTCCATTATTACGTTGAAGGGAGGGACTTTACAATGAGGGAAACTAACTCGTGTGTGTGTGTACGTGTGGTTTTTTTTCTTAGTAACTTTTTTCTTGACTACAGTAACAAAGAACAATGTCTTTATGCCATCAAGCTTCTGTGAACCTTCTGCAGGAAATTCTGACTCAGAACCAGGTAAGTTTCCTAATCTTGTTTACCTTTTTCAGTAAGCTGTTGTGGCTTGTGCTTGTGATCCAAAGCAAGCTAATTAACGTTTTAAATTAAGCTCTTATCTGAAAGAATGCAAATTAGCTGCTGAAGCTCATTTCCCCTCATGACCAGATTGTTTTTACCATTCGTTTTAGATGGATTGTTTTCTGGTTGTTTATTTGCAGTTCCCATTTTGCAATGCATTTGAACTTCAGGTGGAATGGAATATGTAATTTCCCAATATATCATTGTTTTGTACAAAAGAAGGTGGTATGTTCCAGGTTTCATAACTCTTACCTTATTAGCATAATAGCCTGTTGTCATGTCAGCTGTATACTGTTATATATATATATATATATATATAACACAACCCAAAAATCATACAAATGTTTCATTTCTGAAAAGAGAATTTAATTTACCCTTATTGTGTGACTTTCTAAAATATTTGTAGAAGATGGTTTTAATTTCACTTTTATCTTTTCAGTGCATCACACTGTTGCCTCAGCCCCAGTTCTTTCCTCCCTTTGGAACAAGGGACTTTGCCCACTTCTGCCTTAACTTACAGCGCATGCTATCCTGATCACTTTCCCAGCTGCAGAATGGAAGCATGTACACATGCACTCAAACAGTCTTTGTGGTCCAGCACCATTCGAAATCATTCCCAATGAAGGTTCTCAGACAAATGCTACATTAAGAATTAGTGTTTGTGGTTACAGTGATTGACTGACTCATAGAATCATAGAATATTAGAGTTGGAAGGGACCTCAGGAGGTCATCTACTCCAACCCCCTGCTCAAAGCAGGACTATCCTCAGCTAAATCATCCCGGCGAGGGTTTTGTCAAGCCTCATCTTAAAAACCTCTAAAGATGAAGATGCCACCACCTCCCTAGGTAATCCATTCCAATGCTCACCACCCTCTAATGAAAAACTTTTTCCTAATGTCCAACCTAGACCTCCCCCACTGCAACTTGAGACTGTTGCTCCTTGTTCTGTCATCTGCCACCATTGAAAACAGCCTAGCTCCATCCTCCCTGAGACCCACTTTCAGGTAGCTAAAGGCTGCTATCAAATCCCCCCCTCATTCTTCTCTTCTGCAGACTAAACAGGCCTAGTTCTTTCAGCCTCTCCTCATAAGTCTTGTGCTCCAGCCCCCTTATCATTTTTGTTGCCCTCTGCTAGACTCTCTCCAACTTGTCCACATCCTTTTTGTAGCGGGGGGCCCAAAACTGGACAAAATACTCCAAATATGGCCTCACCAATGCTGAATAGAGGCGAATAATCACTTCCTGTGATCTGCTGGCAATGCTCTTACTACTGCAGCCCAATATGCCATTAGCCTTCTTGGCAACCAGGGCACACTGCTGACTCGTGTCCAGCTGCTTATCCACTGTAACCCCCAGATTTTTTTCTGCAGAACTGCTGCCTAACTCGTCGGTCCCTAGTCTGTAGCTGTGCATGGGATTCTTCCGTCCTAATTGCAGGACTCTGCACTTGTCCTTGTTGAACCTCATCAGATTTCTTTTGGCCCAATCCTCCAATTTGTTTAGGTCCTTCTGAATCCTATCCCTCCCTTCCAGGGTATCTACCAGTCCCCCAAGCTTAGTGTCATCTGCAAACTTGCTGAGAGTGCAATCTACCCCCTCTCTAAGATCATTAATGAAGATGTTGAACAAAACCAGCCCCAAGACTGAATCCTGGGGCACTCCACTTGTGCCCAGCTGCCATCTAGACATGGAGTCATTGACCACTACTCGTTGAGCTGTTTGCTCTAGCCAACTCTCTGTCTATTTTATAGTCCATTCATCCACCCCATGCTTTTTTAATTTGCTGATAAGAATCATGTGGGAGACCATATCAAAAGCTTTGCTAAAGACAAGGTATATCATGTCCACCGCTTTTCCCTCATCCACAGAACCAGTCACCTCTTCATAGAAAGCAATCAGGTTGGTCAGGCATAACTTGCCCTTAGTGAATCCATGTTGACTGCTCCTGATCATCTCCCTCTCTTTTAAGTGCCTTAAAATGGATTCCTTGAGGACCTGCTCCATGATTTTTCCAGGGATTGAGATGAGGCTGACAGCCCTATAGTTCCTTGGATCCTCTTTCTTCCCTTTCTTGAAGATGGGCACTATATTTGCCTTTTTCCAGTCATCTGGGACCTCCCCCTGTTGCCACGAGCTTTCTAAGATAATAGCCAATGGCTCTGAAATCACATCAGCTAACTCCCTCAGCACCCTCGGGGCAATGCATCTGGCCCATGGACTTGTGTGTGTCTAATCTTTCTGAATATCTTGGACCTGTTCCTTCAGCACTGCGGGATGTTCACCTCCTCCCCATTCTGTGCCGCCCAATGTAGTAGTCTGGGAGCTGACCTTGTCTGTGAAGACAGAGGCAAAAAAGGCATTGAGTACCTCAGCTTTCTCCACATCCTCTGTCACTAGGTTGCCTCCCCCATCCTGTAAGGGGTCCACCCTTTTCCTAATCTTCCTCTTGTTGCTAATATGCCTGTAGAAACCCTTCTTTTTCCCCTTCACATCGCTTGCAAGCTGCAATTCCAATTGCGCTTTGGCCTTCCTGATTTCATTCCTGCATGTTCAAGCAGTATCTTTATAATCCTCCCATGTCATCTGACCAAACTTCCATTTCTTATAAACTTTTTTGTGTTTAAGCTCATCAGTGACTTCGTTAAGCCAAACTGTTCGCCTACCATACTTATTGTTCTTTCTGCACATCGGGATGGTTTGTTCCAGTGCCCTCAATAAGGTTTCTTTAAAATACAGCCAGCCCTCTTGGATTCCTTTCCCCCTCATATTAGCCTCCCAGGGGATCCTGCCCATCAGCTCCCTGAGGGAGTCAAAGTCTACTTTTCTGAGGTCCATGGTCCGTATCCTGCTGTTCCCTTTTGTTCCTTTTGTCAAGATCCTGAACTCGACCGTCTCATGGTCACTGTTGCCTAGGTTGTCCCCCTCTTCTACTTCCCCTACTAAATCTTCCCTGTTTGTGAGCAGCAGGTCAAGAGCAGCACTTGCACCAGGAAGTTATCCGCAACACAGTCCAAAAACTTCCTGGATTGTTTGTGCTCTGCTGTATTGCTCTTCCAGCAGATGTCAGGGTGATAGAAGTGCCCCATGAGAACCAGGTCCTGTGAACTGAAAACTTTCCCTAGTTGACTGAAGAAAGCCTCATCTACCTCATCCTCCTGGTCTGGTGGTCTGTAACAGACACCCACCCCAACATCACCCTTATTGTTCTTGCTTCTAAGCTTAACCCAGAGACTCTCAACTGGCTTATCTCCAGTTTCACACTGGAGCTCAGAGCAATCACAGTGCTTTCTTAAATATAATGGAACTCCTCCAGCCTTTCGCCCCTGCCTGTCCTTCCAGAACAGCTTATACCCATCCATGACAGTGCTTCAGTTGTGAGAGTTATTCCACCAAGTCTTAGTTACTCTAATCATGCCATAGTTTTTTGACTGTGACAGGACTTCCAATTCCTCCTGCTTGTTTCCGAAGCTTCTTATGTTTGTGTATAGGCACTAGCCGATTACCCTACTTTCTCAGTACGAATCAGGAGGCCTCCACTGTTGTACCCTCCTCCTTCTGTTTCCTCATGGTTTCTCACTTCTACATTTACCTTGGGGATTAAGTCTCCATCCCCCATCGGACCTAGTTTAAAGGTCTCAGTAGGCTAGCCAGCCTGTCTGCGAAGATACTCTTTCCTCTCTTCGTTAGGTGAATCCCGTCTCTTCCTCATAATCCTTCTTCCTAGAACAACATCCCATGATCAAAGAATCCAAAGCTCTGTCTCTCACAGCACCTGCATAACCACACATTTAATTCCGCAATGCGACGGTCCCTACCTGGGACTTTTCCTTCAACCGGGAGGATGGACGAGAACACCACTTGAGCCTCAAACTCCTTTATCCTTGTTTCCAGAGCCACATAGTCCGCAGTGATCTGCTCAAGGTTGTTCTTTGCAGTGTTATTGGTGCCCACGTGGAGAAGTAGGAAGGGGTAGTGATCTGAGGGCTTGATGAGTCTCGGCAGTCTCTCCATCACATCCTGAATCCTAGCTCCAGGCAAGCAGCACACTTCTCTAGTTTCCCGGTCCGGACGACAGATGGATGACTTTGTTCCCCTTAGGAGGGAGTCCCCGACCCCCATCACCCTTCTCTTCCTCTTGGGAGTGGTGGTCATGGAACCCCCATCCCTAGGACAATGCATCCCTTGCCCTCTGATCAACAGGGTCTCCTTCTGAACCATTTCCTCAGACTGATGGTTGTATTTATTCCTAAACTAAGACCTATAAACTCAGAGAATGTTACACTTGAAAGAAAACATTTTAAGGCATAGCACATGTAAAATCTTAACTTTGTCCTTTAATAATACCATGCAATAATAATAAAATTACGGTAAATTTTTGCGTTCATGGTACCAGATTAGATATAACTGATGTTGAGCTGGATTATTTTGTCTTCCACTTTCATGGTGTCACTACAGGACATTCTTCAAATTTAGCCTAGGCAGAAGATTTCAGTGAGTTTTAACTATTTAGGAAATGTGATGAGATTGTGTTACTGTGTCATTGAAACTGTGTCTTTGAAATGAGAAAAAAGTCTTGAGATGCTACATTTCTTAAAGAATCGATTAAAAATAATATTGATTCGTCAGTTAACAAATTTACTTGCAAATTCTTAGTAAACTCATTCTATACTCATAGTAAGTTTTGGAGAATACCAGTGTATTCTTCATTCATAACAAAAAGGTTGAATCCCTGTTTTAAGTACAAAACTGAATCTTAACAAGGGAACCGCAACCAGTTCCTCCATAATAAGGGGCAGAATGGAACTCCTTAATACTGGTTCCCAACTCAAAAGCATAGGGTGACTTTTACAACCTCCAGAATATCCACCATCCTGTTGGCCTTATTGTTGTTACTGTTTCTACTGTATTTTCCATTTGTCACATAGAATTTGTAGAATGATGAACTGCAAAATCTCACAACATATCGCTCATTGTAAACATCCATGCTGCCTTAACCCAACCCCCTGTTGTCCTCATTCCCCTCAGAACACATACATTTTTATAACCCTCCATTTGCAGAAGAACTAGATTCTTCCTTGAATTAATCTGTTAAATTCTTTTTGTGACCAGCAAAGGTTCTTGTCATCTCCATTGCCAGACACTGAATGTCTGTAACCCAGGCCTGTGGGGTTGCCTAGTGGGAGCTTTACCCACTCCACTGCAAAGTCAGATGAAGCTGCAATTGGTGCCCTGTGCACCAGTCCGTGCCTCAGGTGTGACCTGAAAATGTCAAGGTCAGGTAGGCTGCAAAAGGAGAGCAGATTCTCCCAGCACTGGTGGGTGACCCTGAAGTCAGACTTCCCAACTAACCACAAACAATGCTTCTGATTCCCCACACTGGTTATCAAGAAGCTAAAATAAAAATATACACAGCCCCTTTACTGCATTTCAGTCTCTGGTTTCCAATCAGCCACTAGATCCAGAAAAGAGATCAGTTACTTAAAACTCTATACTCTTTACCAAAAAGTTTCTCCTGACCCCACAGGGTCATCAGCCACATTACCAAATCAATATAAGTTTGGATCTTTTCGATGAATTGAAGCTGTTTGTGGATAAGACTGCCTAAGCTCTGCATACTTTATAAGACTCTAGGGTCACCTTGCATTCTCTGGGAAGTTACAGCCCTGCACAAAGAAGAAAGTTTAGTAAGTCCCAAACTGAGTGGGATGAGATCTCTGCACTGTTTCCTGCCTTCCAGAGACCTTATGAACCCAAGTGTAAGAGAAAAAAGTTCCAAAAGAAGGGACCGTCTACTTTTCAGGCATTGACCTCACAACCTACAACTTCAAAACACCAGTTTTGGTAGGGTGGTTGAGATGCTGAGTTATCATCACCACCTCATACCTGATGCAGCAGTTTGCATGTCTCTCTCATCTCAGTAACTGCCTTTCTCACTTCTGCTGGTCTTGTGAACATATCACTATGGGCATGTGGCTTTTGGAGATAATTTTAACAGGATACTCCACCTACTTTACTTTCCTCCTGCCATCCCCTATCCCCCACCCTACATCCTTCTCCCTCTTCAGGCACCCCTCTCGTGAGCACTTTCTGTGACAGGAAATAGACCCCTTCCTGAACTTGAGTGGTATAGAATCCGTTCCTGTGCAACACAGAACGTACTTTCAGGTTCTGAAAAAGAACAGCGAGTGGACATCTATTCTAGATCTAAGAGTACTTGACAGATTTGTAAAGATTTAGAAGTTCAAGATAGTAGCTCTTGCAGCAATAATTCCATCACAGGACCAAGAGGATTGGGTTTTAACTCTCAGGCTACAAGATGCTTACTTTCATATAGGAATTCACCCATCCCACAGATGAATGGGATATAGATCCCTTTAATGTGCTGCACATTTTGAAGTTGGGGCTTCCCAGAGATAGACCTCTTCGCCAAAAACAAAAAATGCTTCCAGTTCTGCTCAAAAGGAGGAATGGGTCACCGCTCCTTGGGTGGTGCCTTTCTCCTTCGTTGGAGCTAAGGTCTCCTGTATAGATTCTCTCCAACTCCTTGGTTATTCAGGGTGCTAATCAAAATAAGAAAATACAAGACCAGACTTATTCTGGTGGTCCTCATGTGGTTGAGATAGACATGGCTTCTTCAGCTCATGCAGCTCACTATTGGTCCGTCATCTCTCTCAGGACAGTGCTCAAACTTTTCATCCCAACCTTGGGATTCTTTGACTCAAAGCATGGCTGATTGATGGTTCACAAAATTAGGAAGAGCCTGTTCTCAAGAAGTAAGAAGAGTATTACATAATAGAAAACAATCCACTCGTAATACCTGAAGAAATGGATGAGATTCAGCCACTGGTGTGATCTAAAACATTTTCTCCCTGTGCCCACTCCACTATCAGATATACTTGATTACATCCTAGAACTAAAGGAGACAGGGTTGTCTCTGAGCTCTATTAGCGTGCACGTGGCAGCTATTATAGCCTTTCATCCTCTGGTGGAGAGTTTTTCCATGCTCATTTTACAACTATGAGTTTTCTCAAGAGTTTGGAGAACTTCTTTTCACAAGTCAGATGTACTACCCCTATTTGAGATCTCAGCTTAGTGTTTAGATGCTTTACCAGATTGCCTTTTGAACCTATACCTGCTCCCTCCTTGATTTGTCTATGAAAACTGCTTATCTGATGGCCATTACTTCTGCTTGAAGGGCTAGAGAGAGAGGGGCTCTAATGCCCTATCCTTCACTTTTTTTTTTTTTTTTAAGGACAAGGTCACTTTACAACCACACCCCAAATGTGTACCTATGGTATAGTCTGGCTTCTACATTAACTGATCCATTTATCTTTCAGTTTTCCTCCCTATACTGCACCTAAATAAGAAAGATGTGACATTACATACCTTCAATGTTAGAAGAGCATTAGCCTTTTACCTGGACAGGACTAAGCCATTTTGAAAGTCTCTCAGGTTGTTTGTGTCTATTGTGGACAGATCTAAGGGATCTTCAGTTTTAAACAGAGACTCTAGATGGTTATCTGGCTGGATACGGTGGTATAGCAAGGGCAGAGGGCAGTAATAAAGTTCTGGAAGGGCGGTATGTAAGTTGTAGAATGATCTGGGCTTTATTCCCTATAGACCAGCCAGTGTCATTAGAGGGTAATTAGGGTCAGCTGACACCAGTTAAGGCCCCACCTAGGTGCCTATAAAAACCCTCTACTCCTGAGAGACAGGGTGGGAGTTGAAAGAGTAGGTGTGTGGTGAGCAGAGGAGCGTGTGGAGTCGTGAAGAGGAGCAGAACGGAGTACAGTGGTGTGTGGAGTCGTGAAGAGGAACCGAACGGAGTACAGTGGTATGTGGAAGAGAGATGGAGTCCTGAAGAAGGTACTGGGCTCAAGAAGAACAGAGCAGGGAGAATAGCCCAGGGGACAAGTCTGCAGCTACAAGTACAGTGCCAGCAGCACATAGCTGCTACTCAGAGGGCCCCTGTGCTGGGACCCAGAGGAGCGGGCAGGCCTGGGTCCCTACCCCTCTCCTTGGGAAGATGGGGTAACCAGCGACGCCCTGGCCCACTGCGAGAGGCAAAAGTGCGAGACCCACTAGGGAGAAGCTGACCATTTGACACAATATCTGTTATCAATCTCATGCCTTTACCTGCTTTCTAGAATACTAACCCACTGAACAAGATCTCTCTCTACTTCAGTTGCCTTTCTTAATGTTGCCCCTGTTGATGAAATATGTAGAGCCGCAGTTTGGACCTCCTTATGTAGCTTTTGTGAAAAGCATGCAGTTACTCATGATTCAGCTTCTGATGTTACATGAGGGTCTACTGTGCTCTCTTCAGTTCTGGACTCAATTCTGAAGCCCACCCCTTCCAAAGGGATGCTGCTCGGTAGTCACCTAAACTGAAGCAGACATAGGGCACTACTCGAAGTTACTCACTCACCCTGTGCAGTAACTGTGGTTCTTCGATCTGCCACCTGCCCTACTTCCTTTCTGCTTCAGAGTTCTTTGCTATGGAGCCTTGTACTAGAGAAGGATGATTTAGTTGGAGTTGGTCCTCATTTGAGCAGGGGGTTGGACTAGATGACCTCCTGAGGTCCCTTCCAACTCTAATATTCTATGATTCTATGACTAGATAGATCATTATGGTGACAGGTGAATTACAGTTCCCTCAATTCTGGAAGATCCATCCCATATTCCATGTCTCCCTCCTGAAGCTTTTCCTTGACAATCCGTTCCCCATCTGCTGTGGAACATCTCCAACCCAGGTTCAAGTTTGAGAACATTGTTTGCGACATCCTGGATTCGCAAATGCCTAGAGGGGCCCTGTACTATCTGGTCTGGGAGAATTATGATCCTGAAGAATGCTCTTGGGGGATACCTGCATATCCCTGCAAAAGTACAGGCCTTCCACAAGGTCTTGAACGTAGGCCCTGCGGGTTGATAAACAAGAGCTTTACCCTCTGCATCAATGTGCTGCAAGGTTGGCTGAGGGGAATTTAAGCCAATGCCCCCTGTATGCCTTGCTGGAGTCCTAGGCATAATTAACAGTATGAACTGAAGGCTGTGAATTAGAGTAGGCCTGGCCTTGGCAGAATAGCAACACTCTAGGTATTAGTTAACCAGTTAACCACATTTTTAACTTTAGAAGATGGTACAAAAACACAGAGATTTTAAAGTAACTGTGTAAACATATTTTTGGGAGATCATAGAAGATGAGGGTTGGAAGGGAGCTCAGGAGGTCTTTCTCAAAGCAGGACCAACCCCAATTAAATCATCCCAGCCTGGACTTTGTCAAGCTGGGCCTTAGAAACCTCTCAAGATGGAGATTCCACTCCTTCTTAGATAATCCATTCCACTGCTTCACCACCCTTCTAGTGAAAAACTTTTTCTTACTATCCAACCTAGACCTCCCCCACTGCAACGTGTGACCATCGCTTCTAGTTCTGTAATCTACCACCCCTGAGAACAGCCTAGCTCTATCCTTCCTGGAACCCTCTTTCAGGTAATTAAAGGCTGCTATCAAATCCCTCTTCATTCTTCTCTTCTGCAGACTAAACAAGCCCAGTTCTCCTTCGAGTGGTTGCTCATATGCATTCCACTTAGGTGTGTGCGCGCCCTCGTGCACGGCCAATCGGAGAACTTTTACTAGCAGTCCCTGCAGGGGCCGGTCCAGCGACCCCGTAGTGTCGCTGCCATGCGGCGGCACAACCGTCGCTGCCGGCCCCTCCCCTCTTCAGTTCCTTCTTTCCGCCCGTGACGGTCGGTCGAGAACTACCCCTGCTCTTCTCAGGTTTTTCCTTTCGCCTTAAAAAAGTGAGTATTTAGTTAGTAGTTCGCCCCGAACTAAGTTAGTTTTCAGTTAGAGAGGTTTTTGTAGTTTAGTTAGGGAGCCTTAGGGCTCAGATGCCCGCGGCCATGCCTGGCGTGTCCGGCTTCAAGCCATGCGCTAGCTGCGGGAAGGCCTTCCCAGCTAGTGACCCCCACGACCATTGTTTACGGTGTCTGGGGGAACAACATCGGCGAGACAGATGTAAAATATGTAAGTCCTTCAAGCCTCGGACTCAAAAGGACCGAGAAGTGAGGCTGAAGGCTTTTCTAATGGAGACCGCGCTCAGCCTGGCGTCTGAGCCCACGCGGTCCACCACAGCACCGAGTGTGTCCTCGGTGCGGAGCGCACCTCTGGCACCGGGGAGCACGGTGCCGAAGAAAAAGAAGAAGCGCCGCCCACTTGCGGAGAGCTCCCCTGCGCCGCAGGAGCGGCCGGGGTCGAGCACAGAGGTGCGTCCCCTGGACCAGCCCCTGACCCCGGCACCAGGACCGACGCCGACCAAGGAGGTCTCCCCGACTCGCGTGAGCGAGGGACCTACCTTACAGGCTCCGTCGACACCGGAGGCATTCTAGGCGGCTCGTGTCTTGATGACCCTGCCCACGCCTCCGGCACCCCCTCGCGTGAGGGGCCCAGAGCCTGTTTTCCGGGGCAAGCCCGTGCTGGGTGTCCCCAAAGGGTGTCATCGGCACCGGACATCCAGCCGCCCGCCATCATCATCGCCCATCGCCGAAGGACCGAGCCCGGAGGCTCTTCTCCCGCTTCGTCGTCGGAGGACTCCCGGCGCCGCTCCGGATCCAGCTCCAGCCCGGCACTGAGCTGGCGCGCTCGGCACCATTCCCCGGCACCGAGGAAGAGGCTGCGGAAGGCTTCCCCACCCCGGCGCAGATAGACTCATAGACTCATAGGTCAGAAGGGACCAATATGATCA